>JAECXO010000020.1:0-220155 GCA_018152825.1 Scaptomyza hsui
AAAGCGGCCATCATCCTCGCAGCGGGCACCCCAGCGTCCTCAAGTCAAACCTATCTCTGCCCCTACCTATGCTTCTGTTGCTAGAGCAGCAACTCTTCAGCAACGGCAACCGCAACAGCTCCAACCGAAGTCTGCTTCTCAGGAAGCTCGGAACAGGTCTCGTCAGCCCAGTGTGGCACGATTGCAAGCCACGCACTCTATCCCTCAGTCTACTGCCAGGTATGCTTCCCGTAGTCGCAGCCGCAGCAATCGCAATGTTTCTACAACCCAGCAGAACTCTAGCGATGCCATTTGCCAGAAGCTTGACAAGCTTGTGGACTTGCTAATGGATGATCGGCACCGTAGACCGGACAGTCAAATCCATGCCAGTATTACTAAACTTGAGAGAAAGATGGAAGAACTGGTTAATGTTGTCCTCAAGTTGGCTCACAAAGTCAATGACAACAAAAATGTTTAAGGCCCCATCTTCTGCCATCAAAGCCCCAGCAGCATCCTCCATGAGCAATACACTTTTAAAAATTGTATCATGGAATGCTGCTGGGCTAACTAACAAACTTGACGAAACCAAAGCTTTTGTCCACGTTAATGACGTAGACATCCTGCTAGTCTCTGAAACTCATCTGCTGGACTCTGATAACATCACCATTAAGGGATACGCCACCTACTCTGCCACCCATCCCTCAAATCGGAGACGCGGAGGTGCGGCTATTTTTATAAAGCATGCGATTCGACACCTTGCCCTGGAGCCGACATCTCTTCCACAATTACAGTGCGCTACTGTCGTAGTTGCCCTCCAGGACGGGACCTCCATTAACATCTCTTCGGTCTACCTGCCGCCATTAATTAGCTGGACTACAGACGACTTCCGAGAGTTCTTCAGCAAGCATGGAACTAAATTCATAGCTGCTGGAGACTGGAATGCTAAAAGCAGATGGTGGGGGAACGCCCGCTCGTGCAAACGAGGAGAAAGCCTTCTCCAATTTATGCAGTCGAGCAACTGCAACATTCTTGCAACCGGCTCACCCACACATTTCCCGTATAACAAGCGTCAATCCCCGTCTGCTATTGACTTTGCCGTTTACGGTGGAATTAGGCACTCGCGTATCCAAATACAGGAGCAACATTACTTGGGATCGGATCATCTCCCGCTTAAAATATCAATCCTGGACGCTGAGCCTTTGAGGCACTTCAAGCGGCATCTTCTCCCTGCCAACTCAAACATCAAGCAGTTCCAAAAATATCTTGATGATCATATTCTCACCGACACAGAGATAAGATCGGGTGATGATATTGACGACTGCATAGGCATCCTGGAACGAAATATCCTCATCGCTGCTGCCTACGCAGCTAGGCCGCCGAATCCTTCCAGACATCCGCCTAATGCAAGGCGTGGAACTTTAGGGCGCCTGGTCCTGCTAATGATCGAAGCGAAGCGCCTGCTCAAAAAACAGCTCACAAGGTATCGACACCCCCTTATTAAAGTCGCTGTTAACCATCTGACTAACCGCATTGCAAAAGAGCTAAAAAGGGATAAGATCAGGCGTACAGACTCAATGTTGGAAAGGCTGGACCCGGACAACAGGTATAACATGCAGCTCCTTTGGCAAGTCACAAGCAAAATAAAAAGGCAACCGGCTCCTAACCTGGCTGTACGGAAGCACATCATTGCGGGTAGTGGAGACCCTTGTAATAGCGATCCCTGGTGCAAAACCACGGAGGAAAAAGCTGAGGCATTTGGTCTACACCTTGAAGCTAGGTTTTCCCCGTTTGTTACCAACACTGAGCAGGACAGGAAAAACATTGAAAAAGAGCTAGAAAAGCCCACTCCAGTCTCTGATTCCGCTACAATAGATATAACCCCTGCTGAAGTTAAAGCTGAAATCGAGAAGTTGAAGTCCAAGAAGTCGCCTGGCATCGACTGCTTGGACAATCTTACAATCAAAGCGCTTCCTTCCTCGGCTATTGACTACGTGACCTTGATATTCAATAGTATTATAAGATTTGGCCACTTCCCGGATAGGTGGAAGCTGGCTTTGGTAAAGATGATACCTAAGCCTGGCAAACCTCCAGATCAGCTAGCATCTTACCGTCCTATAAGTCTCCTCTCTGGGATTTCGAAAATATTTGAGTCAATTATCCTCAAGAGGCTTTTTGAAGTTCAAACATTTGCAAGCGCGATTCCCAATCACCAATTCGGCTTTCGCACGGATCATGGAGCTGACCAACAACTTGGCAGAGTTACCCAGTTTATACTCAAAGCCTTTGAACGTGGATGCCACTGTTCAGCCGTCTACCTGGATATACAGGAGGCTTTCGACCGGGTGTGGCACACAGGGCTGCTTTTTAAGCTCAAAAAAGTCCTACCTGGCTCCCTATTTAAAGTTCTAAAAAGCTATTTAAGTCAAAGAAGATTCCTTGTAGAATGCAGTGGTGGTGTGCGTTCCTCATCCAAACCCGTGTCTGCTGGAGTTCCTCAAGGAAGCGTTCTTGGACCTGTTTTGTACAACCTGTACACATCCGATATGCCTCTTCCGCTGAACTCCTCAAACCATCTCACCAGGAGTATGCTCTTAGCCACGTATGCCGATGACACTGTCATATTGTCTGCGCATGGCTCTCAAGACGTTGCAATCAAAAGGATGAACGAATACCTTGAAAGTTTTCATAGCTGGACGCAAAAATGGTGCATAGGAGTAAATGTTTCTAAAACTGCCCATGTCTTGCACTCACTCCGATCTCAAGACACTTCCATGGCTCCTTGCCTTGCAGGATGTAAGCTTATAAACAAAAGCGTCCATACGTACCTAGGAGTTAAGATGGACACTAAACTCAACATGATCCAGCACATCTCAGCCACAGTATGGAAATTAAGAGCAAGGCTCAAAAATCTTCATTGGCTTCTGAGTAGCAACAAGCTCCCGTTGAAAACCAAATCTATCATTTATAAGCAGCTGATTGTGCCAATCTGGCATTACTCACTGGCTGTTTGGGGACCTCTAACCTCCGAGCAGCATTTCCAAAAGATTCAAACTGTTCAAAACAAGGCTTTTAGGATTATCACTGGAGCCCCGTGGTATGTCAGAAACGCCACACTTCACTGCGACCTAAAGGCTCCATCAGTAGAGGAGCGCTACCGTGACTCATGCGCTAAATTTGTTAAAAGGCTGCAAGTACATGGGAACAGCGAGGCAAGAAACATAGCATCCTACCCCTACGTTCCCCAAAGGCTTACCCGTCCAAGGTACCATCTTATGTTAGATGTATGTATTCCGCCAGACCAGAGAAAGCTGCCTCCCCCCCCTAATATCGGAACTACCCCAAGTCCGACCACGCCAACCATTCATTGGTCCCAGAGAGCTACTCTACTACCTTGAGCAGGAGCGCGATGCTTTTAGGGCCCAAAGTGTCCTGGCGGAATCTGACCGCCAACGACTACAGCAGCTTCGCTTCGAAGAGTTGCGGGCGCAAAGAATTGCACGGGAAGAGGAAGAGGTGAAACGCCTGGATGCATTGGCCGCACTTCCGCCAATCCACAAACCATCCCCTACCCCAGAATCACAAGCTCTTGATGCTAGCAGACGACGCCAGAGATATCTGGACTTGTTAGCAATTCTGGATAGCAGGAATCAAAGAATCACCTCGGCGGACACTCATCCACTTCCCCCTTTGGCTCCTCAGGATGAGACAGTTCAAAACCATTCCTTCCTAATCCATGCTGAAGAATCTGGAGGAAATTGCTCGCCAACTGGCATCCTTACCACTATAGCCTCTCCGAGGGTCTGCAGCAATGCTCTGCCCTGCTATAATCCAAGTGTGCTGTCGAGCGATCCAGTAGCTTCTTCTAACCCACCTCCTGGATCGTCTCTACAAATTGAAGACCGATTGCCTCCTGTTGACGATAACAGCCTGGTGGCTGGCATATTGGCCATTTTAAAGCAACCAGCCTTTCTCCCAGAGAATCAGAGGACGACACCTGCGGCCCAGCTGGGTACCTTTCCTGATCCTCCGGAAACCAACTCTATGGATGAG
This sequence comes from Scaptomyza hsui, assembly GCA_018152825.1. NCBI lineage: Eukaryota > Metazoa > Arthropoda > Insecta > Diptera > Drosophilidae > Scaptomyza > Scaptomyza hsui. The sequence continues at coordinate 4,030 of JAECXO010000020.1, forward strand.
CATACGCTCAACTCCCAGCAGCGCTAGCTCTCACTTGTGAGAAGTGCTTTTCGGCCATTTGGATCAAGCGTCATTCGCCCAATCCAGAAACCCTCCATCACCTAGATTATTAATTTAATCCACCCATTACCCGTCCATAGCATTTTGGAAAATGCGGCGCTATTGAATTCAAAGAAAATGTTTTTGCAATATTATTTTGAATAAAACTGTTCAATTTTAGCTTTCACAATCCCAGCAGACTGAATTTAAATTCAGTGCTGTGGCTGTGAAACACAGTTATCCCAGTAGGCCAGATTTTAATTTGGCTCTGGGGGCTGTGTTTCGCAACTATCTCAGTAGGCTGAATTCAAAATTTGGTACTGGGATTGTGAAACACAAAATTGTTCTCATTATTCGTGTCGACATCGATACGACAACATCAAAAATGGCATCATACCGCCCAATCAGCCTACTTTCCGGGGTATCCAAAATGTTTGAGTCCATTATGCTCAAAAGGCTATTTTCTTACCCAGCCTTTGCAGATAAGATTCCAGCCCACCAGTTCGGATTTCGAAAGGAGCATGGTGCCGAACAGCAACTGGGCAGGGTAACGCAATTCATGCTTAAGGCGTTCGAGAGTGGCAGCTTCTGCTCTGCAGTCTACCTGGACATCCAGGAGGCCTTCGATAGAGTGTGGCATGACGGCTTGCTCTATAAGCTTAAAAAGGTTCTTCCTGACTCGATCTTCAGAGTCTTGAAGAGTTACCTATCGCAGCGAACTTTCAAAGTTGAATGTTACGGAGGTGTGCGGTCCTCTGTCAAACTTGTGTCTGCTGGAGTCCCCCAGGGTAGCGTTCTTGGGCCAGTCCTCTACAACCTGTACACTTCCGACATGCCGCTGCCGATTAATTCTGCGGACTTTCATAGACGGAGTATGCTGTTAGCTACTTATGCTGATGATACCGTGGTTTTGTCTGCTCACTACTCGCAAAATGTTGCGATTAGTAGGATGACCGAATACCTTGAAGTTTTTCAACGTTGGACGCAGAAATGGTGCATCAAGGTTAATGTATCTAAAACCGCACATGTCCTGCATTCCCTCAGACCTCAGGGAACCTCTTCTTTGGCTCCATGCCTGACTGGGTGCACGCTTGCCAATAAGAGTGTTCAAACTTATCTGGGTGTTAAGATGGACGTGAAGCTTAATTTTAATCAGCAAATTACGGCTACGGTATGCAAAATGCGAAATAGGGTCAAGAAGCTCCACTGGCTGCTAAGTAGCGGAAAGCTCCCTCTCAAGACCAAAGTCATCTTGTATAAGCAACTAATAGCTCCAATCTGGCACTACTCATTAGCTGTTTGGGGTCCACTTACCTCTGAGTGTCAGTTTCATAAAATCCAAACTGTTCAGAATAAGGCTCTTAGGACCATCACTGGAGCCCCTTGGTACATAAGAAACGCTACGCTACACAGTGATTTGCAGATCCAGTCGGTTGTGGGTCGCTATCATGAGATATGTGCTAAATATGCCAAAAGGCTTCTAGCGCATCTCAACAACGAGGCAAGAAACCTGGCTCTATATCCTTATGTACCACAACGGCTAGCTCGTCCAAGGTACTTATCAATGATTGATAAGTGTATGCCGCTAGAACAGAGGCGACAACCCCCTCAAGTCTCTGAGGTAGCCCAAACCCGCCTGCGGCAGCCATTTATTGGTCCTAGAGACAAGCTGTTCTATCTCGAGCAGGAGCGTGATGCTTTGAGGGCTCGAAGAGACCAGGAGCAGGTTGAGCTTCAGCGAGTCCAGCTACAAAGATTTGAGGAGCTCAAATCCCAAAGGCTAGCACGGGAGGAGAAGGAATCTCGGCGCATAGAGGCACTAGCTCCTACACCAAGATCCAATCCTTCCCCAGAGGAAGAAGCCCTTAAGTTAGCCAAACAAAGACAGCGGTTCCTGGAACTAAGGGAGCTGTTAAATGAAAGAGAGATGAGACTCACCCCTGTGCCCATTCAAGCATCCAGCAATCACCCCAAGGTCCGCAACTTAGATCCTGGTGGTCCTGGCGATAATAGCCTGTCAGCTGGTATCCGTGCTATTATGGTCTCGCCGGTTCTCCCTGATTGTGAAAATATAGCACCACCTGGTCGGAATGCAGAATCTTCTGCATCGCAGTATGCAAGTACGCATCCTGACGCCAGTCACGTACAGTCGGAATCCACAAATCCTGAAGGCAGTCTCGTGGCTGGAATCATGGCCATCCTAAACAACCCTGCTACTCGTCCTCATAACCTGGGTCCGTCCACGGAGCCCTTAGCCATCGTCGGAGAGCCCCCAGCTGATAACAATCAGCATATGGATGGCTCACCCAACCAACAACAACGCTGACCCCTTGTGAGAGAAGCGCCCTCGCCATCTGGAGCTACGTCAACTTCAAGCTCCAGAAAACTTCCAGCTCGATTTTCTTTTAATCTCACCAATCTGGGCCAAAAGCATTTAAAAGCAAATGCGGCGCCATCTTAAATTCAAAGAAAATGTTTTATAAATATTATTTGAATAAACATATTCAGGCACTAAAAAAAAAAAAAAAAAAAAAAAAAAAAAACATCAAAAAGTCCTGGGGCTGTGAGAATTTGAATGATATCATTGCTCGTTTCTGCTTGGAAGCGAGAACATTAAAAAAAAAAAAAAAAAAAAAAAAATTTCAAAAAATTTTTTTTTTTTTTTTTCTTCCCGTTTTTTCTGGTGAACAAAATAAATAAAATACGTGCGTGTAAATTTTGAAAAAATTCCCGCCGGTGAATTAAGTAAAACTAAAAACAATCTCTTGCGTTTTGTGCGCGAGTTGGTGGGCCGTCGCCCGAACTTTTTATGTTTTTATTTTTGTTTGTGCTTTAAAATTTCGTATTAATTCTGAATACGCGCTCAAGTGGCTCGGTGCCATTCCGGCCCCGCGGATTGTTGGCCAAACCGCTCCCCGGAGAATTTCTAAATTCCGCCAATAATCTCTTCCTACAGAGCTTACCAAAATGAAGCGTGATTCAATAAAGAATCTAGATGATGACCAGGAGGACGATGTTGACATCATGGACATATCATGTGTGTCTCCTCGCAACCAAGCAAATCTGGCGTCTGGCCAGCGTAACATGAGTGCGTCAAGCGTGCAAAAGGCAGCTGGCACTTTGTCATTTAACTCCAAACAGCAGGAGGATGCGTATGAACAGGAACTAAGCCAGATAATCAAGCGTGCAACAAAGTGCTCAAAGAGGGGGGCAACTGAGCCACTGGCTAATAGCCCAAAATCGAAGGTGTCCCCGTCGTCCAAGCCAGTTACCAGTGCTGCATCAGCAGCTGCCAAAAAGATTGCGACTGAACGCCAACGCATCATTGATGAACTCGAGTCACATTTAACAGATAGTGACGATTATGAGGAACGCGACTTACTGGGTCTTAGTCCTCGTGCATCAGCTAATTCTCCTGTCGAGTCTAGCGCTAACGCTATCAATGGAGACAAAGGACGCCAGCATGTCTCATTTGATCGGCATGAGAAGCCGAAGCCAATACTAATCCCGCAGGTTTCCAACATTATGGAAACTCTAGAATCAATTACTGCTGTAATTGGTGACAAATACGTCACTAAGCCTACAGCTAACCAGGGACTCCGTATTCTTTGTAACGATGTTGATTCCTACAGGAAGCTTGTCAACCACTTTCAAGCGAACCACATCGAATCTCACACCTTCCAGCTTGAATGTGAAAGAGGCTTTCGGGCAATCATCCGCCACCTGCATAGGACAACTCCTCCGGATTGGATCCGTTCTAAGCTGACCAGCCTTGGGTATAAGGTGCGCTATCTGAATGTTATGAAAAGACGCTTCTCAAGAGAGCCAATGGATCTATTCGAAGTTGAGTTCGAGACCACTAAAAACGTTGCTGAAGTGCTGAAGCTCCGCACTCTTGGCAATCAGCAGATACTCGTTGAGCGACCACTGCGCGCTGCTGACGCAGTACAGTGCCACAGGTGCCAGCAGTTTGGCCACACTAAAAACTACTGTCGGCGGCCATTTGTTTGCGTGAAATGTGCTGGTCCACACCAATCCACGGCTTGCGGGAAACTTCCTGAAGAGCCTGCCAAATGCGCCAATTGCCAAGGACAGCACGCAGCAAGCTATCGTGGGTGCAAGGCATATTCCAATGCATGCAAGATTCGGGAACCATCCAGCATTCAGCGTGCAAACAATATTTTGGGTGAACTTGGCATCCCCAAAATTCCAACAGCCACTAAGCAGCCAGTGCAGCGTCTCGCTCGGCATTCAGCACAGCCAATGGTGCAGCAGGCACGGCGAGCTCCCGCTCCTCCTGTTTACCCTGAGCAAAAGCGTGCACCCTCCTCTCAGCGGGCACCACAGCGTCCTCAAGTGCAATCCAGCCAAGCACTAACTTATGCATCAGTTGCTAGATCAGCACACCAACAAGAACGGCAACCGCAGCTGATCCAACCCAAGGCTGTGACTCGGCTAACTCAGAGCAGATCTCGCCAGCCCAGCAAGGCTCGTGTGCAAGTTGCAACCCCTGCTATGCAGCCAACTACCAGGGTAACCTCCCGAAGCCGCAGTCGCGGTAAGGCAATTATGCAAGTGATGCCTTCGTCACCTCAGCAATCTGGTTGGCCCGCTTCACGAAGCCGTAGCCGCAGCAGCCGTGCTGGTGTAGCTCTCCAGACGGACTCCAGCAGCCGTATTTGCCAAAAGCTGGATCAACTGGTGGACATCCTTATGGAAGATCGTCGCCGCAAGCCAGATGGTAATGTTATTTCCATCATCTCCAGTCTTGAGAGGAAATTGGACAGACTAGCGGATTTGTTCCTCAATATGGCAGAACGCCTCCAAGCCAATGAAAACAAAAATGTCTAGCTTCTCACCAACGGCCATCAAAGCCCCAGCAGCATATCCAGTGAGCAATACTCTTTTAAAAATTGTCTCCTGGAATGCTGCTGGTCTTAAAAACAAAATCAACGAGGTTAAAGCTTTCGTCGATGCTAACAAAGTAGATGTTCTGCTTGTATCGGAAACCCACCTTCTGGACTCGGACAATATCAGCTTCAATGGGTACATCACGTATATGGCTAACCATCCCTCAAATCGGAGGCGCGGAGGTGCGGCCATTTTTATTAACCATTCGCTACGCCACCTTGCCATGGCTCCTTCATCTTCACTACAAATCCAGTGTGCTTCAGTTTCCATCGCGCTCAAAGATGGATCGTCCTTTAACATCTCATCAGCTTATTTACCGCCACTGATTGACTGGACATCTGATGACTTCCATGCTCTGCTTAGCAACATGGGCAATAAATTTTTAGTTGCAGGGGACTGGAATGCCAAAAACCAGTGGTGGGGCAATGCCCGTGCATGTAAACGTGGAACTAGGCTACTGCAATACATACAATCAAGCAACTTCGACATCCTGGCGACAGGATCCCCCACTCATTATCCATTCAATCCACGTCAATCCCCGTCGGCCATTGACTTTGCAGTTTATGGTGGTTTTCGGGACTCGCGCCTCCGTATTCAGGAGCTACACTTTCTAGGGTCGGACCACCTACCTTTGCAAATTTCTGTATTGAATGCGGAACCAATGAGACATTTTAAGCATCAGCTGCTTCCGGCCAACGCATCTATCAAGCAATTTCAACAGTGCCTTGATGATCTTGTGCTCAATGACACTGAGATTCGATCTGGGGCAGATATTGATGACTGCATTGACATTCTGGAGCAGAATATTAATATTGCAGCAGCTTATGCAGCCAGACCAGCTCCTAGGCACCTACCACATGCTCAACGCTCATCTGCAAGTCGTTCTACCAGGCTCATGATTGAGGCGAAGCGGTTGCTTAGGAAGTATATTACCAAAACGCGCCACCCTTTGATTAAAGTCATTGTAAATCATCTCTCAAACCGCATATCCAAGGAGCTGAAGAGGGAAAAGACCAATCGAACTGATGCGATGCTTGAAAAGATTGACCCCGACAACCGTTACAATATGCAGCTGCTGTGGCGTATCACCAATAAGATGAAGAGGCAACCTCCCTCAAACATGGCTGTCAGAAAACATGGTAGCGACAGTTGGTGTTTGACAACAGAGGAGAAAGCTGAGGCATTCGGCCAGCATTTAGAGACCAGGTTCTCACCCTTTGCTACCACCTCAACGGCCGATAGAATTATGATTGAAAATGATCTGCAAAAGTCCTCGCAGGATGCTGAAGATGCAGTGGAGGACATCACCCCAGCTGACGTAATTGCGGAAATTCAATGCTTAAAGACTGGTAAATCGCCTGGAATTGATTGCATCGATAATGCTGCCATCAAAGCGCTTCCTCCGTCAGCGGTTATCTATATCACCAGCATCTATAACAGTATCCTGAAATACGGCCATTATCCTGACAGATGGAAGCTTGCACTTGTCAAAATGATCCCCAAGCCTGGAAAGCCTCCTGATCAGCTGGCATCATACCGCCCAATCAGCCTACTTTCCGGGGTATCCAAAATGTTTGAGTCCATTATGCTCAAAAGGCTATTTTCTTACCCAGCCTTTGCAGATAAGATTCCAGCCCACCAGTTCGGATTTCGAAAGGAGCATGGTGCCGAACAGCAACTGGGCAGGGTAACGCAATTCATGCTTAAGGCGTTCGAGAGTGGCAGCTTCTGCTCTGCAGTCTACCTGGACATCCAGGAGGCCTTCGATAGAGTGTGGCATGACGGCTTGCTCTATAAGCTTAAAAAGGTTCTTCCTGACTCGATCTTCAGAGTCTTGAAGAGTTACCTATCGCAGCGAACTTTCAAAGTTGAATGTTACGGAGGTGTGCGGTCCTCTGTCAAACTTGTGTCTGCTGGAGTCCCCCAGGGTAGCGTTCTTGGGCCAGTCCTCTACAACCTGTACACTTCCGACATGCCGCTGCCGATTAATTCTGCGGACTTTCATAGACGGAGTATGCTGTTAGCTACTTATGCTGATGATACCGTGGTTTTGTCTGCTCACTACTCGCAAAATGTTGCGATTAGTAGGATGACCGAATACCTTGAAGTTTTTCAACGTTGGACGCAGAAATGGTGCATCAAGGTTAATGTATCTAAAACCGCACATGTCCTGCATTCCCTCAGACCTCAGGGAACCTCTTCTTTGGCTCCATGCCTGACTGGGTGCACGCTTGCCAATAAGAGTGTTCAAACTTATCTGGGTGTTAAGATGGACGTGAAGCTTAATTTTAATCAGCAAATTACGGCTACGGTATGCAAAATGCGAAATAGGGTCAAGAAGCTCCACTGGCTGCTAAGTAGCGGAAAGCTCCCTCTCAAGACCAAAGTCATCTTGTATAAGCAACTAATAGCTCCAATCTGGCACTACTCATTAGCTGTTTGGGGTCCACTTACCTCTGAGTGTCAGTTTCATAAAATCCAAACTGTTCAGAATAAGGCTCTTAGGACCATCACTGGAGCCCCTTGGTACATAAGAAACGCTACGCTACACAGTGATTTGCAGATCCAGTCGGTTGTGGGTCGCTATCATGAGATATGTGCTAAATATGCCAAAAGGCTTCTAGCGCATCTCAACAACGAGGCAAGAAACCTGGCTCTATATCCTTATGTACCACAACGGCTAGCTCGTCCAAGGTACTTATCAATGATTGATAAGTGTATGCCGCTAGAACAGAGGCGACAACCCCCTCAAGTCTCTGAGGTAGCCCAAACCCGCCTGCGGCAGCCATTTATTGGTCCTAGAGACAAGCTGTTCTATCTCGAGCAGGAGCGTGATGCTTTGAGGGCTCGAAGAGACCAGGAGCAGGTTGAGCTTCAGCGAGTCCAGCTACAAAGATTTGAGGAGCTCAAATCCCAAAGGCTAGCACGGGAGGAGAAGGAATCTCGGCGCATAGAGGCACTAGCTCCTACACCAAGATCCAATCCTTCCCCAGAGGAAGAAGCCCTTAAGTTAGCCAAACAAAGACAGCGGTTCCTGGAACTAAGGGAGCTGTTAAATGAAAGAGAGATGAGACTCACCCCTGTGCCCATTCAAGCATCCAGCAATCACCCCAAGGTCCGCAACTTAGATCCTGGTGGTCCTGGCGATAATAGCCTGTCAGCTGGTATCCGTGCTATTATGGTCTCGCCGGTTCTCCCTGATTGTGAAAATATAGCACCACCTGGTCGGAATGCAGAATCTTCTGCATCGCAGTATGCAAGTACGCATCCTGACGCCAGTCACGTACAGTCGGAATCCACAAATCCTGAAGGCAGTCTCGTGGCTGGAATCATGGCCATCCTAAACAACCCTGCTACTCGTCCTCATAACCTGGGTCCGTCCACGGAGCCCTTAGCCATCGTCGGAGAGCCCCCAGCTGATAACAATCAGCATATGGATGGCTCACCCAACCAACAACAACGCTGACCCCTTGTGAGAGAAGCGCCCCTCGCCATCTGGAGCTACGTCAACTTCAAGCTCCAGAAAACTTCCAGCTCGATTTTCTTTTAATCTCACCAATCTGGGCCAAAAGCATTTAAAAGCAAATGCGGCGCCATCTTAAATTCAAAGAAAATGTTTTATAAATATTATTTGAATAAACTATTTATCAAAAATTTGGTCCTGGGTTTCGAATATTTGTGTTTGAAAAAAAAAAAAAAAAAAAAAAAACATTCAGGATCACCAATTTGGTTTTCGGGCGGGCCACAGCACCATCACAACAGGTGCATCGACTTGTCGAGCACATACTCATTGCCTTCGACAGGGCTGCTGTACATCTGGTGTGTTCCTCGATTTGCAGCAGGCCTTTGATCGTGTTTGGCACGATGGCCTCCTATTTAAATTACGTATTCACCTGACTGAGCCCCTCTACTTAATTCTAAAATCCTTCTTATCAAACCGGACATTTTGTGTATTAGGAAACTGTGCCCCCTCGTCAGGACGCGGCGGTGCCAGCACACAAAACCCTCTCTGCCTTTCTTCAGTGCGGCAGATCCTAGCTGGCGTCCCTCAGGGCAGTGTGCTGGCGCCGTTGCTATTTAATATCTACGTCTCGGACATGCCATGTATTGATGACTACCTGCAAACAGAATGTGATACCTTGCCTTGCTCAACATTTGCCCTCACGGCAACATACGCTGACGATACCGCATTCCTCTACAGCGCTTCAAACGCAAATATTGCCTCCTCCCGTATGCAGGAGCACATGCACCGATTCGCTGACTGGGCCACCAAGTGGAATATTAAAGTCAATGGTAGCAAATCGGTTCATGTGCTATTCAGCCTAAGAAATTCAGCTTCTCCACCCCCTATTTTAATAAACAATAACGTTATTCCGGTCAAGAATGTTGTCAAATACTTAGGTCTGCACTTGGACAGTAAACTGAACTGGGCACGACACGCCCAAATCACGGCTCAAACTGTGCGCTCCAAACTATCCAAATCCAATTGGCTTCTCTCTGCACGCCGCTCAAAGCTATCTCTAAATAATAAAATTCTAATATATAAGCAAATAATTGCTCCTGTATGGCGTTACGGCGTTGAGCTCTATGGCTGTGCTGCTGATGTCCACCTGCTTAAACTGCAGAGCATACAGTCAAGGGCTCTGCGCTTCATATGTGATGCACCATATTATGTTAGTAATCGTACTCTGCATCACGATATGAATATGCCAACCATATGGGACGAAATAAACTCACATTCCAGCCGATATATTAACAGACTTAGAACGCATCCGAATAAATTAGCTAACAAACTCTTAGCCTCGTCCGAGGGCCATCGTGCCTATCATAGGCTCAGACGAATATGGCCGGGTAACGATCTTATAAATCGTTGTGCACACCATGCTCCGTTTTAATACTTCACTCTCTGTCCGATACACCAACCATCGCATAGCCCGTGCACCAATATTTGTCTCGACTAGCCAATTAGAAAGTGTACCAACCACTAAACAAAGACAACACAGCCCTTTCAATGACTGACTCGGACTAAAACTGCCCTGCCACGGCCCCTGCCCCTCCCTCCCTTAATTACCAGCACACATATTACATTATCAACTATATTATATTACATACTATTATTATATTATTATATTAAAAATATCGATATAAAAATTACTTTAAATTCTCATTTACAGCTCTTGGAGGGAGGGTTAAAAATCCTTTTATTAAAATTTCTTATTTCTAGATTAAAATTATTATTTTTCTACTCCGCTCTCGCTTTCGTATGCGCGCGCAAAACTTATCGGATTCCCGCTTAAATTCTCGTTTAAAATTCCAATTGTTGTGAGCAACTATTTTGCATATTCTTTCAAAATTAACGTAAACTTTGCCTTATTAAATTGAGCTTGCATCAAAAATTAACGTAAATACAAAACTTGATACAAACTTGCATTAAATTAACGTAAAAAGCAGTCTCAATTTGAACATTCAATGAATACTATCTTAACTCAAACTTTTCCTTCTACCACAGAGTGCGTCTATCGTGTTTCCTGAGCATATGTGTGCTTGCACATATACTGCTCCCCGCCTCTGCTCACTTTTTTCTCAAACGCGGTGTGTCTGCTCTCTATGCTTCCCCACTCGAAAACAGATCCTTCCTCTGCGTTTGCCCAGTACATGATGATAAAACGGCATTCTTTTATGCGTAATTGCATATATGTGAACAACCATATTCTGATTACTGGGGAAAGCATGAGGTGGGAGGGGATCTGTTTCTTAATGTCTGAGTGGGGGGCGGCGGATGGGGTAGACCAGCTGCTGCACTGGTATTCATTGAATGTGATTGAGGCAAAAATCATTTCTTTTTAACTCTGCTCACAACAATCTCGACCAAGTACTTGCTGCCATTGCTAATTGATTGAAATTAAATTAAAAATTAAAATTAAAATTTGTATATTTACAAAATCACCGGCTATATGTAGACACATTTTGCATAAATTGTTTAATTATGCTTGCTAGGTTACTCGGAAGGCACAATCGCATCCACCCCCCCCCCTGATCTCTAGACATTGAACACGTGCCATACCGCACTATAGAACACCTCCAATCATATACTTGCCTAACTATGTATATGCTTACATTGATCATCTGCCCAGACACACATGTACGCCCTGCGAGTGTGTGTTACTGTGCAAAAAAGTCCCTGAAATTGACAACTAGAGGATCGTCACTCGTGCGTATTGCCGAGTGATTTGAACACTCTATTCCACTGATACCTATGTACACACATGTTTTGCCGCTGTGTGATGTACATATATAAAAACCCTACACATTGACCACAAAGTAAAAACTCACATCTTAGATTTATTTCTATGATGCAGATGTTACTTTTATTTTTCATTGACAACCTACAATTATTGTAGTTACATTGACTCACATCACTATAATTGTGATTCTACAAAAAAATCTCTTTTCTTGCCGGGAAATTGAGTATGACAACATGCAACTGCTTAAAACTGGTTGCATTCCAAAAATCTCCGCCATTCTTTTGCATACATGCAAAGCAGCTGGGGTCGAGCAATTTGGTACCCGCCTGCTTAAATCATCTGTGTACCTATGTGTGTGCGCACGCGCTTATACATGCTTGCAGTACTGTATGTATGTGTTGTGCGTGGGCGTATACCCATATGTATATATATGTTGTATGTATGCAAAAAACGATGCATCAATCTGGCGCTTGATTTCATCGACAACTACATACTATTGTTTGTTGCATTGAGGCAATAAGTATGTATGCTCCAATTACCAATATCTCACATTGATCATAGCAGGATAATGGCAACATAGATTTGCTGAGGCCGCTGTAACCTTTATTCACAACCAACCATCGATCTAGCACGCTAAGTTTTTTAACTGAGTGTGTTAAACCTGTTCGTTTCTAGCAGACCGGCAATCTGCATTATTATTACTCCCACATTTATTATTTTACTCCCACTTTTTATTTTCTATTACTAAATGAACATGGTGTGATCTATAAAGGTCCTTTGACAACTAAAAACTGTTGTAAGCAAACCCCTTCTCCCTCCGCTACTAGCAGGCAAGCTAGTGGTCCTTATTGGGTTAGGAGCCTGGCATTGTCTGGTGTCGTTCTAAAAATGGACGGACCTTGCGGTGGACTAACGTGTGGGTATTATTTTCGCGGTTACTAGTCTTGGGACTGATATTTTGTGGCGACTGGTTGAGTTGCGAGCTACTTCCCCCCCCCTTCCTGCCTTTGTCAAATTCTCTAACTTTTTATACGTTTACACGCTGGTGTCGCCCAGCAATTTCAGTTAGATTACTCTCTACTTTTGTTAGTATGTCGCTACGGCTTTGGCGGTTCTTTATAGAAGGGAAGAGTTCGATTACTTTTAGGCTGCTGGTGTCGCCCAGCTTTTCAGTTTGATTTTCAATTCGATTTTCCATTACATCTTGTTAGTATGTATTTTTGCGTGTATTTGTATTGGGCCGCTGGTGTCGCCCAGCTTTCCAGTTGGATTTTCCAGTTAAATCTTTCTTAACATCTTGCTAGCTTTTATTTTTTGCGTGCATTTATATTGGGCTGCTGGTGTCGCCCAGTTTTTCAGTTTGATTTTCAATTAAAATTCTCTCAACATACTGTTAGTACGTATTTTACCAATATCTGTATTGGGCTGCTGGTGTCGCCCAGCATTTCAGTTAAATTTTTCCTTATTTTTCTTATAGCAGAATTGTCCTTTTAACAAGAAAATAGACTCTGTTTACTTTTGGGCTGCTGGTGTCGCCCAGCTTTCCAGTTGGATTTTCCAGTTAAATCCCTCTTAACACCTTACTAGTTTTTATTTTTTGCGTGCATTTATATTGGGCTGCTGGTGTCGCCCAGTTTTTCAGCTAAATTTTTCCTTATTTTTTCTTATAGCAGAATTGCGTTCCAGTTGGATTTTCCAGTTAAATCTTTCTTAACATCTTGCTAGCTTTTATTTTTTGCGTGCATTTATATTGGGCTGCTGGTGTCGCCCAGCTTTTCAGTTTTTACTTTCAATTAAAAAATTTTCTCAACATCCTGATAGTATCTGTATTGGGCTGCTGGTGTCGCCCAGCTATTCAGTTAGATTTTTCCTAAATTTTCTATTAGCAGAATTGTGCTTTTAACAAGGGAAAAGACTCTGTTAACTTTTGGGCCGCTGGTGTCGCCCAGCTTTCCAGTTGAATTCTCCAGGTAAATTTTCTTAATATCTTACTAGTTTTTAATTTCGCGTTCATTTATATTGGGCTGCTGGTGTCGCCCAGCTATTCAGTTAGATTTTTCCTAATTTTTCTATTAGCAGAATTGTGCTTTTAACAAGAAAATAGACTCTGTTAACTTTTGGGCCGCTGGTGTCGCCCAGCTCTCCAGTTAGATTTTCCAGTTAAATTTCTTCTCTTAACATCTTATTAGAATGTATTTTGCGTGAATCTGTATTGGGCTGCTGGTGTCGCCCAGCTATTCAGCTAAATTTTTCCTTATTTTTTCTTATAGCAGAATTGCGTTCCAGTTGGATTTTCCAGCTAAATCCTTCTTAACATCTTGCTAATTTTTACTTTCGCGTGCACTTATATTGGGCTGCTAGTGTCGCCCAGTTTTTCAGTTTGATTTTCAATTAAAACTTTTCTCAACATCCTGTTAGTATCTGTTTTGGGCTGCTGGTGTCGCCCAGTTTTTCAGTTTGATTTCAAATAAAATTCTCTCAACATACTGTTAGTACGTATTTTGCCAATATCTGTATTGGGCTGCTGGTGTCGCCCAGCTATTCAGTTAGATTTTTCCTAATTTTTTCTATTAGCAGAATTATGCTTTTAACAAGAAAATAGACCCTGTTTACTTTTGGGCTGCTGGTGTCGCCCAGCTTTCCAGTTAGATTTTCCAGTTAAATTTCTTCTCTTAACATCTTGCTGGTATGTATTTTGCGTGTACTTGTATTGGGCTGCTGGTGTCGCCCAGCTTTTCAATAATAAAATAATAGCCAAAAATTTCCGCTGCCCAAATACCCTGTAGAAAACTCAGATTTTGCTCGAAAAAAGGAATTAGCTTGAAAAAAGCAAATTTAACAACACTAATAGGTCGCTCTTCCGCTTATTTTTACTGTGATGCTTTCAGTAGCATCACATAAAAAGTAGCCAAAAATTTCCGCTGCCCAAATGCCCTGTAGGAAACTCAGATTTAGCTTGAAAAAAAAGAAAAAAAAGAGGTTCAATTTCTTGATTTATCGATATTTGTCGAGTTATCGATAAAACAAAGTTTTGATTTTTAATTATTTGTGATGATTGATTCTTGTAGAGAACGACAAAATAAGACGAAAATATTAAATAAAATTTATCGATAACTCGCCTGGTTATCGAGATATAGTTAATAACAAATGCAAACAATAATATCGATAAATTAATTTATTTTTCAATTTTAATAGATTTGCGCCAAAAAAAAAAAAACTACTCAACACAATTTCTTGATTTATCGATATTTGTCGAGTTATCGATAAAACAAAGTTTTGATTTTTAATTATTTGTGATGATTGATTCTTGTAGAGAACGACAAAATAAGACGAAAATATTAAATAAAATTTATCGATAACTCGCCTGGTTATCGAGATATAGTTAATAACAAATGCAAACAATAATATCGATAAATTAATTTTTTTTTCAATTTTAATAGATTTGCGCCAAAAAAAAAAACTACTCAACACAATTTCTTGATTTATCGATATTTGTCGAGTTATCGATAAAACAAAGTTTTGATTTTTAATTATTTGTGATGATTGATTCTTGTAGAGAACGACAAAATAAGACGAAAATATTAAATAAAATTTATCGATAACTCGCCTGGTTATCGAGATATAGTTAATAACAAATGCAAACAATAATATCGATAAATTAATTTTTTTTCAATTTTAATAGATTTGCGCCAAAAAAAAATAAAACAATTTCTTGATTTATCGATATTTGTCGAGTTATCGATAAAACAAAGTTTTGATTTTTAATTATTTGTGATGATTGATTCTTGTAGAGAACGACAAAATAAGACGAAAATATTAAATAAAATTTATCGATAACTCGCCTGGTTATCGAGATATAGTTAATAACAAATGCAAACAATAATATCGATAAATTAATTTTTTTTCAATTTTAATAGATTTGCGCAAAAAAAAAAAACTACCTAACACAATTTCTTGATTTATCGATATTTGTCGAGTTATCGATAAAACAAAGTTTTGATTTTTAATTATTTGTGATGATTGATTCTTGTAGAGAACGACAAAATAAGACGAAAATATTAAATAAAATTTATCGATAACTCGCCTGGTTATCGAGATATAGTTAATAACAAATGCAAACAATAATATCGATAAATTAATTTATTTTTCAATTTTAATAGATTTGCGCAAAAAAAAAAAAACTACAAACACAATTTCTTGATTTATCGATATTTGTCGAGTTATCGATAAAACAAAGTTTTGATTTTTAATTATTTGTGATGATTGATTCTTGTAGAGAACGACAAAATAAGACGAAAATATTAAATAAAATTTATCGATAACTCGCCTGGTTATCGAGATATAGTTAATAACAAATGCAAACAATATAATCGATAAATCAATTTTTTTTGAATTTTAATAGATTTGCGCCAAAAAAAAAAACTACCTCAACACAATTTCTTGATTTATCGATATTTGTCGAGTTATCGATAAAACAAAGTTTTGATTTTTAATTATTTGTGATGATTGATTCTTGTAGAGAACGACAAAATAAGACGAAAATATTAAATAAAATTTATCGATAACTCGCCTGGTTATCGAGATATAGTTAATAACAAATGCAAACAATATAATCGATAAATCAATTTTTTTGTGCATTTAAATAGATTGGCGCCAAAAAAAAACTACTCAACACAATTTCTTGATTTATCGATGTTTGTCGAGCTATCGATAAAACAAAGTTTTGATTTTTAATTATTTGTGATGATTGATTCTTGTAGAGAACGACAAAATAAGACGAAAATATTAAATAAAATTTATCGATAACTCGCCTGGTTATCGAGATATAGTTAATAACAAATGCAAACAATATAATCGATAAATCAATTTTTTTGTGCATTTAAATAGATTGGCGCCAAAAAAAAAAACTACTCAACACAATTTCTTGATTTATCGATGTTTGTCGAGTTATCGATAAAACAAAGTTTTGATTTTTAATTATTTGTGATGATTGATTCTTGTAGAGAACGACAAAATAAGACGAAAATATTAAATAAAATTTATCGATAACTCGCCTGGTTATCGAGATATAGTTAATAACAAATGCAAACAATAATATCGATAAATTAATTTATTTTTCAATTTTAATAGATTTGCGCAAAAAAAAACTACTCAACACAATTTCTTGATTTATCGATATTTGTCGAGTTATCGATAAAACAAAGTTTTGATTTTTAATTATTTGTGATGATTGATTCTTGTATAGCACGACAAAATAAGACGAAAATATTAAATAAAATTTATCGATAACTCGCCTGGTTATCGAGATATAGTTAATAACAAATGCAAACAATAATATCGATAAATCAATGTTATGTCAATTTTAATAGATTTGCGCCAAAAAAAAAAAACTACCTCAACACAATTTCTTGATTTATCGATATTTTTCGAGTTATCGATAAAACAAAGTTTTGATTTTTAATTATTTGTGATGATTGATTCTTGTATAACACGACAAAATAAGACGAAAATATTAAATAAAATTTATCGATAACTCGCCTGGCTATCGAGATATAGTTAATAACAAATGCAAACAATAATATCGATAAATATATTTTTTTTTCAATTTTAATAGATTGATGCGCCAAAAAACACAAAATAAACAAAATACAATTTCTTGATTTATCGATATTTGTCGAGTTATCGATAAAACAAAGTTTTGATTTTTAATTATTTGTGATGATTGATTCTTGTATAGCACGACAAAATAAGACGAAAATATTAAATAAAATTTATCGATAACTCGCCTGGTTATCGAGATATAGTTAATAACAAATGCAAACAATAATATCGATAAATTAATTTATTTTTCAATTTTAATAGATTTGCGCAAAAAAAAACTACTCAACACAATTTCTTGATTTATCGATATTTGTCGAGTTATCGATAAAACAAAGTTTTGATTTTTAATTATTTGTGATGATTGATTCTTGTAGAGAACGACAAAATAAGACGAAAATATTAAATAAAATTTATCGATAACTCGCCTGGTTATCGAGATATAGTTAATAACAAATGCAAACAATAATATCGATAAATTAATTTATTTTTCAATTTTAATAGATTTGCGCCAAAAAAAAAAAAGAAAACTAACTAACACAATTTCTTGATTTATCGATATTTGTCGAGTTATCGATAAAACAAAGTTTTGATTTTTAATTATTTGTGATGATTGATTCTTGTAGAGAACGACAAAATAAGACGAAAATATTAAATAAAATTTATCGATAACTCGCCTGGTTATCGAGATATAGTTAATAACAAATGCAAACAATAATATCGATAAATTAATTTTTTTTCAATTTTAATAGATTTGCGCCAAAAAAAAAAACTCAACACAATTTCTTGATTTATCGATATTTGTCGAGTTATCGATAAAACAAAGTTTTGATTTTTAATTATTTGTTATGATTGATTCTTGTATAGCACGACAAAATAAGACGAAAATATTAAATAAAATTTATCGATAACTCGCCTGGTTATCGAGATATAGTTAATAACAAATGCAAACAATAATATCGATAAATTAATTTATTTTTCAATTTTAATAGATTTGCGCCAAAAAAAAAGAAAACTAACTAACTTAATTTCTTGATTTATCGATATTTGTCGAGTTATCGATAAAACAAAGTTTTGACTTTTTAATTATTTGTGATGATTGATTCTTGTAGAGAACGACAAAATAAGACGAAAATATTAAATAAAATTTATCGATAACTCGCCTGGTTATCGAGATATAGTTAATAACAAATGCAAACAATAATATCGATAAATTAATTTTTTTTTCAATTTTAATAGATTTGCGCCAAAAAAAAAAAACTACCTCAACACAATTTCTTGATTTATCGATATTTGTCGAGTTATCGATAAAACAAAGTTTTGATTTTTAATTATTTGTGATGATTGATTCTTGTAGAGAACGACAAAATAAGACGAAAATATTAAATAAAATTTATCGATAACTCGCCTGGTTATCGAGATATAGTTAATAACAAATGCAAACAATAATATCGATAAATTAATTTTTTTTCAATTTTAATAGATTTGCGCCAAAAAAAAAACTACCTCAACACAATTTCTTGATTTATCGATATTTGTCGAGTTATCGATAAAACAAAGTTTTGATTTTTAATTATTTGTGATGATTGATTCTTGTAGGAGAACGACAAAATAAGACGAAAATATTAAATAAAATTTATCGATAACTCGCCTGGTTATCGAGATATAGTTAATAACAAATGCAAACAATAATATCGATAAATCAATTTTTTTTTGAATTTTAATAGATTTGCGCCAAAAAAAAAAAAACTACTAACACAATTTCTTGATTTATCGATATTTGTCGAGTTATCGATAAAACAAAGTTTTGATTTTTAATTATTTGTGATGATTGATTCTTGTAGAGAACGACAAAATAAGACGAAAATATTAAATAAAATTTATCGATAACTCGCCTGGTTATCGAGATATAGTTAATAACAAATGCAAACAATAATATCGATAAATTAATTTATTTTTCAATTTTAATAGATTTGCGCAAAAAAAAAAAACTACCTAACACAATTTCTTGATTTATCGATATTTGTCGAGTTATCGATAAAACAAAGTTTTGATTTTTAATTATTTGTGATGATTGATTCTTGTAGAGAACGACAAAATAAGACGAAAATATTAAATAAAATTTATCGATAACTCGCCTGGTTATCGAGATATAGTTAATAACAAATGCAAACAATAATATCGATAAATTAATTTATTTTTCAATTTTAATAGATTTGCGCAAAAAAAAACTACTCAACACAATTTCTTGATTTATCGATATTTGTCGAGTTATCGATAAAACAAAGTTTTGATTTTTAATTATTTGTGATGATTGATTCTTGTAGAGAACGACAAAATAAGACGAAAATATTAAATAAAATTTATCGATAACTCGCCTGGTTATCGAGATATAGTTAATAACAAATGCAAACAATAATATCGATAAATTAATTTTTTTTTCAATTTTAATAGATTTGCGCAAAAAAAAAACTACTCAACACAATTTCTTGATTTATCGATATTTGTCGAGTTATCGATAAAACAAAGTTTTGATTTTTAATTATTTGTGATGATTGATTCTTGTAGAGAACGACAAAATAAGACGAAAATATTAAATAAAATTTATCGATAACTCGCCTGGTTATCGAGATATAGTTAATAACAAATGCAAACAATAATATCGATAAATCAATTTTTTTGTCAATTTTAATAGATTTGCGCCAAAAAAAAGAAAACTACCTCAACACAATTTCTTGATTTATCGATATTTGTCGAGTTATCGATAAAACAAAGTTTTGATTTTTAATTATTTGTGATGATTGATTCTTGTAGAGAACGACAAAATAAGACGAAAATATTAAATAAAATTTATCGATAACTCGCCTGGTTATCGAGATATAGTTAATAACAAATGCAAACAATAATATCGATAAATTAATTTATTTTTCAATTTTAATAGATTTGCGCCAAAAAAAAAAAACTACTCTAACACAATTTCTTGATTTATCGATATTTGTCGAGTTATCGATAAAACAAAGTTTTGATTTTTAATTATTTGTGATGATTGATTCTTGTAGAGAACGACAAAATAAGACGAAAATATTAAATAAAATTTATCGATAACTCGCCTGGTTATCGAGATATAGTTAATAACAAATGCAAACAATAATATCGATAAATTAATTTTTTTTTCAATTTTAATAGATTTGCGCAAAAAAAAAACTACCTAACACAATTTCTTGATTTATCGATATTTGTCGAGTTATCGATAAAACAAAGTTTTGATTTTTAATTATTTGTGATGATTGATTCTTGTAGAGAACGACAAAATAAGACGAAAATATTAAATAAAATTTATCGATAACTCGCCTGGTTATCGAGATATAGTTAATAACAAATGCAAACAATAATATCGATAAATTAATTTATTTTTCAATTTTAATAGATTTGCGCCAAAAAAAAAACTACTCAACACAATTTCTTGATTTATCGATATTTGTCGAGTTATCGATAAAACAAAGTTTTGATTTTTAATTATTTGTGATGATTGATTCTTGTAGAGAACGACAAAATAAGACGAAAATATTAAATAAAATTTATCGATAACTCGCCTGGTTATCGAGATATAGTTAATAACAAATGCAAACAATAATATCGATAAATTAATTTATTTTTCAATTTTAATAGATTTGCGCCAAAAAAAAAACTACTCAACACAATTTCTTGATTTATCGATATTTGTCGAGTTATCGATAAAACAAAGTTTTGATTTTTAATTATTTGTGATGATTGATTCTTGTAGAGAACGACAAAATAAGACGAAAATATTAAATAAAATTTATCGATAACTCGCCTGGTTATCGAGATATAGTTAATAACAAATGCAAACAATAATATCGATAAATTAATTTATTTTTCAATTTTAATAGATTTGCCAAAAAAAAAAACTACTCTAACACAATTTCTTGATTTATCGATATTTGTCGAGTTATCGATAAAACAAAGTTTTGATTTTTAATTATTTGTGATGATTGATTCTTGTAGAGAACGACAAAATAAGACGAAAATATTAAATAAAATTTATCGATAACTCGCCTGGTTATCGAGATATAGTTAATAACAAATGCAAACAATAATATCGATAAATTAATTTATTTTTCAATTTTAATAGATTTGCGCAAAAAAAAACTACTCAACACAATTTCTTGATTTATCGATATTTGTCGAGTTATCGATAAAACAAAGTTTTGATTTTTAATTATTTGTGATGATTGATTCTTGTAGAGAACGACAAAATAAGACGAAAATATTAAATAAAATTTATCGATAACTCGCCTGGTTATCGAGATATAGTTAATAACAAATGCAAACAATAATATCGATAAATTAATTTTTTTTCAATTTTAATAGATTTGCGCAAAAAAAAAAACTACTCAACACAATTTCTTGATTTATCGATATTTGTCGAGTTATCGATAAAACAAAGTTTTGATTTTTAATTATTTGTGATGATTGATTCTTGTAGAGAACGACAAAATAAGACGAAAATATTAAATAAAATTTATCGATAACTCGCCTGGTTATCGAGATATAGTTAATAACAAATGCAAACAATATAATCGATAAATCAATTTTTTTTTCAATTTTAATAGATTTGCGCAAAAAAAAAAAAACTACCTAACACAATTTCTTGATTTATCGATATTTGTCGAGTTATCGATAAAACAAAGTTTTGACTTTTTAATTATTTGTGATGATTGATTCTTGTATAGCACGACAAAATAAGACGAAAATATTAAATAAAATTTATCGATAACTCGCCTGGTTATCGAGATATAGTTAATAACAAATGCAAACAATATAATCGATAAATCAATTTTTTTTCAATTTTAATAGATTTGCGCCAAAAAAAAAAAACTACCTCAACACAATTTCTTGATTTATCGATATTTGTCGAGTTATCGATAAAACAAAGTTTTGACTTTTTTATTTATTTGTGATGATTGATTCTTGTAGAGAACGACAAAATAAGACGAAAATATTAAATAAAATTTATCGATAACTCGCCTGGTTATCGAGATATAGTTAAAAAAAAATGCAAACAATAATATCGATAAATTAATTTATTTTTCAATTTTAATAGATTTGCGCAAAAAAAAAACTACTCAACACAATTTCTTGATTTATCGATATTTGTCGAGTTATCGATAAAACAAAGTTTTGATTTTTAATTATTTGTGATGATTGATTCTTGTAGAGAACGACAAAATAAGACGAAAATATTAAATAAAATTTATCGATAACTCGCCTGGTTATCGAGATATAGTTAATAACAAATGCAAACAATAATATCGATAAATCAATTTTTTTTTCAATTTTAATAGATTTGCGCAAAAAAAAAAAACTACTCAACACAATTTCTTGATTTATCGATATTTGTCGAGTTATCGATAAAACAAAGTTTTGACTTTTTAATTATTTGTGATGATTGATTCTTGTAGAGAACGACAAAATAAGACGAAAATATTAAATAAAATTTATCGATAACTCGCCTGGTTATCGAGATATAGTTAATAACAAATGCAAACAATAATATCGATAAATTAATTTTTTTTCAATTTTAATAGATTTGCGCAAAAAAAAAAAACTACTCAACACAATTTCTTGATTTATCGATATTTGTCGAGTTATCGATAAAACAAAGTTTTGATTTTTAATTATTTGTGATGATTGATTCTTGTAGAGAACGACAAAATAAGACGAAAATATTAAATAAAATTTATCGATAACTCGCCTGGTTATCGAGATATAGTTAATAACAAATGCAAACAATAATATCGATAAATTAATTTTTTTTCAATTTTAATAGATTTGCGCAAAAAAAAAAACTACTCAACACAATTTCTTGATTTATCGATATTTGTCGAGTTATCGATAAAACAAAGTTTTGATTTTTAATTATTTGTGATGATTGATTCTTGTAGAGAACGACAAAATAAGACGAAAATATTAAATAAAATTTATCGATAACTCGCCTGGTTATCGAGATATAGTTAATAACAAATGCAAACAATAATATCGATAAATTAATTTTTTATTCAATTTTAATAGATTTGCGCAAAAAAAAACTACTCAACACAATTTCTTGATTTATCGATATTTGTCGAGTTATCGATAAAACAAAGTTTTGATTTTTAATTATTTGTGATGATTGATTCTTGTAGAGAACGACAAAATAAGACGAAAATATTAAATAAAATTTATCGATAACTCGCCTGGTTATCGAGATATAGTTAATAACAAATGCAAACAATAATATCGATAAATCAATTTTTTTTCAATTTTAATAGATTTGCGCCAAAAAAAAAAAAAACTACCTAACACAATTTCTTGATTTATCGATATTTGTCGAGTTATCGATAAAACAAAGTTTTGACTTTTTAATTATTTGTGATGATTGATTCTTGTAGAGAACGACAAAATAAGACGAAAATATTAAATAAAATTTATCGATAACTCGCCTGGTTATCGAGATATAGTTAATAACAAATGCAAACAATAATATCGATAAATTAATTTTTTTTTCAATTTTAATAGATTTGCGCAAAAAAAAAAACTACCTCAACACAATTTCTTGATTTATCGATATTTGTCGAGTTATCGATAAAACAAAGTTTTGATTTTTAATTATTTGTGATGATTGATTCTTGTAGAGAACGACAAAATAAGACGAAAATATTAAATAAAATTTATCGATAACTCGCCTGGTTATCGAGATATAGTTAATAACAAATGCAAACAATAATATCGATAAATTAATTTTTTTTTCAATTTTAATAGATTTGCGCAAAAAAAAAAACTACTCAACACAATTTCTTGATTTATCGATATTTGTCGAGTTATCGATAAAACAAAGTTTTGATTTTTAATTATTTGTGATGATTGATTCTTGTAGAGAACGACAAAATAAGACGAAAATATTAAATAAAATTTATCGATAACTCGCCTGGTTATCGAGATATAGTTAATAACAAATGCAAACAATAATATCGATAAATTAATTTATTTTTCAATTTTAATAGATTTGCGCCAAAAAAAAAAACTACTCAACACAATTTCTTGATTTATCGATATTTGTCGAGTTATCGATAAAACAAAGTTTTGATTTTTAATTATTTGTGATGATTGATTCTTGTAGAGAACGACAAAATAAGACGAAAATATTAAATAAAATTTATCGATAACTCGCCTGGTTATCGAGATATAGTTAATAACAAATGCAAACAATAATATCGATAAATTAATTTATTTTTCAATTTTAATACCTAACACAATTTCTTGATTTATCGATATTTGTCGAGTTATCGATAAAACAAAGTTTTGATTTTTAATTATTTGTGATGATTGATTCTTGTAGAGAACGACAAAATAAGACGAAAATATTAAATAAAATTTATCGATAACTCGCCTGGTTATCGAGATATAGTTAATAACAAATGCAAACAATAATATCGATAAATCAATTTTTTTTTCAATTTTAATAGATTTGCGCCAAAAAAAAAAAACTACCTCAACACAATTTCTTGATTTATCGATATTTGTCGAGTTATCGATAAAACAAAGTTTTGACTTTTTAATTATTTGTGATGATTGATTCTTGTAGAGAACGACAAAATAAGACGAAAATATTAAATAAAATTTATCGATAACTCGCCTGGTTATCGAGATATAGTTAATAACAAATGCAAACAATAATATCGATAAATTAATTTATTTTTCAATTTTAATAGACTTGCGCTAAAAAAAAACTACTCAACACAATTTCTTGATTTATCGATATTTGTCGAGTTATCGATAAAACAAAGTTTTGATTTTTAATTATTTGTGATGATTGATTCTTGTAGAGAACGACAAAATAAGACGAAAATATTAAATAAAATTTATCGATAACTCGCCTGGTTATCGAGATATAGTTAATAACAAATGCAAACAATAATATCGATAAATCAATTTTTTTTTCAATTTTAATAGATTTGCGCCAAAAAAAAAAAAACTACCTCAACACAATTTCTTGATTTATCGATATTTGTCGAGTTATCGATAAAACAAAGTTTTGACTTTTTAATTATTTGTGATGATTGATTCTTGTAGAGAACGACAAAATAAGACGAAAATATTAAATAAAATTTATCGATAACTCGCCTGGTTATCGAGATATAGTTAATAACAAATGCAAACAATAATATCGATATATTAATTTATTTTTCAATCTTAATAGATTTGCGCTAAAAAAAAAACTACCTAACACAATTTCTTGATTTATCGATATTTGTCGAGTTATCGATAAAACAAAGTTTTGATTTTTAATTATTTGTGATGATTGATTCTTGTAGAGAACGACAAAATAAGACGAAAATATTAAATAAAATTTATCGATAACTCGCCTGGTTATCGAGATATAGTTAATAACAAATGCAAACAATAATATCGATAAATTAATTTTTTTTTCAATTTTAATAGATTTGCGCAAAAAAAAAAAACTACTCAACACAATTTCTTGATTTATCGATATTTGTCGAGTTATCGATAAAACAAAGTTTTGATTTTTAATTATTTGTGATGATTGATTCTTGTAGAGAACGACAAAATAAGACGAAAATATTAAATAAAATTTATCGATAACTCGCCTGGTTATCGAGATATAGTTAATAACAAATGCAAACAATAATATCGATAAATTAATTTTTTTTCAATTTTAATAGATTTGCGCCAAAAAAAAAAACTACCTCAACACAATTTCTTGATTTATCGATATTTGTCGAGTTATCGATAAAACAAAGTTTTGATTTTTAATTATTTGTGATGATTGATTCTTGTAGAGAACGACAAAATAAGACGAAAATATTAAATAAAATTTATCGATAACTCGCCTGGTTATCGAGATATAGTTAATAACAAATGCAAACAATAATATCGATAAATTAATTTTTTTTCAATTTTAATAGATTTGCGCTAAAAAAAAAAACTACCTAACACAATTTCTTGATTTATCGATATTTGTCGAGTTATCGATAAAACAAAGTTTTGACTTTTTAATTATTTGTGATGATTGATTCTTGTAGAGAACGACAAAATAAGACGAAAATATTAAATAAAATTTATCGATAACTCGCCTGGTTATCGAGATATAGTTAATAACAAATGCAAACAATAATATCGATAAATTAATTTTTTTTTCAATTTTAATAGATTTGCAAAAAAAAAAACTACTCAACACAATTTCTTGATTTATCGATATTTGTCGAGTTATCGATAAAACAAAGTTTTGATTTTTAATTATTTGTGATGATTGATTCTTGTAGAGAACGACAAAATAAGACGAAAATATTAAATAAAATTTATCGATAACTCGCCTGGTTATCGAGATATAGTTAATAACAAATGCAAACAATAATATCGATAAATCAATTAATTTTTTTTTCAATTTTAATAGATTTGCGCTAAAAAAAAAAACTACCTAACACAATTTCTTGATTTATCGATATTTGTCGAGTTATCGATAAAACAAAGTTTTGATTTTTAATTATTTGTGATGATTGATTCTTGTAGAGAACGACAAAATAAGACGAAAATATTAAATAAAATTTATCGATAACTCGCCTGGTTATCGAGATATAGTTAATAACAAATGCAAACAATAATATCGATAAATTAATTTTTTTTCAATTTTAATAGATTTGCGCCAAAAAAAAAAAACTACTCAACACAATTTCTTGATTTATCGATATTTGTCGAGTTATCGATAAAACAAAGTTTTGATTTTTAATTATTTGTGATGATTGATTCTTGTAGAGAACGACAAAATAAGACGAAAATATTAAATAAAATTTATCGATAACTCGCCTGGTTATCGAGATATAGTTAATAACAAATGCAAACAATAATATCGATAAATTAATTTTTTTTCAATTTTAATAGATTTGCGCCAAAAAAAAAAAAACTACCTAACACAATTTCTTGATTTATCGATATTTGTCGAGTTATCGATAAAACAAAGTTTTGATTTTTAATTATTTGTGATGATTGATTCTTGTAGAGAACGACAAAATAAGACGAAAATATTAAATAAAATTTATCGATAACTCGCCTGGTTATCGAGATATAGTTAATAACAAATGCAAACAATAATATCGATAAATTAATTTATTTTTCAATTTTAATAGATTTGCGCTAAAAAAAAAACTACCTAACACAATTTCTTGATTTATCGATATTTGTCGAGTTATCGATAAAACAAAGTTTTGATTTTTAATTATTTGTGATGATTGATTCTTGTAGAGAACGACAAAATAAGACGAAAATATTAAATAAAATTTATCGATAACTCGCCTGGTTATCGAGATATAGTTAATAACAAATGCAAACAATAATATCGATAAATTAATTTATTTTTCAATTTTAATAGATTTGCGCTAAAAAAAAAACTACTCAACACAATTTCTTGATTTATCGATATTTGTCGAGTTATCGATAAAACAAAGTTTTGATTTTTAATTATTTGTGATGATTGATTCTTGTAGAGAACGACAAAATAAGACGAAAATATTAAATAAAATTTATCGATAACTCGCCTGGTTATCGAGATATAGTTAATAACAAATGCAAACAATAATATCGATAAATTAATTTATTTTTCAATTTTAATAGATTTGCGCTAAAAAAAAAACTACTCAACACAATTTCTTGATTTATCGATATTTGTCGAGTTATCGATAAAACAAAGTTTTGATTTTTAATTATTTGTGATGATTGATTCTTGTAGAGAACGACAAAATAAGACGAAAATATTAAATAAAATTTATCGATAACTCGCCTGGTTATCGAGATATAGTTAATAACAAATGCAAACAATAATATCGATAAATTAATTTATTTTTCAATTTTAATAGATTTGCGCAAAAAAAAGAAAACTACCTAACACAATTTCTTGATTTATCGATATTTGTCGTTATCGATAAAACAAAGTTTTGACTTTTTAATTATTTGTGATGATTGATTCTTATAGAGAACGACAAAATAAGACGAAAATATTAAATAAAATTTATCGATAACTCGCCTGGTTATCGAGATATAGTTAATAACAAATGCAAACAATAATATCGATATATTAATTTTTTTTTCAATTTTAATAGATTTGCGCAAAAAAAAAAACTACCTCAACACAATTTCTTGATTTATCGATATTTGTCGTTATCGATAAAACAAAGTTTTGACTTTTTAATTATTTGTGATGATTGATTCTTATAGAGAACGACAAAATAAGACGAAAATATTAAATAAAATTTATCGATAACTCGCCTGGTTATCGAGATATAGTTAATAACAAATGCAAACAATAATATCGATAAATTAATTTATTTTTCAATTTTAATAGATTTGCGCAAAAAAAAAAACTACTCAACACAATTTCTTGATTTATCGATATTTGTCGAGTTATCGATAAAACAAAGTTTTGATTTTTAATTATTTGTGATGATTGATTCTTGTAGAGAACGACAAAATAAGACGAAAATATTAAATAAAATTTATCGATAACTCGCCTGGTTATCGAGATATAGTTAATAACAAATGCAAACAATAATATCGATAAATTAATTTTTTTTTCAATTTTAATAGATTTGCGCCAAAAAAAAAAAACTACCTCAACACAATTTCTTGATTTATCGATATTTGTCGAGTTATCGATAAAACAAAGTTTTGATTTTTAATTATTTGTGATGATTGATTCTTGTAGAGAACGACAAAATAAGACGAAAATATTAAATAAAATTTATCGATAACTCGCCTGGTTATCGAGATATAGTTAATAACAAATGCAAACAATAATATCGATAAATTAATTTATTTTTCAATTTTAATAGATTTGCGCCAAAAAAAAAAAAAAACTAACTAACACAATTTCTTGATTTATCGATATTTGTCGAGTTATCGATAAAACAAAGTTTTGACTTTTTAATTATTTGTGATGATTGATTCTTGTAGAGAACGACAAAATAAGACGAAAATATTAAATAAAATTTATCGATAACTCGCCTGGTTATCGAGATATAGTTAATAACAAATGCAAACAATAATATCGATAAATTAATTTATTTTTCAATTTTAATAGATTTGCGCCAAAAAAAAAAAACTACTCAACACAATTTCTTGATTTATCGATATTTGTCGAGTTATCGATAAAACAAAGTTTTGATTTTTAATTATTTGTGATGATTGATTCTTGTAGAGAACGACAAAATAAGACGAAAATATTAAATAAAATTTATCGATAACTCGCCTGGTTATCGAGATATAGTTAATAACAAATGCAAACAATAATATCGATAAATTAATTTATTTTTATTTATTTTAATAGATTTGCGCCAAAATAAAAAAAACTACTCAACACAATTTCTTGATTTATCGATATTTGTCGAGTTATCGATAAAACAAAGTTTTGATTTTTAATTATTTGTGATGATTGATTCTTGTAGAGAACGACAAAATAAGACGAAAATATTAAATAAAATTTATCGATAACTCGCCTGGTTATCGAGATATAGTTAATAACAAATGCAAACAATAATATCGATAAATCAATTTTTTTGTGAATTTTAATAGATTTGCGCCAAAAAAAAAAAAACTACCTAACACAATTTCTTGATTTATCGATATTTGTCGAGTTATCGATAAAACAAAGTTTTGACTTTTTAATTATTTGTGATGATTGATTCTTGTAGAGAACGACAAAATAAGACGAAAATATTAAATAAAATTTATCGATAACTCGCCTGGTTATCGAGATATAGTTAATAACAAATGCAAACAATAATATCGATAAATTAATTTATTTTTCAATTTTAATAGATTTGCGCAAAAAAAAAACTACTCTAACACAATTTCTTGATTTATCGATATTTGTCGAGTTATCGATAAAACAAAGTTTTGATTTTTAATTATTTGTGATGATTGATTCTTGTAGAGAACGACAAAATAAGACGAAAATATTAAATAAAATTTATCGATAACTCGCCTGGTTATCGAGATATAGTTAATAACAAATGCAAACAATAATATCGATAAATCAATTTTTTTGTGAATTTTAATAGATTTGCGCCAAAAAAAAAAAAACTACCTAACACAATTTCTTGATTTATCGATATTTGTCGAGTTATCGATAAAACAAAGTTTTGACTTTTTAATTATTTGTGATGATTGATTCTTGTAGAGAACGACAAAATAAGACGAAAATATTAAATAAAATTTATCGATAACTCGCCTGGTTATCGAGATATAGTTAATAACAAATGCAAACAATAATATCGATAAATTAATTTATTTTTCAATTTTAATAGATTTGCGCAAAAAAAAAAAACTACCTCAACACAATTTCTTGATTTATCGATATTTGTCGAGTTATCGATAAAACAAAGTTTTGATTTTTAATTATTTGTGATGATTGATTCTTGTAGAGAACGACAAAATAAGACGAAAATATTAAATAAAATTTATCGATAACTCGCCTGGTTATCGAGATATAGTTAATAACAAATGCAAACAATAATATCGATAAATTAATTTATTTTTCAATTTTAATAGATTTGCGCCAAAAAAAAGAAAACTACCTAACACAATTTCTTGATTTATCGATATTTGTCGAGTTATCGATAAAACAAAGTTTTGATTTTTAATTATTTGTGATGATTGATTCTTGTAGAGAACGACAAAATAAGACGAAAATATTAAATAAAATTTATCGATAACTCGCCTGGTTATCGAGATATAGTTAATAACAAATGCAAACAATAATATCGATAAATTAATTTTTTTTCAATTTTAATAGATTTGCGCCAAAAAAAAAACTACTAACTAACACAATTTCTTGATTTATCGATATTTGTCGAGTTATCGATAAAACAAAGTTTTGATTTTTAATTATTTGTGATGATTGATTCTTGTAGAGAACGACAAAATAAGACGAAAATATTAAATAAAATTTATCGATAACTCGCCTGGTTATCGAGATATAGTTAATAACAAATGCAAACAATAATATCGATAAATTAATTTATTTTTCAATTTTAATAGATTTGCGCAAAAAAAAACTACTCAACACAATTTCTTGATTTATCGATATTTGTCGAGTTATCGATAAAACAAAGTTTTGATTTTTAATTATTTGTGATGATTGATTCTTGTAGAGAACGACAAAATAAGACGAAAATATTAAATAAAATTTATCGATAACTCGCCTGGTTATCGAGATATAGTTAATAACAAATGCAAACAATAATATCGATAAATCAATTTTTTTGTGCATTTTAATAGATTTTGCCCAAAAAAAAAAAACTACCTCAACACAATTTCTTGATTTATCGATATTTGTCGAGTTATCGATAAAACAAAGTTTTGATTTTTAATTATTTGTGATGATTGATTCTTGTAGAGAACGACAAAATAAGACGAAAATATTAAATAAAATTTATCGATAACTCGCCTGGTTATCGAGATATAGTTAATAACAAATGCAAACAATAATATCGATAAATTAATTTATTTTTCAATTTTAATAGATTTGCGCAAAAAAAAAAACTACCTCAACACAATTTCTTGATTTATCGATATTTGTCGAGTTATCGATAAAACAAAGTTTTGATTTTTAATTATTTGTGATGATTGATTCTTGTAGAGAACGACAAAATAAGACGAAAATATTAAATAAAATTTATCGATAACTCGCCTGGTTATCGAGATATAGTTAATAACAAATGCAAACAATAATATCGATAAATCAATTTTTTTTTCAATTTTAATAGATTTGCGCCAAAAAAAAAAAAACTACCTCAACACAATTTCTTGATTTATCGATATTTGTCGAGTTATCGATAAAACAAAGTTTTGATTTTTAATTATTTGTGATGATTGATTCTTGTAGAGAACGACAAAATAAGACGAAAATATTAAATAAAATTTATCGATAACTCGCCTGGTTATCGAGATATAGTTAATAACAAATGCAAACAATAATATCGATAAATTAATTTTTTTTCAATTTTAATAGATTTGCAAAAAAAAAAAACTACCTCAACACAATTTCTTGATTTATCGATATTTGTCGAGTTATCGATAAAACAAAGTTTTGATTTTTAATTATTTGTGATGATTGATTCTTGTAGAGAACGACAAAATAAGACGAAAATATTAAATAAAATTTATCGATAACTCGCCTGGTTATCGAGATATAGTTAATAACAAATGCAAACAATAATATCGATAAATTAATTTATTTTTCAATTTTAATAGATTTGCGCCAAAAAAAAAAAACTACCTCAACACAATTTCTTGATTTATCGATATTTGTCGAGTTATCGATAAAACAAAGTTTTGATTTTTAATTATTTGTGATGATTGATTCTTGTAGAGAACGACAAAATAAGACGAAAATATTAAATAAAATTTATCGATAACTCGCCTGGTTATCGAGATATAGTTAATAACAAATGCAAACAATAATATCGATAAATTAATTTATTTTTCAATTTTAATAGATTTGCGCAAAAAAAAAACTACTCTAACACAATTTCTTGATTTATCGATATTTGTCGAGTTATCGATAAAACAAAGTTTTGATTTTTAATTATTTGTGATGATTGATTCTTGTAGAGAACGACAAAATAAGACGAAAATATTAAATAAAATTTATCGATAACTCGCCTGGTTATCGAGATATAGTTAATAACAAATGCAAACAATAATATCGATATATTAATTTATTTTTGAATTTTAATAGATTTGCGCTAAAAAAAAAACTACCTAACACAATTTCTTGATTTATCGATATTTGTCGAGTTATCGATAAAACAAAGTTTTGACTTTTTAATTATTTGTGATGATTGATTCTTGTAGAGAACGACAAAATAAGACGAAAATATTAAATAAAATTTATCGATAACTCGCCTGGTTATCGAGATATAGTTAATAACAAATGCAAACAATAATATCGATAAATTAATTTTTTTTTCAATTTTAATAGATTTGCAAAAAAAAAAAACTACCTAACACAATTTCTTGATTTATCGATATTTGTCGAGTTATCGATAAAACAAAGTTTTGATTTTTAATTATTTGTGATGATTGATTCTTGTAGAGAACGACAAAATAAGACGAAAATATTAAATAAAATTTATCGATAACTCGCCTGGTTATCGAGATATAGTTAATAACAAATGCAAACAATAATATCGATAAATCAATTTTTTTTCAATTTTAATAGATTTGCGCCAAAAAAAAAAACTACCTCAACACAATTTCTTGATTTATCGATATTTGTCGAGTTATCGATAAAACAAAGTTTTGACTTTTTAATTATTTGTGATGATTGATTCTTGTAGAGAACGACAAAATAAGACGAAAATATTAAATAAAATTTATCGATAACTCGCCTGGTTATCGAGATATAGTTAATAACAAATGCAAACAATAATATCGATAAATTAATTTATTTTTCAATTTTAATAGATTTGCAAAAAAAAAAACTACTCAACACAATTTCTTGATTTATCGATATTTGTCGAGTTATCGATAAAACAAAGTTTTGATTTTTAATTATTTGTGATGATTGATTCTTGTAGAGAACGACAAAATAAGACGAAAATATTAAATAAAATTTATCGATAACTCGCCTGGTTATCGAGATATAGTTAATAACAAATGCAAACAATAATATCGATAAATTAATTTATTTTTCAATTTTAATAGATTTGCGCCAAAAAAAAAAAACTAACTAACACAATTTCTTGATTTATCGATATTTGTCGAGTTATCGATAAAACAAAGTTTTGACTTTTTAATTATTTGTGATGATTGATTCTTGTAGAGAACGACAAAATAAGACGAAAATATTAAATAAAATTTATCGATAACTCGCCTGGTTATCGAGATATAGTTAATAACAAATGCAAACAATAATATCGATAAATTAATTTTTTTTTCAATTTTAATAGATTTGCGCAAAAAAAAAAACTACTCAACACAATTTCTTGATTTATCGATATTTGTCGAGTTATCGATAAAACAAAGTTTTGATTTTTAATTATTTGTGATGATTGATTCTTGTAGAGAACGACAAAATAAGACGAAAATATTAAATAAAATTTATCGATAACTCGCCTGGTTATCGAGATATAGTTAATAACAAATGCAAACAATAATATCGATAAATTAATTTATTTTTCAATTTTAATAGATTTGCGCCAAAAAAAAAAACTACTCAACACAATTTCTTGATTTATCGATATTTGTCGAGTTATCGATAAAACAAAGTTTTGATTTTTAATTATTTGTGATGATTGATTCTTGTAGAGAACGACAAAATAAGACGAAAATATTAAATAAAATTTATCGATAACTCGCCTGGTTATCGAGATATAGTTAATAACAAATGCAAACAATAATATCGATAAATTAATTTTTTTTCAATTTTAATAGATTTGCGCAAAAAAAAAAAACTACCTAACACAATTTCTTGATTTATCGATATTTGTCGAGTTATCGATAAAACAAAGTTTTGATTTTTAATTATTTGTGATGATTGATTCTTGTAGAGAACGACAAAATAAGACGAAAATATTAAATAAAATTTATCGATAACTCGCCTGGTTATCGAGATATAGTTAATAACAAATGCAAACAATAATATCGATAAATTAATTTTTTTTTCAATTTTAATAGATTTGCGCCAAAAAAAAAAAACTACCTCAACACAATTTCTTGATTTATCGATATTTGTCGAGTTATCGATAAAACAAAGTTTTGATTTTTAATTATTTGTGATGATTGATTCTTGTAGAGAACGACAAAATAAGACGAAAATATTAAATAAAATTTATCGATAACTCGCCTGGTTATCGAGATATAGTTAATAACAAATGCAAACAATAATATCGATAAATTAATTTATTTTTCAATTTTAATAGATTTGCGCCAAAAAAAAAAAAACTACCTAACACAATTTCTTGATTTATCGATATTTGTCGAGTTATCGATAAAACAAAGTTTTGATTTTTAATTATTTGTGATGATTGATTCTTGTAGAGAACGACAAAATAAGACGAAAATATTAAATAAAATTTATCGATAACTCGCCTGGTTATCGAGATATAGTTAATAACAAATGCAAACAATAATATCGATAAATCAATTTTTTTTTCAATTTTAATAGATTTGCGCCAAAAAAAAAAAAACTACCTAACACAATTTCTTGATTTATCGATATTTGTCGAGTTATCGATAAAACAAAGTTTTGACTTTTTAATTATTTGTGATGATTGATTCTTGTAGAGAACGACAAAATAAGACGAAAATATTAAATAAAATTTATCGATAACTCGCCTGGTTATCGAGATATAGTTAATAACAAATGCAAACAATAATATCGATAAATTAATTTTTTTTCAATTTTAATAGATTGGCGCCAAAAAAAAAAAACTACTCAACACAATTTCTTGATTTATCGATATTTGTCGAGTTATCGATAAAACAAAGTTTTGATTTTTAATTATTTGTGATGATTGATTCTTGTAGAGAACGACAAAATAAGACGAAAATATTAAATAAAATTTATCGATAACTCGCCTGGTTATCGAGATATAGTTAATAACAAATGCAAACAATAATATCGATAAATTAATTTATTTTTCAATTTTAATAGATTTGCGCCAAAAAAAAAAAACTACTCAACACAATTTCTTGATTTATCGATATTTGTCGAGTTATCGATAAAACAAAGTTTTGATTTTTAATTATTTGTGATGATTGATTCTTGTAGAGAACGACAAAATAAGACGAAAATATTAAATAAAATTTATCGATAACTCGCCTGGTTATCGAGATATAGTTAATAACAAATGCAAACAATAATATCGATAAATTAATTTTTTTTCAATTTTAATAGATTTGCGCCAAAAAAAAAAAAACTACCTCAACACAATTTCTTGATTTATCGATATTTGTCGAGTTATCGATAAAACAAAGTTTTGATTTTTAATTATTTGTGATGATTGATTCTTGTAGAGAACGACAAAATAAGACGAAAATATTAAATAAAATTTATCGATAACTCGCCTGGTTATCGAGATATAGTTAATAACAAATGCAAACAATAATATCGATAAATTAATTTTTTTTTCAATTTTAATAGATTTGCGCAAAACAAAACTACTCAACACAATTTCTTGATTTATCGATATTTGTCGAGTTATCGATAAAACAAAGTTTTGACTTTTTAATTATTTGTGATGATTGATTCTTGTAGAGAACGACAAAATAAGACGAAAATATTAAATAAAATTTATCGATAACTCGCCTGGTTATCGAGATATAGTTAATAACAAATGCAAACAATAATATCGATAAATTAATTTATTTTTCAATTTTAATAGATTTGCGCAAAAAAAAAAAACTACCTCAACACAATTTCTTGATTTATCGATATTTGTCGAGTTATCGATAAAACAAAGTTTTGATTTTTAATTATTTGTGATGATTGATTCTTGTAGAGAACGACAAAATAAGACGAAAATATTAAATAAAATTTATCGATAACTCGCCTGGTTATCGAGATATAGTTAATAACAAATGCAAACAATAATATCGATAAATCAATTTTTTTTGAATTTTAATAGATTTGCGCCAAAAAAAAAAAACTACCTAACACAATTTCTTGATTTATCGATATTTGTCGAGTTATCGATAAAACAAAGTTTTGACTTTTTAATTATTTGTGATGATTGATTCTTGTAGAGAACGACAAAATAAGACGAAAATATTAAATAAAATTTATCGATAACTCGCCTGGTTATCGAGATATAGTTAATAACAAATGCAAACAATAATATCGATAAATTAATTTTTTTTTCAATTTTAATAGATTTGCGCAAAAAAAAAAACTACCTCAACACAATTTCTTGATTTATCGATATTTGTCGAGTTATCGATAAAACAAAGTTTTGATTTTTAATTATTTGTGATGATTGATTCTTGTAGAGAACGACAAAATAAGACGAAAATATTAAATAAAATTTATCGATAACTCGCCTGGTTATCGAGATATAGTTAATAACAAATGCAAACAATAATATCGATAAATTAATTTTTTTTCAATTTTAAAAGATTTGCGCCAAAAAAAAAAAACACCCACAAAACACAAGTTCTTGATTTATCGATATTTGTCGAGTTATCGATAAAACAAAGTTTTGATTTTTAATTATTTGTGATGATTGATTCTTGTAGAGAACGACAAAATAAGACGAAAATATTAAATAAAATTTATCGATAACTCGCCTGGTTATCGAGATATAGTTAATAACAAATGCAAACAATAATATCGATAAATCAATTTTTTGTAAATTTTAAAAGATTTGCGCCAAAAAAAAAAAACTACCTAACACAATTTCTTGATTTATCGATATTTGTCGAGTTATCGATAAAACAAAGTTTTGATTTTTAATTATTTGTGATGATTGATTCTTGTAGAGAACGACAAAATAAGACGAAAATATTAAATAAAATTTATCGATAACTCGCCTGGTTATCGAGATATAGTTAATAACAAATGCAAACAATAATATCGATAAATTAATTTATTTTTCAATTTTAATAGATTTGCGCCAAAAAAAAAAACTACTCAACACAATTTCTTGATTTATCGATATTTGTCGAGTTATCGATAAAACAAAGTTTTGATTTTTAATTATTTGTGATGATTGATTCTTGTAGAGAACGACAAAATAAGACGAAAATATTAAATAAAATTTATCGATAACTCGCCTGGTTATCGAGATATAGTTAATAACAAATGCAAACAATAATATCGATAAATTAATTTTTTTTCAATTTTAATAGATTTGCGCCAAAAAAAAAAAACTACCTCAACACAATTTCTTGATTTATCGATATTTGTCGAGTTATCGATAAAACAAAGTTTTGATTTTTAATTATTTGTGATGATTGATTCTTGTAGAGAACGACAAAATAAGACGAAAATATTAAATAAAATTTATCGATAACTCGCCTGGTTATCGAGATATAGTTAATAACAAATGCAAACAATAATATCGATATATTAATTTATTTTTCAATCTTAATAGATTTGCGCTAAAAAAAAAACTACCTAACACAATTTCTTGATTTATCGATATTTGTCGAGTTATCGATAAAACAAAGTTTTGATTTTTAATTATTTGTGATGATTGATTCTTGTAGAGAACGACAAAATAAGACGAAAATATTAAATAAAATTTATCGATAACTCGCCTGGTTATCGAGATATAGTTAATAACAAATGCAAACAATAATATCGATAAATCAATTTTTTTGTGAATTTTAATAGATTTGCGCAAAAAAAAAAAGAAAACTACCTAACACAATTTCTTGATTTATCGATATTTGTCGAGTTATCGATAAAACAAAGTTTTGACTTTTTAATTATTTGTGATGATTGATTCTTGTAGAGAACGACAAAATAAGACGAAAATATTAAATAAAATTTATCGATAACTCGCCTGGTTATCGAGATATAGTTAATAACAAATGCAAACAATAATATCGATATATTAATTTATTTTTCAATCTTAATAGATTTGCGCTAAAAAAAAAAACTACCTAACACAATTTCTTGATTTATCGATATTTGTCGAGTTATCGATAAAACAAAGTTTTGATTTTTAATTATTTGTGATGATTGATTCTTGTAGAGAACGACAAAATAAGACGAAAATATTAGATAAAATTTATCGATAACTCGCCTGGTTATCGAGATATAGTTAATAACAAATGCAAACAATAATATCGATAAATTAATTTATTTTTCAATTTTAATAGATTTGCGCCAAAAAAAAAAACTACCTCAACACAATTTCTTGATTTATCGATATTTGTCGAGTTATCGATAAAACAAAGTTTTGATTTTTAATTATTTGTGATGATTGATTCTTGTAGAGAACGACAAAATAAGACGAAAATATTAGATAAAATTTATCGATAACTCGCCTGGTTATCGAGATATAGTTAATAACAAATGCAAACAATAATATCGATAAATCAATTTTTTTGTGAATTTTAATAGATTTGCGCCAAAAAAAAAAAACTACCTAACACAATTTCTTGATTTATCGATATTTGTCGAGTTATCGATAAAACAAAGTTTTGACTTTTTAATTATTTGTGATGATTGATTCTTGTAGAGAACGACAAAATAAGACGAAAATATTAAATAAAATTTATCGATAACTCGCCTGGTTATCGAGATATAGTTAATAACAAATGCAAACAATAATATCGATAAATTAATTTTTTTTCAATTTTAATAGATTCTTATAAAAAAAAAAAACTACTCAACACAATTTCTTGATTTATCGATATTTGTCGAGTTATCGATAAAACAAAGTTTTGATTTTTAATTATTTGTGATGATTGATTCTTGTAGAGAACGACAAAATAAGACGAAAATATTAAATAAAATTTATCGATAACTCGCCTGGTTATCGAGATATAGTTAATAACAAATGCAAACAATAATATCGATAAATTAATTTTTTTTTCAATTTTAATAGATTTGCGCAAAAAAAAAAATACTCTAACACAATTTCTTGATTTATCGATATTTGTCGAGTTATCGATAAAACAAAGTTTTGATTTTTAATTATTTGTGATGATTGATTCTTGTAGAGAACGACAAAATAAGACGAAAATATTAAATAAAATTTATCGATAACTCGCCTGGTTATCGAGATATAGTTAATAACAAATGCAAACAATAATATCGATAAATTCAATTTTTTTTTCAATTTTAATAGATTTGCGCCAAAAAAAAAAACTACCTCAACACAATTTCTTGATTTATCGATATTTGTCGAGTTATCGATAAAACAAAGTTTTGACTTTTTAATTATTTGTGATGATTGATTCTTGTAGAGAACGACAAAATAAGACGAAAATATTAAATAAAATTTATCGATAACTCGCCTGGTTATCGAGATATAGTTAATAACAAATGCAAACAATAATATCGATAAATTAATTTTTTTTCAATTTTAATAGATTTGCGCCAAAAAAAAAAAAC
This sequence comes from Scaptomyza hsui, assembly GCA_018152825.1. Taxonomy (NCBI): domain Eukaryota; kingdom Metazoa; phylum Arthropoda; class Insecta; order Diptera; family Drosophilidae; genus Scaptomyza; species Scaptomyza hsui. Next base: position 43,963 of record JAECXO010000020.1, read on the forward strand.
TACCTCAACACAATTTCTTGATTTATCGATATTTGTCGAGTTATCGATAAAACAAAGTTTTGATTTTTAATTATTTGTGATGATTGATTCTTGTAGAGAACGACAAAATAAGACGAAAATATTAAATAAAATTTATCGATAACTCGCCTGGTTATCGAGATATAGTTAATAACAAATGCAAACAATAATATCGATAAATTAATTTTTTTTCAATTTTAATAGATTTGCGCCAAAAAAAAAAAACTACCTCAACACAATTTCTTGATTTATCGATATTTGTCGAGTTATCGATAAAACAAAGTTTTGATTTTTAATTATTTGTGATGATTGATTCTTGTAGAGAACGACAAAATAAGACGAAAATATTAAATAAAATTTATCGATAACTCGCCTGGTTATCGAGATATAGTTAATAACAAATGCAAACAATAATATCGATAAATTAATTTATTTTTCAATTTTAATAGATTTGCAAAAAAAAAAACTACTCAACACAATTTCTTGATTTATCGATATTTGTCGAGTTATCGATAAAACAAAGTTTTGATTTTTAATTATTTGTGATGATTGATTCTTGTAGAGAACGACAAAATAAGACGAAAATATTAAATAAAATTTATCGATAACTCGCCTGGTTATCGAGATATAGTTAATAACAAATGCAAACAATAATATCGATAAATCAATTTTTTTGTGAATTTTAATAGATTTGCGCCAAAAAAAAAAAAAACTACCTAACACAATTTCTTGATTTATCGATATTTGTCGAGTTATCGATAAAACAAAGTTTTGACTTTTTAATTATTTGTGATGATTGATTCTTGTAGAGAACGACAAAATAAGACGAAAATATTAAATAAAATTTATCGATAACTCGCCTGGTTATCGAGATATAGTTAATAACAAATGCAAACAATAATATCGATAAATTAATTTATTTTTCAATTTTAATAGATTTGCGCCAAAAAAAAAAAACTACTCAACACAATTTCTTGATTTATCGATATTTGTCGAGTTATCGATAAAACAAAGTTTTGATTTTTAATTATTTGTGATGATTGATTCTTGTAGAGAACGACAAAATAAGACGAAAATATTAAATAAAATTTATCGATAACTCGCCTGGTTATCGAGATATAGTTAATAACAAATGCAAACAATATAATCGATAAATCAATTTTTTTGTGCATTTAAATAGATTGGCGCCAAAAAAAAAAAACTACTCAACACAATTTCTTGATTTATCGATGTTTGTCGAGCTATCGATAAAACAAAGTTTTGATTTTTAATTATTTGTGATGATTGATTCTTGTAGAGAACGACAAAATAAGACGAAAATATTAAATAAAATTTATCGATAACTCGCCTGGTTATCGAGATATAGTTAATAACAAATGCAAAAAATAATATCGATAAATTAATTTATTTTTCAATTTTAATAGATTTGCTCCAAAAAAAAAAAAAGAAAACTAACCAACTTAATTTCTTGATTTATCGATATTTGTCGAGTTATCGATAAAACAAAGTTTTGATTTTTAATTATTTGTGATGATTGATTCTTGTAGAGAACGACAAAATAAGACGAAAATATTAAATAAAATTTATCGATAACTCGCCTGGTTATCGAGATATAGTTAATAACAAATGCAAACAATAATATCGATAAATTAATTTTTTTTCAATTTTAATAGATTTGCGCAAAAAAAAAAAACTACCTCAACACAATTTCTTGATTTATCGATATTTGTCGAGTTATCGATAAAACAAAGTTTTGATTTTTAATTATTTGTGATGATTGATTCTTGTAGAGAACGACAAAATAAGACGAAAATATTAAATAAAATTTATCGATAACTCGCCTGGTTATCGAGATATAGTTAATAACAAATGCAAACAATAATATCGATAAATTAATTTATTTTTCAATTTTAATAGATTTGCGCTAAAAAAAAACTACCTAACACAATTTCTTGATTTATCGATATTTGTCGAGTTATCGATAAAACAAAGTTTTGATTTTTAATTATTTGTGATGATTGATTCTTGTAGAGAACGACAAAATAAGACGAAAATATTAAATAAAATTTATCGATAACTCGCCTGGTTATCGAGATATAGTTAATAACAAATGCAAACAATAATATCGATATATTAATTTATTTTTCAATTTTAATAGATTTGCGCTAAAAAAAACTACCTAACACAATTTCTTGATTTATCGATATTTGTCGTTATCGATAAAACAAAGTTTTGATTTTTAATTATTTGTGATGATTGATTCTTGTAGAGAACGACAAAATAAGACGAAAATATTAAATAAAATTTATCGATAACTCGCCTGGTTATCGAGATATAGTTAATAACAAATGCAAACAATAATATCGATAAATCAATTTTTTTGTGAATTTTAATAGATTTGCGCCAAAAAAAAAGAAAACTACCTAACACAATTTCTTGATTTATCGATATTTGTCGAGTTATCGATAAAACAAAGTTTTGACTTTTTAATTATTTGTGATGATTGATTCTTGTAGAGAACGACAAAATAAGACGAAAATATTAAATAAAATTTATCGATAACTCGCCTGGTTATCGAGATATAGTTAATAACAAATGCAAACAATAATATCGATAAATTAATTTATTTTTCAATTTTAATAGATTTGCGCCAAAAAAAAAAAACTACTCAACACAATTTTTTGATTTATCGATATTTGTCGAGTTATCGATAAAACAAAGTTTTGATTTTTAATTATTTGTGATGATTGATTCTTGTAGAGAACGACAAAATAAGACGAAAATATTAAATAAAATTTATCGATAACTCGCCTGGTTATCGAGATATAGTTAATAACAAATGCAAACAATAATATCGATAAATTAATTTTTTATTCAATTTTAATAGATTTGCGCAAAAAAAACTACTCAACACAATTTCTTGATTTATCGATATTTGTCGAGTTATCGATAAAACAAAGTTTTGATTTTTAATTATTTGTGATGATTGATTCTTGTAGAGAACGACAAAATAAGACGAAAATATTAAATAAAATTTATCGATAACTCGCCTGGTTATCGAGATATAGTTAATAACAAATGCAAACAATAATATCGATAAATTAATTTTTTATTCAATTTTAATAGATTTGCGCAAAAAAAACTACTCAACACAATTTTTTGATTTATCGATATTTGTCGAGTTATCGATAAAACAAAGTTTTGACTTTTAAATTATTTGTGATGATTGATTCTTGTAGAGAACGACAAAATAAGACGAAAATATTAAATAAAATTTATCGATAACTCGCCTGGTTATCGAGATATAGTTAATAACAAATGCAAACAATATAATCGATAAATTAATTTTTTTTCAATTTTAATAGATTTGCGCCAAAAAAAAAAAACTACTCAACACAATTTCTTGATTTATCGATATTTGTCGAGTTATCGATAAAACAAAGTTTTGATTTTTAATTATTTGTGATGATTGATTCTTGTAGAGAACGACAAAATAAGACGAAAATATTAAATAAAATTTATCGATAACTCGCCTGGTTATCGAGATATAGTTAATAACAAATGCAAACAATAATATCGATAAATTAATTTTTTTTTCAATTTTAATAGATTTGCGCAAAAAAAAAAAACTACTCAACACAATTTCTTGATTTATCGATATTTGTCGAGTTATCGATAAAACAAAGTTTTGATTTTTAATTATTTGTGATGATTGATTCTTGTAGAGAACGACAAAATAAGACGAAAATATTAAATAAAATTTATCGATAACTCGCCTGGTTATCGAGATATAGTTAATAACAAATGCAAACAATAATATCGATATATTAATTTATTTTTCAATCTTAATAGATTTGCGCTAAAAAAAAAACTACCTAACACAATTTCTTGATTTATCGATATTTGTCGAGTTATCGATAAAACAAAGTTTTGATTTTTAATTATTTGTGATGATTGATTCTTGTAGAGAACGACAAAATAAGACGAAAATATTAAATAAAATTTATCGATAACTCGCCTGGTTATCGAGATATAGTTAATAACAAATGCAAACAATAATATCGATAAATTAATTTTTTTTTCAATTTTAATAGATTTGCGCAAAAAAAAAAACTACTCTAACACAATTTCTTGATTTATCGATATTTGTCGAGTTATCGATAAAACAAAGTTTTGATTTTTAATTATTTGTGATGATTGATTCTTGTAGAGAACGACAAAATAAGACGAAAATATTAAATAAAATTTATCGATAACTCGCCTGGTTATCGAGATATAGTTAATAACAAATGCAAACAATAATATCGATAAATTAATTTATTTTTCAATTTTAATAGATTTGCGCCAAAAAAAAGAAAACTACCTAACACAATTTCTTGATTTATCGATATTTGTCGAGTTATCGATAAAACAAAGTTTTGACTTTTTAATTATTTGTGATGATTGATTCTTGTAGAGAACGACAAAATAAGACGAAAATATTAAATAAAATTTATCGATAACTCGCCTGGTTATCGAGATATAGTTAATAACAAATGCAAACAATAATATCGATAAATTAATTTATTTTTCAATTTTAATAGATTTGCGCCAAAAAAAAAGAAAACTACCTAACACAATTTCTTGATTTATCGATATTTGTCGAGTTATCGATAAAACAAAGTTTTGATTTTTAATTATTTGTGATGATTGATTCTTGTAGAGAACGACAAAATAAGACGAAAATATTAAATAAAATTTATCGATAACTCTCCTGGTTATCGAGATATAGTTAATAACAAATGCAAACAATAATATCGATAAATTAATTTTTTTTTCAATTTTAATAGATTTGCGCCAAAAAAAAAAAACTACTCAACACAATTTCTTGATTTATCGATATTTGTCGAGTTATCGATAAAACAAAGTTTTGATTTTTAATTATTTGTGATGATTGATTCTTGTAGAGAACGACAAAATAAGACGAAAATATTAAATAAAATTTATCGATAACTCGCCTGGTTATCGAGATATAGTTAATAACAAATGCAAACAATAATATCGATAAATCAATTTTTTTGTGAATTTTAATAGATTTGCGCCAAAAAAAAAAAACTACCTAACACAATTTCTTGATTTATCGATATTTGTCGAGTTATCGATAAAACAAAGTTTTGACTTTTTAATTATTTGTGATGATTGATTCTTGTAGAGAACGACAAAATAAGACGAAAATATTAAATAAAATTTATCGATAACTCGCCTGGTTATCGAGATATAGTTAATAACAAATGCAAACAATAATATCGATAAATTAATTTATTTTTCAATTTTAATAGATTTGCGCCAAAAAAAAAACTACTCAACACAATTTCTTGATTTATCGATGTTTGTCGAGTTATCGATAAAACAAAGTTTTGATTTTTAATTATTTGTGATGATTGATTCTTGTAGAGAACGACAAAATAAGACGAAAATATTAAATAAAATTTATCGATAACTCGCCTGGTTATCGAGATATAGTTAATAACAAATGCAAACAATAATATCGATAAATTAATTTATTTTTCAATTTTAATAGATTTGCGCTAAAAAAAAAAAACTTACTCAACACAATTTCTTGATTTATCGATATTTGTCGAGTTATCGATAAAACAAAGTTTTGATTTTTAATTATTTGTGATGATTGATTCTTGTAGAGAACGACAAAATAAGACGAAAATATTAAATAAAATTTATCGATAACTCGCCTGGTTATCGAGATATAGTTAATAACAAATGCAAACAATAATATCGATAAATTAATTTATTTTTCAATTTTAATAGATTTGCGCTAAAAAAAAACTACTCAACACAATTTCTTGATTTATCGATATTTGTCGAGTTATCGATAAAACAAAGTTTTGATTTTTAATTATTTGTGATGATTGATTCTTGTAGAGAACGACAAAATAAGACGAAAATATTAAATAAAATTTATCGATAACTCGCCTGGTTATCGAGATATAGTTAATAACAAATGCAAACAATAATATCGATAAATCAATTTTTTTGTGAATTTTAATAGATTTGCGCCAAAAAAAAAAGAAAACTACCTAACACAATTTCTTGATTTATCGATATTTGTCGAGTTATCGATAAAACAAAGTTTTGACTTTTTAATTATTTGTGATGATTGATTCTTGTAGAGAACGACAAAATAAGACGAAAATATTAAATAAAATTTATCGATAACTCGCCTGGTTATCGAGATATAGTTAATAACAAATGCAAACAATAATATCGATAAATTAATTTATTTTTCAATTTTAATAGATTTGCGCTAAAAAAAAACTACTCAACACAATTTCTTGATTTATCGATATTTGTCGAGTTATCGATAAAACAAAGTTTTGATTTTTAATTATTTGTGATGATTGATTCTTGTAGAGAACGACAAAATAAGACGAAAATATTAAATAAAATTTATCGATAACTCGCCTGGTTATCGAGATATAGTTAATAACAAATGCAAACAATAATATCGATAAATTAATTTTTTTTCAATTTTAATAGATTTGCCCCAAAAAAAAAAAACTACCTAACACAATTTCTTGATTTATCGATATTTGTCGAGTTATCGATAAAACAAAGTTTTGACTTTTTAATTATTTGTGATGATTGATTCTTGTAGAGAACGACAAAATAAGACGAAAATATTAAATAAAATTTATCGATAACTCGCCTGGTTATCGAGATATAGTTAATAACAAATGCAAACAATAATATCGATAAATTAATTTTTTTTCAATTTTAATAGATTTGCGCAAAAAAAAAAACTACTCAACACAATTTCTTGATTTATCGATATTTGTCGAGTTATCGATAAAACAAAGTTTTGATTTTTAATTATTTGTGATGATTGATTCTTGTAGAGAACGACAAAATAAGACGAAAATATTAAATAAAATTTATCGATAACTCGCCTGGTTATCGAGATATAGTTAATAACAAATGCAAACAATAATATCGATAAATTAATTTTTTTTCAATTTTAATAGATTTGCGCAAAAAAAAAAAAACTACCTCAACACAATTTCTTGATTTATCGATATTTGTCGAGTTATCGATAAAACAAAGTTTTGATTTTTAATTATTTGTGATGATTGATTCTTGTAGAGAACGACAAAATAAGACGAAAATATTAAATAAAATTTATCGATAACTCGCCTGGTTATCGAGATATAGTTAATAACAAATGCAAACAATAATATCGATAAATTAATTTTTTTTTCAATTTTAATAGATTTGCGCAAAAAAAAAAACTACTCTAACACAATTTCTTGATTTATCGATATTTGTCGAGTTATCGATAAAACAAAGTTTTGATTTTTAATTATTTGTGATGATTGATTCTTGTAGAGAACGACAAAATAAGACGAAAATATTAAATAAAATTTATCGATAACTCGCCTGGTTATCGAGATATAGTTAATAACAAATGCAAACAATAATATCGATAAATTAATTTTTTTTTCAATTTTAATAGATTTGCGCCAAAAAAAAACTACTCTAACACAATTTCTTGATTTATCGATATTTGTCGAGTTATCGATAAAACAAAGTTTTGATTTTTAATTATTTGTGATGATTGATTCTTGTAGAGAACGACAAAATAAGACGAAAATATTAAATAAAATTTATCGATAACTCGCCTGGTTATCGAGATATAGTTAATAACAAATGCAAACAATAATATCGATAAATTAATTTATTTTTCAATTTTAATAGATTTGCGCCAAAAAAAAAAAAACTACCTAACACAATTTCTTGATTTATCGATATTTGTCGAGTTATCGATAAAACAAAGTTTTGACTTTTTAATTATTTGTGATGATTGATTCTTGTAGAGAACGACAAAATAAGACGAAAATATTAAATAAAATTTATCGATAACTCGCCTGGTTATCGAGATATAGTTAATAACAAATGCAAACAATAATATCGATAAATTAATTTATTTTTCAATTTTAATAGATTTGCGCAAAAAAAAATTATCTAACACAATTTCTTGATTTATCGATATTTGTCGAGTTATCGATAAAAATTTGTCGAGTTATCGATAAAACAAAGTTTTGATTTTTAATTATTTGTGATGATTGATTCTTGTAGAGAACGACAAAATAAGACGAAAATATTAAATAAAATTTATCGATAACTCGCCTGGTTATCGAGATATAGTTAATAACAAATGCAAACAATAATATCGATAAATTAATTTTTTTTTCAATTTTAATAGATTTGCGCCAAAAAAAAAAAACTACCTCAACACAATTTCTTGATTTATCGATATTTGTCGAGTTATCGATAAAACAAAGTTTTGATTTTTAATTATTTGTGATGATTGATTCTTGTAGAGAACGACAAAATAAGACGAAAATATTAAATAAAATTTATCGATAACTCGCCTGGTTATCGAGATATAGTTAATAACAAATGCAAACAATAATATCGATAAATTAATTTTTTTTTCAATTTTAATAGATTTGCGCCAAAAAAAAAAAAACCCTAACACAATTTCTTGATTTATCGATATTTGTCGAGTTATCGATAAAACAAAGTTTTGATTTTTAATTATTTGTGATGATTGATTCTTGTAGAGAACGACAAAATAAGACGAAAATATTAAATAAAATTTATCGATAACTCGCCTGGTTATCGAGATATAGTTAATAACAAATGCAAACAATAATATCGATAAATTAATTTTTTTTCAATTTTAATAGATTTGCGCCAAAAAAAAAAAACTACCTCAACACAATTTCTTGATTTATCGATATTTGTCGAGTTATCGATAAAACAAAGTTTTGACTTTTTAATTATTTGTGATGATTGATTCTTGTAGAGAACGACAAAATAAGACGAAAATATTAAATAAAATTTATCGATAACTCGCCTGGTTATCGAGATATAGTTAATAACAAATGCAAACAATAATATCGATAAATTAATTTTTTTTTCAATTTTAATAGATTTGCGCAAAAAAAAAAACTACTCAACACAATTTCTTGATTTATCGATATTTGTCGAGTTATCGATAAAACAAAGTTTTGATTTTTAATTATTTGTGATGATTGATTCTTGTAGAGAACGACAAAATAAGACGAAAATATTAAATAAAATTTATCGATAACTCGCCTGGTTATCGAGATATAGTTAATAACAAATGCAAACAATAATATCGATAAATTAATTTTTTTTTCAATTTTAATAGATTTGCGCAAAAAAAAAAAACTACCTCAACACAATTTCTTGATTTATCGATATTTGTCGAGTTATCGATAAAACAAAGTTTTGATTTTTAATTATTTGTGATGATTGATTCTTGTAGAGAACGACAAAATAAGACGAAAATATTAAATAAAATTTATCGATAACTCGCCTGGTTATCGAGATATAGTTAATAACAAATGCAAACAATAATATCGATAAATTAATTTTTTTTCAATTTTAATAGATTTGCGCTAAAAAAAAAACTACCTAACACAATTTCTTGATTTATCGATATTTGTCGAGTTATCGATAAAACAAAGTTTTGATTTTTAATTATTTGTGATGATTGATTCTTGTAGAGAACGACAAAATAAGACGAAAATATTAAATAAAATTTATCGATAACTCGCCTGGTTATCGAGATATAGTTAATAACAAATGCAAACAATAATATCGATAAATTAATTTTTTTTCAATTTTAATAGATTTGCGCAAAAAAAAAACTACTCAACACAATTTCTTGATTTATCGATATTTGTCGAGTTATCGATAAAACAAAGTTTTGATTTTTAATTATTTGTGATGATTGATTCTTGTAGAGAACGACAAAATAAGACGAAAATATTAAATAAAATTTATCGATAACTCGCCTGGTTATCGAGATATAGTTAATAACAAATGCAAACAATAATATCGATAAATTAATTTATTTTTCAATTTTAATAGATTTGCGCAAAAAAAAAAAACTACCTCAACACAATTTCTTGATTTATCGATATTTGTCGAGTTATCGATAAAACAAAGTTTTGATTTTTAATTATTTGTGATGATTGATTCTTGTAGAGAACGACAAAATAAGACGAAAATATTAAATAAAATTTATCGATAACTCGCCTGGTTATCGAGATATAGTTAATAACAAATGCAAACAATAATATCGATAAATTAATTTATTTTTCAATTTTAATAGATTTGCGCAAAAAAAAAAAACTACCTCAACACAATTTCTTGATTTATCGATATTTGTCGAGTTATCGATAAAACAAAGTTTTGATTTTTAATTATTTGTGATGATTGATTCTTGTAGAGAACGACAAAATAAGACGAAAATATTAAATAAAATTTATCGATAACTCGCCTGGTTATCGAGATATAGTTAATAACAAATGCAAACAATAATATCGATAAATTAATTTATTTTTCAATTTTAATAGATTTGCGCTAAAAAAAAACTAGTCAACACAATTTCTTGATTTATCGATATTTGTCGAGTTATCGATAAAACAAAGTTTTGATTTTTAATTATTTGTGATGATTGATTCTTGTAGAGAACGACAAAATAAGACGAAAATATTAAATAAAATTTATCGATAACTCGCCTGGTTATCGAGATATAGTTAATAACAAATGCAAACAATAATATCGATAAATCAATTTTTTTTCAATTTTAATAGATTTGCGCCAAAAAAAAAAAAACTACCTCAACACAATTTCTTGATTTATCGATATTTGTCGAGTTATCGATAAAACAAAGTTTTGACTTTTTAATTATTTGTGATGATTGATTCTTGTAGAGAACGACAAAATAAGACGAAAATATTAAATAAAATTTATCGATAACTCGCCTGGTTATCGAGATATAGTTAATAACAAATGCAAACAATAATATCGATAAATTAATTTATTTTTCAATTTTAATAGATTTGCGCAAAAAAAAAACTACTCAACACAATTTCTTGATTTATCGATATTTGTCGAGTTATCGATAAAACAAAGTTTTGATTTTTAATTATTTGTGATGATTGATTCTTGTAGAGAACGACAAAATAAGACGAAAATATTAAATAAAATTTATCGATAACTCGCCTGGTTATCGAGATATAGTTAATAACAAATGCAAACAATAATATCGATAAATTAATTTTTTTTCAATTTTAATAGATTTGCGCTAAAAAAAAAACTACCTAACACAATTTCTTGATTTATCGATATTTGTCGAGTTATCGATAAAACAAAGTTTTGATTTTTAATTATTTGTGATGATTGATTCTTGTAGAGAACGACAAAATAAGACGAAAATATTAAATAAAATTTATCGATAACTCGCCTGGTTATCGAGATATAGTTAATAACAAATGCAAACAATAATATCGATAAATTAATTTATTTTTCAATTTTAATAGATTTGCGCAAAAAAAAAACTACTCTAACACAATTTCTTGATTTATCGATATTTGTCGAGTTATCGATAAAACAAAGTTTTGATTTTTAATTATTTGTGATGATTGATTCTTGTAGAGAACGACAAAATAAGACGAAAATATTAAATAAAATTTATCGATAACTCGCCTGGTTATCGAGATATAGTTAATAACAAATGCAAACAATAATATCGATAAATCAATTTTTTTGTGAATTTTAATAGATTTGCGCCAAAAAAAAAAAACTACCTAACACAATTTCTTGATTTATCGATATTTGTCGAGTTATCGATAAAACAAAGTTTTGACTTTTTAATTATTTGTGATGATTGATTCTTGTAGAGAACGACAAAATAAGACGAAAATATTAAATAAAATTTATCGATAACTCGCCTGGTTATCGAGATATAGTTAATAACAAATGCAAACAATAATATCGATAAATTAATTTTTTATTCAATTTTAATAGATTTGCGCAAAAAAAAAACTACTCAACACAATTTTTTGATTTATCGATATTTGTCGAGCTATCGATAAAACAAAGTTTTGATTTTTAATTATTTGTGATGATTGATTCTTGTAGAGAACGACAAAATAAGACGAAAATATTAAATAAAATTTATCGATAACTCGCCTGGTTATCGAGATATAGTTAATAACAAATGCAAACAATAATATCGATAAATTAATTTATTTTTCAATTTTAATAGATTTGCGCAAAAAAAAAACTACTCAACACAATTTCTTGATTTATCGATATTTGTCGAGTTATCGATAAAACAAAGTTTTGATTTTTAATTATTTGTGATGATTGATTCTTGTAGAGAACGACAAAATAAGACGAAAATATTAAATAAAATTTATCGATAACTCGCCTGGTTATCGAGATATAGTTAATAACAAATGCAAACAATAATATCGATAAATTAATTTTTTTTCAATTTTAATAGATTTGCGCCAAAAAAAAAAACTACCTCAACACAATTTCTTGATTTATCGATATTTGTCGAGTTATCGATAAAACAAAGTTTTGATTTTTAATTATTTGTGATGATTGATTCTTGTAGAGAACGACAAAATAAGACGAAAATATTAAATAAAATTTATCGATAACTCGCCTGGTTATCGAGATATAGTTAATAACAAATGCAAACAATAATATCGATAAATTAATTTATTTTTCAATTTTAATAGATTTGCGCAAAAAAAAAAGAAAACTAACTAACTTAATTTCTTGATTTATCGATATTTGTCGAGTTATCGATAAAACAAAGTTTTGATTTTTAATTATTTGTGATGATTGATTCTTGTAGAGAACGACAAAATAAGACGAAAATATTAAATAAAATTTATCGATAACTCGCCTGGTTATCGAGATATAGTTAATAACAAATGCAAACAATAATATCGATAAATTAATTTTTTTTTCAATTTTAATAGATTTGCGCTAAAAAAAAAAACTACCTAACACAATTTCTTGATTTATCGATATTTGTCGAGTTATCGATAAAACAAAGTTTTGATTTTTAATTATTTGTGATGATTGATTCTTGTAGAGAACGACAAAATAAGACGAAAATATTAAATAAAATTTATCGATAACTCGCCTGGTTATCGAGATATAGTTAATAACAAATGCAAACAATAATATCGATAAATTAATTTATTTTTCAATTTTAATAGATTTGCGCCAAAAAAAAAAAACTACCTAACACAATTTCTTGATTTATCGATATTTGTCGAGTTATCGATAAAACAAAGTTTTGACTTTTTAATTATTTGTGATGATTGATTCTTGTAGAGAACGACAAAATAAGACGAAAATATTAAATAAAATTTATCGATAACTCGCCTGGTTATCGAGATATAGTTAATAACAAATGCAAACAATAATATCGATAAATTAATTTATTTTTCAATTTTAATAGATTTGCGCCAAAAAAAAAAAACTACTCTAACACAATTTCTTGATTTATCGATATTTGTCGAGTTATCGATAAAACAAAGTTTTGATTTTTAATTATTTGTGATGATTGATTCTTGTAGAGAACGACAAAATAAGACGAAAATATTAAATAAAATTTATCGATAACTCGCCTGGTTATCGAGATATAGTTAATAACAAATGCAAACAATAATATCGATAAATTAATTTTTTTTCAATTTTAATAGATTTGCGCCAAAAAAAAAAAACTACTCTAACACAATTTCTTGATTTATCGATATTTGTCGAGTTATCGATAAAACAAAGTTTTGATTTTTAATTATTTGTGATGATTGATTCTTGTAGAGAACGACAAAATAAGACGAAAATATTAAATAAAATTTATCGATAACTCGCCTGGTTATCGAGATATAGTTAATAACAAATGCAAACAATATAATCGATAAATCAATTTTTTTGTGCATTTAAATAGATTGGCGCCAAAAAAAAAAACTACTCAACACAATTTCTTGATTTATCGATGTTTGTCGAGCTATCGATAAAACAAAGTTTTGATTTTTAATTATTTGTGATGATTGATTCTTGTAGAGAACGACAAAATAAGACGAAAATATTAAATAAAATTTATCGATAACTCGCCTGGTTATCGAGATATAGTTAATAACAAATGCAAACAATAATATCGATAAATCAATTTTTTTGTGCATTTAAATAGATTGGCGCCAAAAAAAAAAACTACTCAACACAATTTCTTGATTTATCGATGTTTGTCGAGCTATCGATAAAACAAAGTTTTGATTTTTAATTATTTGTGATGATTGATTCTTGTATAGCACGACAAAATAAGACGAAAATATTAAATAAAATTTATCGATAACTCGCCTGGTTATCGAGATATAGTTAATAACAAATGCAAACAATAATATCGATAAATTAATTTTTTTTCAATTTTAATAGATTTGCGCCAAAAAAAAAAACTACCTCAACACAATTTCTTGATTTATCGATATTTGTCGAGTTATCGATAAAACAAAGTTTTGACTTTTTAATTATTTGTGATGATTGATTCTTGTAGAGAACGACAAAATAAGACGAAAATATTAAATAAAATTTATCGATAACTCGCCTGGTTATCGAGATATAGTTAATAACAAATGCAAACAATAATATCGATAAATTAATTTTTTTTCAATTTTAATAGATTTGCGCCAAAAAAAAAACTACTCAACACAATTTCTTGATTTATCGATGTTTGTCGAGCTATCGATAAAACAAAGTTTTGATTTTTAATTATTTGTGATGATTGATTCTTGTAGAGAACGACAAAATAAGACGAAAATATTAAATAAAATTTATCGATAACTCGCCTGGTTATCGAGATATAGTTAATAACAAATGCAAACAATAATATCGATAAATCAATTTTTTTTCAATTTTAATAGATTTGCGCCAAAAAAAAAAAAACTACCTCAACACAATTTCTTGATTTATCGATATTTGTCGAGTTATCGATAAAACAAAGTTTTGACTTTTTAATTATTTGTGATGATTGATTCTTGTAGAGAACGACAAAATAAGACGAAAATATTAAATAAAATTTATCGATAACTCGCCTGGTTATCGAGATATAGTTAATAACAAATGCAAACAATAATATCGATAAATTAATTTATTTTTCAATTTTAATAGATTTGCAAAAAAAAAAACTACTCTAACACAATTTCTTGATTTATCGATATTTGTCGAGTTATCGATAAAACAAAGTTTTGATTTTTAATTATTTGTGATGATTGATTCTTGTAGAGAACGACAAAATAAGACGAAAATATTAAATAAAATTTATCGATAACTCGCCTGGTTATCGAGATATAGTTAATAACAAATGCAAACAATAATATCGATAAATTAATTTTTTTTTCAATTTTAATAGATTTGCTTCGAAAAAAAAAACTACTCAACACAATTTCTTGATTTATCGATATTTGTCGAGTTATCGATAAAACAAAGTTTTGATTTTTAATTATTTGTGATGATTGATTCTTGTAGAGAACGACAAAATAAGACGAAAATATTAAATAAAATTTATCGATAACTCGCCTGGTTATCGAGATATAGTTAATAACAAATGCAAACAATAATATCGATAAATTAATTTATTTTTCAATTTTAATAGATTTGCGCTAAAAAAAAAACTACCCAACACAATTTCTTGATTTATCGATATTTGTCGAGTTATCGATAAAACAAAGTTTTGACTTTTTAATTATTTGTGATGATTGATTCTTGTAGAGAACGACAAAATAAGACGAAAATATTAAATAAAATTTATCGATAACTCGCCTGGTTATCGAGATATAGTTAATAACAAATGCAAACAATAATATCGATAAATCAATTTTTTTTGTGAATTTTAATAGATTTGCGCCAAAAAAAAAGAAAACTACCTAACACAATTTCTTGATTTATCGATATTTGTCGTTATCGATAAAACAAAGTTTTGACTTTTTAATTATTTGTGATGATTGATTCTTGTAGAGAACGACAAAATAAGACGAAAATATTAAATAAAATTTATCGATAACTCGCCTGGTTATCGAGATATAGTTAATAACAAATGCAAACAATAATATCGATAAATTAATTTATTTTTCAATTTTAATAGATTTGCGCAAAAAAAAACTACTCAACACAATTTCTTGATTTATCGATATTTGTCGAGTTATCGATAAAACAAAGTTTTGATTTTTAATTATTTGTGATGATTGATTCTTGTAGAGAACGACAAAATAAGACGAAAATATTAAATAAAATTTATCGATAACTCGCCTGGTTATCGAGATATAGTTAATAACAAATGCAAACAATAATATCGATAAATTAATTTATTTTTCAATTTTAATAGATTTGCGCTAAAAAAAAACTACTCAACACAATTTCTTGATTTATCGATATTTGTCGAGTTATCGATAAAACAAAGTTTTGATTTTTAATTATTTGTGATGATTGATTCTTGTAGAGAACGACAAAATAAGACGAAAATATTAAATAAAATTTATCGATAACTCGCCTGGTTATCGAGATATAGTTAATAACAAATGCAAACAATAATATCGATAAATTAATTTTTTTTTCAATTTTAATAGATTTGCGCAAAAAAAAAAACTACCTCAACACAATTTCTTGATTTATCGATATTTGTCGAGTTATCGATAAAACAAAGTTTTGATTTTTAATTATTTGTGATGATTGATTCTTGTAGAGAACGACAAAATAAGACGAAAATATTAAATAAAATTTATCGATAACTCGCCTGGTTATCGAGATATAGTTAATAACAAATGCAAACAATAATATCGATAAATTAATTTATTTTTCAATTTTAATAGATTTGCGCAAAAAAAACTACTCAACACAATTTTTTGATTTATCGATATTTGTCGAGTTATCGATAAAACAAAGTTTTGATTTTTAATTATTTGTGATGATTGATTCTTGTAGAGAACGACAAAATAAGACGAAAATATTAAATAAAATTTATCGATAACTCGCCTGGTTATCGAGATATAGTTAATAACAAATGCAAACAATAATATCGATAAATTAATTTATTTTTCAATTTTAATAGATTTGCGCAAAAAAAACTACTCAACACAATTTCTTGATTTATCGATATTTGTCGAGTTATCGATAAAACAAAGTTTTGATTTTTAATTATTTGTGATGATTGATTCTTGTAGAGAACGACAAAATAAGACGAAAATATTAAATAAAATTTATCGATAACTCGCCTGGTTATCGAGATATAGTTAATAACAAATGCAAACAATAATATCGATAAATTAATTTTTTTTCAATTTTAATAGATTTGCGCAAAAAAAAAAACTACTCAACACAATTTCTTGATTTATCGATATTTGTCGAGTTATCGATAAAACAAAGTTTTGATTTTTAATTATTTGTGATGATTGATTCTTGTAGAGAACGACAAAATAAGACGAAAATATTAAATAAAATTTATCGATAACTCGCCTGGTTATCGAGATATAGTTAATAACAAATGCAAACAATAATATCGATAAATTAATTTTTTTTCAATTTTAATAGATTTGCGCAAAAAAAAACTACTCAACACAATTTCTTGATTTATCGATATTTGTCGAGTTATCGATAAAACAAAGTTTTGACTTTTTAATTATTTGTGATGATTGATTCTTGTAGAGAACGACAAAATAAGACGAAAATATTAAATAAAATTTATCGATAACTCGCCTGGTTATCGAGATATAGTTAATAACAAATGCAAACAATAATATCGATAAATTAATTTTTTTTCAATTTTAATAGATTTGCGCAAAAAAAAAAAAACTACCTCAACACAATTTCTTGATTTATCGATATTTGTCGAGTTATCGATAAAACAAAGTTTTGATTTTTAATTATTTGTGATGATTGATTCTTGTAGAGAACGACAAAATAAGACGAAAATATTAAATAAAATTTATCGATAACTCGCCTGGTTATCGAGATATAGTTAATAACAAATGCAAACAATAATATCGATAAATTAATTTATTTTTCAATTTTAATAGATTTGCGCAAAAAAAAACTACTCAACACAATTTCTTGATTTATCGATATTTGTCGAGTTATCGATAAAACAAAGTTTTGACTTTTTAATTATTTGTGATGATTGATTCTTGTAGAGAACGACAAAATAAGACGAAAATATTAAATAAAATTTATCGATAACTCGCCTGGTTATCGAGATATAGTTAATAACAAATGCAAACAATAATATCGATAAATTAATTTATTTTTCAATTTTAATAGATTTGCAAAAAAAAACTACTCAACACAATTTCTTGATTTATCGATATTTGTCGAGTTATCGATAAAACAAAGTTTTGATTTTTAATTATTTGTGATGATTGATTCTTGTAGAGAACGACAAAATAAGACGAAAATATTAAATAAAATTTATCGATAACTCGCCTGGTTATCGAGATATAGTTAATAACAAATGCAAACAATAATATCGATAAATCAATTTTTTTTTCAATTTTAATAGTTCTTACCAAAAAAAAAACTACCTCAACACAATTTCTTGATTTATCGATATTTGTCGAGTTATCGATAAAACAAAGTTTTGATTTTTAATTATTTGTGATGATTGATTCTTGTAGAGAACGACAAAATAAGACGAAAATATTAAATAAAATTTATCGATAACTCGCCTGGTTATCGAGATATAGTTAATAACAAATGCAAACAATAATATCGATAAATTAATTTATTTTTCAATTTTAATAGATTTGCGCTAAAAAAAAACTACTCAACACAATTTCTTGATTTATCGATATTTGTCGAGTTATCGATAAAACAAAGTTTTGATTTTTAATTATTTGTGATGATTGATTCTTGTAGAGAACGACAAAATAAGACGAAAATATTAAATAAAATTTATCGATAACTCGCCTGGTTATCGAGATATAGTTAATAACAAATGCAAACAATAATATCGATAAATTAATTTATTTTTCAATTTTAATAGATTTGCGCAAAAAAAAAACTACTCAACACAATTTCTTGATTTATCGATATTTGTCGAGTTATCGATAAAACAAAGTTTTGATTTTTAATTATTTGTGATGATTGATTCTTGTAGAGAACGACAAAATAAGACGAAAATATTAAATAAAATTTATCGATAACTCGCCTGGTTATCGAGATATAGTTAATAACAAATGCAAACAATAATATCGATAAATTAATTTTTTTCAATTTTTAATAGATTTGCGCTAAAAAAAAAAATAAAAAAAATTTCTTGATTTATCGATATTTGTCGAGTTATCGATAAAACAAAGTTTTGATTTTTAATTATTTGTGATGATTGATTCTTGTAGAGAACGACAAAATAAGACGAAAATATTAAATAAAATTTATCGATAACTCGCCTGGTTATCGAGATATAGTTAATAACAAATGCAAACAATAATATCGATAAATTAATTTTTTTTTCAATTTTAATAGATTTGCGCAAAAAAAAAAACTACCTAACACAATTTCTTGATTTATCGATATTTGTCGAGTTATCGATAAAACAAAGTTTTGATTTTTAATTATTTGTGATGATTGATTCTTGTAGAGAACGACAAAATAAGACGAAAATATTAAATAAAATTTATCGATAACTCGCCTGGTTATCGAGATATAGTTAATAACAAATGCAAACAATAATATCGATAAATTAATTTTTTTTCAATTTTAATAGATTTGCAAAAAAAAAAACTACCTCAACACAATTTCTTGATTTATCGATATTTGTCGAGTTATCGATAAAACAAAGTTTTGATTTTTAATTATTTGTGATGATTGATTCTTGTAGAGAACGACAAAATAAGACGAAAATATTAAATAAAATTTATCGATAACTCGCCTGGTTATCGAGATATAGTTAATAACAAATGCAAACAATAATATCGATAAATTAATTTTTTTTCAATTTTAATAGATTTGCGCAAAAAAAAAACTACTCAACACAATTTCTTGATTTATCGATATTTGTCGAGTTATCGATAAAACAAAGTTTTGATTTTTAATTATTTGTGATGATTGATTCTTGTAGAGAACGACAAAATAAGACGAAAATATTAAATAAAATTTATCGATAACTCGCCTGGTTATCGAGATATAGTTAATAACAAATGCAAACAATAATATCGATAAATTAATTTTTTTTTCAATTTTAATAGATTTGCGCAAAAAAAAAAACTACTCAACACAATTTCTTGATTTATCGATATTTGTCGAGTTATCGATAAAACAAAGTTTTGATTTTTAATTATTTGTGATGTTTTTGTGAGAATATATTAATAATTTTCGATAACTCGTGTTGTTATACATGCATTATCATAATTATTTTTGATGATTGATTTTAGTAGATTTGAACGACAAAATAAGACGAAAATATTAAATAAAATTTATCGATTAACTCGCCTATTTATCGAGATATAGTTAATAACAAATGCAAACAATAATATCGATAAATTAATTTATTTGTGAATTTTAATATCTTGTAGAGAACGACAAAATAAGACGAAAATATTAAATAAAATTATCGATAACTCGCCTTTATCGAGATATGTTAATAACAAATCAAACAATATATCGTTTTTTAATTTTAATGTTTGCGCAAAAAATACTCAACACAATTTCTTGATTTATCGATATTTGTCGAGTTATCGATAAAACAAAGTTTTGATTTTTAATTATTTGTGATGATTGATTCTTGTAGAGAACGACAAAATAAGACGAAAATATTAAATAAAATTTATCGATAACTCGCCTGGTTATCGAGATATAGTTAATAACAAATGCAAACAATAATATCGATAAATCAATTTTTTTGTGAATTTTAATAGATTTGCGCCAAAAAAAAAAAACTACCTCAACACAATTTCTTGATTTATCGATATTTGTCGAGTTATCGATAAAACAAAGTTTTGACTTTTTAATTATTTGTGATGATTGATTCTTGTAGAGAACGACAAAATAAGACGAAAATATTAAATAAAATTTATCGATAACTCGCCTGGTTATCGAGATATAGTTAATAACAAATGCAAACAATAATATCGATAAATTAATTTATTTTTCAATTTTAATAGATTTGCGCCAAAAAAAAACTACTCAACACAATTTCTTGATTTATCGATATTTGTCGAGTTATCGATAAAACAAAGTTTTGATTTTTAATTATTTGTGATGATTGATTCTTGTAGAGAACGACAAAATAAGACGAAAATATTAAATAAAATTTATCGATAACTCGCCTGGTTATCGAGATATAGTTAATAACAAATGCAAACAATAATATCGATAAATTAATTTTTTTTCAATTTTAATAGATTTGCGCCAAAAAAAAAACTACCTCAACACAATTTCTTGATTTATCGATATTTGTCGAGTTATCGATAAAACAAAGTTTTGATTTTTAATTATTTGTGATGATTGATTCTTGTAGAGAACGACAAAATAAGACGAAAATATTAAATAAAATTTATCGATAACTCGCCTGGTTATCGAGATATAGTTAATAACAAATGCAAACAATATAATCGATAAATCAATTTTTTTGTGCATTTAAATAGATTGGCGCCAAAAAAAAAACTACTCAACACAATTTCTTGATTTATCGATATTTGTCGAGTTATCGATAAAACAAAGTTTTGATTTTTAATTATTTGTGATGATTGATTCTTGTAAAGCACGACAAAATAAGACGAAAATATTAAATAAAATTTATCGATAACTCGCCTGGTTATCGAGATATAGTTAATAACAAATGCAAACAATATAATCGATAAATCAATTTTTTTGTGCATTTAAATAGATTGGCGCCAAAAAAAAAACTACTCAACACAATTTCTTGATTTATCGATATTTGTCGAGTTATCGATAAAACAAAGTTTTGACTTTTTAATTATTTGTGATGATTGATTCTTGTAGAGAACGACAAAATAAGACGAAAATATTAAATAAAATTTATCGATAACTCGCCTGGTTATCGAGATATAGTTAATAACAAATGCAAACAATAATATCGATAAATCAATTTTTTTTTCAATTTTAATAGATTTGCAAAAAAAAAAAACTACCTAACACAATTTCTTGATTTATCGATATTTGTCGAGTTATCGATAAAACAAAGTTTTGATTTTTAATTATTTGTGATGATTGATTCTTGTAGAGAACGACAAAATAAGACGAAAATATTAAATAAAATTTATCGATAACTCGCCTGGTTATCGAGATATAGTTAATAACAAATGCAAACAATAATATCGATAAATTAATTTATTTTTCAATTTTAATAGATTTGCGCTAAAAAAAACTACTCAACACAATTTCTTGATTTATCGATATTTGTCGAGTTATCGATAAAACAAAGTTTTGATTTTTAATTATTTGTGATGATTGATTCTTGTAGAGAACGACAAAATAAGACGAAAATATTAAATAAAATTTATCGATAACTCGCCTGGTTATCGAGATATAAGTAATAACAAATGCAAACAATAATATCGATAAATCAATTTTTTGTGAATTTTAATAGATTGGCGCCAAAAAAAAACTACTCAACACAATTTCTTGATTTATCGATATTTGTCGAGTTATCGATAAAACAAAGTTTTGATTTTTAATTATTTGTGATGATTGATTCTTGTAGAGAACGACAAAATAAGACGAAAATATTAAATAAAATTTATCGATAACTCGCCTGGTTATCGAGATATAGTTAATAACAAATGCAAACAATAATATCGATAAATCAATTTTTTTTCAATTTTAATAGATTTGCGCCAAAAAAAAAAAAACTACCTAACACAATTTCTTGATTTATCGATATTTGTCGAGTTATCGATAAAACAAAGTTTTGACTTTTTAATTATTTGTGATGATTATTTCTTGTAGAGAACGACAAAATAAGACGAAAATATTAAATAAAATTTATCGATAACTCGCCTGGTTATCGAGATATAGTTAATAACAAATGCAAACAATAATATCGATAAATTAATTTATTTTTCAATTTTAATAGATTTGCGCCAAAAAAAAACTACTCAACACAATTTCTTGATTTATCGATGTTTGTCGAGTTATCGATAAAACAAAGTTTTGATTTTTAATTATTTGTGATGATTGATTCTTGTAGAGAACGACAAAATAAGACGAAAATATTAAATAAAATTTATCGATAACTCGCCTGGTTATCGAGATATAGTTAATAACAGATGCAAACAATAATATCGATAAATTAATTTTTTTTTTCATTTTATTTTAATAATATATCAAAAAAAAAAATCAACCAATTTTTTGATTTATCGATATTTGTCGAGTTATCGATAAAACAAAGTTTTGATTTTTAATTATTTGTGATGATTGATTCTTTAGAACGACAAAATAAGACGAAAGTATTAAAGAAAATTTATCGATAACTCGCCTGGTTATCGAGAGATAGTTAATAACAGATGCAAACAATATTATCGATAAATAATTTTTTTTGTAATTTTAATAGATTTGCGCGCAAAAAAAAAAACTACCAACACAATTTCTTGATTTATCGATATTTGTCGAGTTATCGATAAAACAAAGTTTTGATTTTTTTATTTATTTGTGATGATTGATTCTTGTATAGAACGACAAAATAAGACGAAAATATTAAATAAAATTTATCGATAACTCGCCTGGTTATCGAGATATAGTTAATAACAAATGCAAACAATAATATCGATAAATTAATTTTTTTTTCAATTTTAATAGATTTGCGCCAAAAAAAAAAACTCAACACAATTTCTTGATTTATCGATATTTGTCGAGTTATCGATAAAACAAAGTTTTGATTTTTAATTATTTGTGATGATTGATTCTTGTAGAGAACGACAAAATAAGACGAAAATATTAAATAAAATTTATCGATAACTCGCCTGGTTATCGAGATATAGTTAATAACAAATGCAAACAATAATATCGATAAATCAATTTTTTTTCAATTTTAATAGATTTGCGCCAAAAAAAAAAAATACTCTAACACAATTTCTTGATTTATCGATATTTGTCGAGTTATCGATAAAACAAAGTTTTGACTTTTTAATTATTTGTGATGATTGATTCTTGTAGAGAACGACAAAATAAGACGAAAATATTAAATAAAATTTATCGATAACTCGCCTGGTTATCGAGATATAGTTAATAACAAATGCAAACAATAATATCGATAAATTAATTTATTTTTCAATTTTAATAGATTTGCGCTAAAAAAAAACTACTCAACACAATTTCTTGATTTATCGATATTTGTCGAGTTATCGATAAAACAAAGTTTTGATTTTTAATTATTTGTGATGATTGATTCTTGTAGAGAACGACAAAATAAGACGAAAATATTAAATAAAATTTATCGATAACTCGCCTGGTTATCGAGATATAGTTAATAACAAATGCAAACAATAATATCGATAAATCAATTTTTTTTCAATTTTAATAGATTTGCGCAAAAAAAAAAAACTACTCTAACACAATTTCTTGATTTATCGATATTTGTCGAGTTATCGATAAAACAAAGTTTTGACTTTTTAATTATTTGTGATGATTGATTCTTGTAGAGAACGACAAAATAAGACGAAAATATTAAATAAAATTTATCGATAACTCGCCTGGTTATCGAGATATAGTTAATAACAAATGCAAACAATAATATCGATAAATTAATTTTTTATTCAATTTTAATAGATTTGCGCAAAAAAAAAACTACTCAACACAATTTCTTGATTTATCGATATTTGTCGAGTTATCGATAAAACAAAGTTTTGATTTTTAATTATTTGTGATGATTGATTCTTGTATAGCACGACAAAATAAGACGAAAATATTAAATAAAATTTATCGATAACTCGCCTGGTTATCGAGATATAGTTAATAACAAATGCAAACAATAATATCGATAAATTAATTTATTTTTCAATTTTAATAGATTTGCGCAAAAAAAAACTACTCAACACAATTTCTTGATTTATCGATATTTGTCGAGTTATCGATAAAACAAAGTTTTGATTTTTAATTATTTGTGATGATTGATTCTTGTATAGCACGACAAAATAAGACGAAAATATTAAATAAAATTTATCGATAACTCGCCTGGTTATCGAGATATAGTTAATAACAAATGCAAACAATAATATCGATAAATTAATTTATTTTTCAATTTTAATAGATTTGCGCCAAAAAAAAAACTACCTCAACACAATTTCTTGATTTATCGATATTTGTCGAGTTATCGATAAAACAAAGTTTTGATTTTTAATTATTTGTGATGATTGATTCTTGTAGAGAACGACAAAATAAGACGAAAATATTAAATAAAATTTATCGATAACTCGCCTGGTTATCGAGATATAGTTAATAACAAATGCAAACAATAATATCGATAAATTAATTTATTTTTCAATTTTAATAGATTTGCGCCAAAAAAAAAAAAGAAAACTACCTAACACAATTTCTTGATTTATCGATATTTGTCGAGTTATCGATAAAACAAAGTTTTGACTTTTTAATTATTTGTGATGATTGATTCTTGTAGAGAACGACAAAATAAGACGAAAATATTAAATAAAATTTATCGATAACTCGCCTGGTTATCGAGATATAGTTAATAACAAATGCAAACAATAATATCGATAAATTAATTTATTTTTCAATTTTAATAGATTTGCAAAAAAAAAACTACTCAACACAATTTCTTGATTTATCGATATTTGTCGAGTTATCGATAAAACAAAGTTTTGATTTTTAATTATTTGTGATGATTGATTCTTGTAGAGAACGACAAAATAAGACGAAAATATTAAATAAAATTTATCGATAACTCGCCTGGTTATCGAGATATAGTTAATAACAAATGCAAACAATAATATCGATAAATCAATTTTTTTGTGAATTTTAATAGATTTGCGCCAAAAAAAAAGAAAACTAACTAACACAATTTCTTGATTTATCGATATTTGTCGAGTTATCGATAAAACAAAGTTTTGACTTTTTAATTATTTGTGATGATTGATTCTTGTAGAGAACGACAAAATAAGACGAAAATATTAAATAAAATTTATCGATAACTCGCCTGGTTATCGAGATATAGTTAATAACAAATGCAAACAATAATATCGATAAATTAATTTATTTTTCAATTTTAATAGATTTGCGCAAAAAAAAACTACTCAACACAATTTCTTGATTTATCGATATTTGTCGAGTTATCGATAAAACAAAGTTTTGATTTTTAATTATTTGTGATGATTGATTCTTGTAGAGAACGACAAAATAAGACGAAAATATTAAATAAAATTTATCGATAACTCGCCTGGTTATCGAGATATAGTTAATAACAAATGCAAACAATAATATCGATAAATCAATTTTTTTTCAATTTTAATAGATTTGCGCCAAAAAAAAACTACTCAACACAATTTCTTGATTTATCGATATTTGTCGAGTTATCGATAAAACAAAGTTTTGATTTTTAATTATTTGTGATGATTGATTCTTGTAGAGAACGACAAAATAAGACGAAAATATTAAATAAAATTTATCGATAACTCGCCTGGTTATCGAGATATAGTTAATAACAAATGCAAACAATAATATCGATAAATCAATTTTTTTTCAATTTTAATAGATTTGCGCCAAAAAAAAAAAACTACCTAACACAATTTCTTGATTTATCGATATTTGTCGAGTTATCGATAAAACAAAGTTTTGACTTTTTAATTATTTGTGATGATTGATTCTTGTAGAGAACGACAAAATAAGACGAAAATATTAAATAAAATTTATCGATAACTCGCCTGGTTATCGAGATATAGTTAATAACAAATGCAAACAATAATATCGATAAATTAATTTTTTTTTCAATTTTAATAGATTTGCGCCAAAAAAAAAAAACTACTCAACACAATTTCTTGATTTATCGATATTTGTCGAGTTATCGATAAAACAAAGTTTTGACTTTTTAATTATTTGTGATGATTGATTCTTGTAGAGAACGACAAAATAAGACGAAAATATTAAATAAAATTTATCGATAACTCGCCTGGTTATCGAGATATAGTTAATAACAAATGCAAACAATAATATCGATAAATTAATTTATTTTTCAATTTTAATAGATTTGCGCTAAAAAAAAAACTACTCAACACAATTTCTTGATTTATCGATATTTGTCGAGTTATCGATAAAACAAAGTTTTGATTTTTAATTATTTGTGATGATTGATTCTTGTAGAGAACGACAAAATAAGACGAAAATATTAAATAAAATTTATCGATAACTCGCCTGGTTATCGAGATATAGTTAATAACAAATGCAAACAATATAATCGATAAATCAATTTTTTTTGCATTTAAATAGATTGGCGCCAAAAAAAAAAACTACTCAACACAATTTCTTGATTTATCGATGTTTGTCGAGCTATCGATAAAACAAAGTTTTGATTTTTAATTATTTGTGATGATTGATTCTTGTAGAGAACGACAAAATAAGACGAAAATATTAAATAAAATTTATCGATAACTCGCCTGGTTATCGAGATATAGTTAATAACAAATGCAAACAATAATATCGATAAATTAATTTTTTTTTCAATTTTAATAGATTTGCGCTAAAAAAAAACTACTCAACACAATTTCTTGATTTATCGATATTTGTCGAGTTATCGATAAAACAAAGTTTTGATTTTTAATTATTTGTGATGATTGATTCTTGTAGAGAACGACATAATAAGACGAAAATATTAAATAAAATTTATCGATAACTCGCCTGGTTATCGAGATATAGTTAATAACAAATGCAAACAATAATATCGATAAATCAATTTTTTTTTCAATTTTAATAGATTTGCGCCAAAAAAAAAAAAAACTACCTAACACAATTTCTTGATTTATCGATATTTGTCGAGTTATCGATAAAACAAAGTTTTGACTTTTTAATTATTTGTGATGATTGATTCTTGTAGAGAACGACAAAATAAGACGAAAATATTAAATAAAATTTATCGATAACTCGCCTGGTTATCGAGATATAGTTAATAACAAATGCAAACAATAATATCGATAAATTAATTTATTTTTCAATTTTAATAGATTTGCGCAAAAAAAAACTACTCAACACAATTTCTTGATTTATCGATATTTGTCGAGTTATCGATAAAACAAAGTTTTGATTTTTAATTATTTGTGATGATTGATTCTTGTAGAGAACGACAAAATAAGACGAAAATATTAAATAAAATTTATCGATAACTCGCCTGGTTATCGAGATATAGTTAATAACAAATGCAAACAATAATATCGATAAATTAATTTTTTTTTCAATTTTAATAGATTTGCGCAAAAAAAAAAAACTACCTCAACACAATTTCTTGATTTATCGATATTTGTCGAGTTATCGATAAAACAAAGTTTTGATTTTTAATTATTTGTGATGATTGATTCTTGTAGAGAACGACAAAATAAGACGAAAATATTAAATAAAATTTATCGATAACTCGCCTGGTTATCGAGATATAGTTAATAACAAATGCAAACAATAATATCGATAAATTAATTTTTTTTTCAATTTTAATAGATTTGCGCCAAAAAAAAAAACTACTCAACACAATTTCTTGATTTATCGATATTTGTCGAGTTATCGATAAAACAAAGTTTTAATTTTTAATTATTTGTGATGATTGATTCTTGTAGAGAACGACAAAATAAGACGAAAATATTAAATAAAATTTATCGATAACTCGCCTGGTTATCGAGATATAGTTAATAACAAATGCAAACAATAATATCGATAAATCAATTTTTTTTCAATTTTAATAGATTTGCGCCAAAAAAAAAAAACTACCTCAACACAATTTCTTGATTTATCGATATTTGTCGAGTTATCGATAAAACAAAGTTTTGACTTTTTAATTATTTGTGATGATTGATTCTTGTAGAGAACGACAAAATAAGACGAAAATATTAAATAAAATTTATCGATAACTCGCCTGGTTATCGAGATATAGTTAATAACAAATGCAAACAATAATATCGATATATTAATTTATTTTTCAATCTTAATAGATTTGCGCTAAAAAAGAAAACTACCTAACACAATTTCTTGATTTATCGATATTTGTCGTTATCGATAAAACAAAGTTTTGACTTTTTAATTATTTGTGATGATTGATTCTTGTAGAGAACGACAAAATAAGACGAAAATATTAAATAAAATTTATCGATAACTCGCCTGGTTATCGAGATATAGTTAATAACAAATGCAAACAATAATATCGATAAATCAATTTTTTTTGTGCATTTAAATAGATTGGCGCCAAAAAAAAAACTACTCAACACAATTTCTTGATTTATCGATATTTGTCGAGTTATCGATAAAACAAAGTTTTGATTTTTAATTATTTGTGATGATTGATTCTTGTAGAGAACGACAAAATAAGACGAAAATATTAAATAAAATTTATCGATAACTCGCCTGGTTATCGAGATATAGTTAATAACAAATGCAAACAATAATATCGATAAATTAATTTTAATAGATTTGCGCCAAAAAAAAGAAAACTACCTAACACAATTTCTTGATTTATCGATATTTGTCGTTATCGATAAAACAAAGTTTTGACTTTTTAATTATTTGTGATGATTGATTCTTATAGAGAACGACAAAATAAGACGAAAATATTAAATAAAATTTATCGATAACTCGCCTGGTTATCGAGATATAGTTAATAACAAATGCAAACAATAATATCGATAAATTAATTTTTTTTCAATTTTAATAGATTTGCGCAAAAAAAAAACTACTCAACACAATTTCTTGATTTATCGATATTTGTCGAGTTATCGATAAAACAAAGTTTTGATTTTTAATTATTTGTGATGATTGATTCTTGTAGAGAACGACAAAATAAGACGAAAATATTAAATAAAATTTATCGATAACTCGCCTGGTTATCGAGATATAGTTAATAACAAATGCAAACAATAATATCGATAAATTAATTTATTTTTCAATTTTAATAGATTTGCGCCAAAAAAAAAACTACTCAACACAATTTCTTGATTTATCGATATTTGTCGAGTTATCGATAAAACAAAGTTTTGATTTTTAATTATTTGTGATGATTGATTCTTGTAGAGAACGACAAAATAAGACGAAAATATTAAATAAAATTTATCGATAACTCGCCTGGTTATCGAGATATAGTTAATAACAAATGCAAACAATAAAATCGATAAATTAATTTATTTTTCAATTTTAATAGATTGGCGCCAAAAAAAAACTACTCAACACAATTTCTTGATTTATCGATGTTTGTCGAGTTATCGATAAGAGAACGACAAAATAAGACGAAAATATTAAATAAATTTTATCGATAACTCGCCTGGTTATCGAGATATAGTTAATAACAAATGCAAACAATAATATCGATAAATCAATTTTTTTGTGAATTTTAATAGATTTGCGCCAAAAAAAAAAAAACTACCTAACACAATTTCTTGATTTATCGATATTTGTCGAGTTATCGATAAAACAAAGTTTTGACTTTTTAATTATTTGTGATGATTGATTCTTGTAGAGAACGACAAAATAAGACGAAAATATTAAATAAAATTTATCGATAACTCGCCTGGTTATCGAGATATAGTTAATAACAAATGCAAACAATAATATCGATAAATTAATTTATTTTTCAATTTTAATAGATTGGCGCCAAAAAAAACTACTCAACACAATTTCTTGATTTATCGATGTTTGTCGAGCTATCGATAAGAGAACGACAAAATAAGACGAAAATATTAAATAAATTTTATCGATAACTCGCCTGGTTATCGAGATATAGTTAATAACAAATGCAAACAATAATATCGATAAATTAATTTTTTATTCAATTTTAATAGATTTGCGCCAAAAAAAAAAAAACTCAACACAATTTCTTGATTTATCGATATTTGTCGAGTTATCGATAAAACAAAGTTTTGATTTTTAATTATTTGTGATGATTGATTCTTGTAGAGAACGACAAAATAAGACGAAAATATTAAATAAAATTTATCGATAACTCGCCTGGTTATCGAGATATAGTTAATAACAAATGCAAACAATATAATCGATAAATCAATTTTTTTGTGCATTTAAATAGATTGGCGCCAAAAAAAAAAACTACTCAACACAATTTCTTGATTTATCGATATTTGTCGAGTTATCGATAAAACAAAGTTTTGACTTTTTAATTATTTGTGATGATTGATTCTTGTAGAGAACGACAAAATAAGACGAAAATATTAAATAAAATTTATCGATAACTCGCCTGGTTATCGAGATATAGTTAATAACAAATGCAAACAATAATATCGATAAATTAATTTATTTTTCAATTTTAATAGATTTGCGCTAAAAAAAAACTACTCAACACAATTTCTTGATTTATCGATATTTGTCGAGTTATCGATAAAACAAAGTTTTGATTTTTAATTATTTGTGATGATTGATTCTTGTAGAGAACGACAAAATAAGACGAAAATATTAAATAAAATTTATCGATAACTCGCCTGGTTATCGAGATATAGTTAATAACAAATGCAAACAATAATATCGATAAATTAATTTATTTTTCAATTTTAATAGATTTGCGCAAAAAAAAACTACTCAACACAATTTCTTGATTTATCGATATTTGTCGAGTTATCGATAAAACAAAGTTTTGATTTTTAATTATTTGTGATGATTGATTCTTGTAGAGAACGACAAAATAAGACGAAAATATTAAATAAAATTTATCGATAACTCGCCTGGTTATCGAGATATAGTTAATAACAAATGCAAACAATAATATCGATAAATCAATTTTTTTTCAATTTTAATAGATTTGCGCCAAAAAAAAAAACTACTCAACACAATTTCTTGATTTATCGATATTTGTCGAGTTATCGATAAAACAAAGTTTTGACTTTTTAATTATTTGTGATGATTGATTCTTGTAGAGAACGACAAAATAAGACGAAAATATTAAATAAAATTTATCGATAACTCGCCTGGTTATCGAGATATAGTTAATAACAAATGCAAACAATAATATCGATAAATTAATTTTTTTTCAATTTTAATAGATTTGCGCCAAAAAAAAAAAACTACCTCAACACAATTTCTTGATTTATCGATATTTGTCGAGTTATCGATAAAACAAAGTTTTGATTTTTAATTATTTGTGATGATTGATTCTTGTAGAGAACGACAAAATAAGACGAAAATATTAAATAAAATTTATCGATAACTCGCCTGGTTATCGAGATATAGTTAATAACAAATGCAAACAATAATATCGATAAATCAATTTTTTTTCAATTTTAATAGATTTGCGCTAAAAAAAAAACTACCTAACACAATTTCTTGATTTATCGATATTTGTCGAGTTATCGATAAAACAAAGTTTTGATTTTTAATTATTTGTGATGATTGATTCTTGTAGAGAACGACAAAATAAGACGAAAATATTAAATAAAATTTATCGATAACTCGCCTGGTTATCGAGATATAGTTAATAACAAATGCAAACAATAATATCGATAAATTAATTTTTTTTTCAATTTTAATAGATTTGCGCCAAAAAAAAAAACTACCTCAACACAATTTCTTGATTTATCGATATTTGTCGAGTTATCGATAAAACAAAGTTTTGATTTTTAATTATTTGTGATGATTGATTCTTGTAGAGAACGACAAAATAAGACGAAAATATTAAATAAAATTTATCGATAACTCGCCTGGTTATCGAGATATAGTTAATAACAAATGCAAACAATAATATCGATAAATTAATTTTTTTTCAATTTTAATAGATTGGCGCCAAAAAAAAAACTACTCAACACAATTTCTTGATTTATCGATATTTGTCGAGTTATCGATAAAACAAAGTTTTGATTTTTAATTATTTGTGATGATTGATTCTTGTAGAGAACGACAAAATAAGACGAAAATATTAAATAAAATTTATCGATAACTCGCCTGGTTATCGAGATATAGTTAATAACAAATGCAAACAATAATATCGATAAATTAATTTTTTTTCAATTTTAATAGATTTGCGCAAAAAAAAAACTACTCAACACAATTTCTTGATTTATCGATATTTGTCGAGTTATCGATAAAACAAAGTTTTGATTTTTAATTATTTGTGATGATTGATTCTTGTAGAGAACGACAAAATAAGACGAAAATATTAAATAAAATTTATCGATAACTCGCCTGGTTATCGAGATATAGTTAATAACAAATGCAAACAATAATATCGATAAATTAATTTTTTATTCAATTTTAATAGATTTGCGCAAAAAAAACTACTCAACACAATTTCTTGATTTATCGATATTTGTCGAGTTATCGATAAAACAAAGTTTTGATTTTTAATTATTTGTGATGATTGATTCTTGTAGAGAACGACAAAATAAGACGAAAATATTAAATAAAATTTATCGATAACTCGCCTGGTTATCGAGATATAGTTAATAACAAATGCAAACAATAATATCGATAAATTAATTTTTTTTTCAATTTTAATAGATTTGCGCAAAAAAAAACTACTCAACACAATTTCTTGATTTATCGATATTTGTCGAGTTATCGATAAAACAAAGTTTTGACTTTTTAATTATTTGTGATGATTGATTCTTGTAGAGAACGACAAAATAAGACGAAAATATTAAATAAAATTTATCGATAACTCGCCTGGTTATCGAGATATAGTTAATAACAAATGCAAACAATAATATCGATAAATTAATTTTTTTTTCAATTTTAATAGATTTGCGCAAAAAAAAACTACTCAACACAATTTCTTGATTTATCGATATTTGTCGAGTTATCGATAAAACAAAGTTTTGATTTTTAATTATTTGTGATGATTGATTCTTGTAGAGAACGACAAAATAAGACGAAAATATTAAATAAAATTTATCGATAACTCGCCTGGTTATCGAGATATAGTTAATAACAAATGCAAACAATAATATCGATAAATTAATTTATTTTTCAATTTTAATAGATTTGCGCAAAAAAAAAGAAAACTACCTAACACAATTTCTTGATTTATCGATATTTGTCGAGTTATCGATAAAACAAAGTTTTGACTTTTTAATTATTTGTGATGATTGATTCTTGTAGAGAACGACAAAATAAGACGAAAATATTAAATAAAATTTATCGATAACTCGCCTGGTTATCGAGATATAGTTAATAACAAATGCAAACAATAATATCGATAAATTAATTTATTTTTCAATTTTAATAGATTTGCAAAAAAAAACTACTCAACACAATTTCTTGATTTATCGATATTTGTCGAGTTATCGATAAAACAAAGTTTTGATTTTTAATTATTTGTGATGATTGATTCTTGTAGAGAACGACAAAATAAGACGAAAATATTAAATAAAATTTATCGATAACTCGCCTGGTTATCGAGATATAGTTAATAACAAATGCAAACAATAATATCGATAAATCAATTTTTTTTGAATTTTAATAGATTTGCGCAAAAAAAAAAAAACTACCTAACACAATTTCTTGATTTATCGATATTTGTCGAGTTATCGATAAAACAAAGTTTTGATTTTTAATTATTTGTGATGATTGATTCTTGTAGAGAACGACAAAATAAGACGAAAATATTAAATAAAATTTATCGATAACTCGCCTGGTTATCGAGATATAGTTAATAACAAATGCAAACAATAATATCGATAAATTAATTTATTTTTCAATTTTAATAGATTTGCGCTAAAAAAAAACTACTCAACACAATTTCTTGATTTATCGATATTTGTCGAGTTATCGATAAAACAAAGTTTTGATTTTTAATTATTTGTGATGATTGATTCTTGTAGAGAACGACAAAATAAGACGAAAATATTAAATAAAATTTATCGATAACTCGCCTGGTTATCGAGATATAGTTAATAACAAATGCAAACAATAATATCGATAAATTAATTTATTTTTCAATTTTAATAGATTTGCGCCAAAAAAAAAAAACTCAACACAATTTCTTGATTTATCGATATTTGTCGAGTTATCGATAAAACAAAGTTTTGATTTTTAATTATTTGTGATGATTGATTCTTGTAGAGAACGACAAAATAAGACGAAAATATTAAATAAAATTTATCGATAACTCGCCTGGTTATCGAGATATAGTTAATAACAAATGCAAACAATAATATCGATAAATTAATTTATTTTTCAATTTTAATAGATTTGCGCTAAAAAAAAACTACTCAACACAATTTCTTGATTTATCGATATTTGTCGAGTTATCGATAAAACAAAGTTTTGATTTTTAATTATTTGTGATGATTGATTCTTGTAGAGAACGACAAAATAAGACGAAAATATTAAATAAAATTTATCGATAACTCGCCTGGTTATCGAGATATAGTTAATAACAAATGCAAACAATAATATCGATAAATTAATTTTTTTTTCAATTTTAATAGATTTGCAAAAAAAAAACTACTCAACACAATTTCTTGATTTATCGATATTTGTCGAGTTATCGATAAAACAAAGTTTTGATTTTTAATTATTTGTGATGATTGATTCTTGTAGAGAACGACAAAATAAGACGAAAATATTAAATAAAATTTATCGATAACTCGCCTGGTTATCGAGATATAGTTAATAACAAATGCAAACAATAATATCGATAAATCAATTTTTTTTTCAATTTTAATAGATTTGCGCCAAAAAAAAAAAACTACCTCAACACAATTTCTTGATTTATCGATATTTGTCGAGTTATCGATAAAACAAAGTTTTGATTTTTAATTATTTGTGATGATTGATTCTTGTAGAGAACGACAAAATAAGACGAAAATATTAAATAAAATTTATCGATAACTCGCCTGGTTATCGAGATATAGTTAATAACAAATGCAAACAATAATATCGATAAATCAATTTTTTTTCAATTTTAATAGATTTGCGCCAAAAAAAAAAAACTACCTCAACACAATTTCTTGATTTATCGATATTTGTCGAGTTATCGATAAAACAAAGTTTTGATTTTTAATTTTTTTTTGATGATTGATTCTTGTAGAGAACGACAAAATAAGACGAAAATATTAAATAAAATTTATCGATAACTCGCCTGGTTATCGAGATATAGTTAATAACAAATGCAAACAATAATATCGATAAATTAATTTATTTTTCAATTTTAATAGATTTGCGCTAAAAAAAACTACTCAACACAATTTCTTGATTTATCGATATTTGTCGAGTTATCGATAAAACAAAGTTTTGATTTTTAATTATTTGTGATGATTGATTCTTGTAGAGAACGACAAAATAAGACGAAAATATTAAATAAAATTTATCGATAACTCGCCTGGTTATCGAGATATAGTTAATAACAAATGCAAACAATAATATCGATAAATTAATTTATTTTTCAATTTTAATAGATTTGCGCTAAAAAAAACTACTCAACACAATTTCTTGATTTATCGATATTTGTCGAGTTATCGATAAAACAAAGTTTTGATTTTTAATTATTTGTGATGATTGATTCTTGTAGAGAACGACAAAATAAGACGAAAATATTAAATAAAATTTATCGATAACTCGCCTGGTTATCGAGATATAGTTAATAACAAATGCAAACAATAATATCGATAAATCAATTTTTTTTTCAATTTTAATAGATTTGCGCCAAAAAAAAAAAACTAACTCAACACAATTTCTTGATTTATCGATATTTGTCGAGTTATCGATAAAACAAAGTTTTGACTTTTTAATTATTTGTGATGATTGATTCTTGTAGAGAACGACAAAATAAGACGAAAATATTAAATAAAATTTATCGATAACTCGCCTGGTTATCGAGATATAGTTAATAACAAATGCAAACAATAATATCGATAAATTAATTTATTTTTCAATTTTAATAGATTTGCGCAAAACAAAACTACTCAACACAATTTTTTGATTTATCGATATTTGTCGAGTTATCGATAAAACAAAGTTTTGACTTTTTAATTATTTGTGATGATTGATTCTTGTAGAGAACGACAAAATAAGACGAAAATATTAAATAAAATTTATCGATAACTCGCCTGGTTATCGAGATATAGTTAATAACAAATGCAAACAATAATATCGATAAATTAATTTATTTTTCAATTTTAATAGATTTGCGCAAAAAAAAAACTACTCAACACAATTTTTTGATTTATCGATATTTGTCGAGTTATCGATAAAACAAAGTTTTGATTTTTAATTATTTGTGATGATTGATTCTTGTAGAGAACGACAAAATAAGACGAAAATATTAAATAAAATTTATCGATAACTCGCCTGGTTATCGAGATATAGTTAATAACAAATGCAAACAATAATATCGATAAATTAATTTATTTTTCAATTTTAATAGACTTGCGCTAAAAAAAAACTACTCAACACAATTTCTTGATTTATCGATATTTGTCGAGTTATCGATAAAACAAAGTTTTGATTTTTAATTATTTGTGATGATTGATTCTTGTAGAGAACGACAAAATAAGACGAAAATATTAAATAAAATTTATCGATAACTCGCCTGGTTATCGAGATATAGTTAATAACAAATGCAAACAATATAATCGATAAATCAATTTTTTTGTCAATTTTAATAGATTTGCGCCAAAAAAAAAAAAACTACCTCAACACAATTTCTTGATTTATCGATATTTGTCGAGTTATCGATAAAACAAAGTTTTGACTTTTTAATTATTTGTGATGATTGATTCTTGTAGAGAACGACAAAATAAGACGAAAATATTAAATAAAATTTATCGATAACTCGCCTGGTTATCGAGATATAGTTAATAACAAATGCAAACAATAATATCGATAAATTAATTTTTTTTCAATTTTAATAGATTTGCGCAAAAAAAAAACTACTCAACACAATTTCTTGATTTATCGATATTTGTCGAGTTATCGATAAAACAAAGTTTTGATTTTTAATTATTTGTGATGATTGATTCTTGTAGAGAACGACAAAATAAGACGAAAATATTAAATAAAATTTATCGATAACTCGCCTGGTTATCGAGATATAGTTAATAACAAATGCAAACAATAATATCGATAAATTAATTTTTTTTGAATTTTAATAGATTTGCGCAAAAAAAAAAAACTACCTCAACACAATTTCTTGATTTATCGATATTTGTCGAGTTATCGATAAAACAAAGTTTTGATTTTTAATTATTTGTGATGATTGATTCTTGTAGAGAACGACAAAATAAGACGAAAATATTAAATAAAATTTATCGATAACTCGCCTGGTTATCGAGATATAGTTAATAACAAATGCAAACAATAATATCGATAAATTAATTTTTTTTCAATTTTAATAGATTTGCGCAAAAAAAAACTACTCAACACAATTTCTTGATTTATCGATATTTGTCGAGTTATCGATAAAACAAAGTTTTGATTTTTAATTATTTGTGATGATTGATTCTTGTAGAGAACGACAAAATAAGACGAAAATATTAAATAAAATTTATCGATAACTCGCCTGGTTATCGAGATATAGTTAATAACAAATGCAAACAATAATATCGATAAATTAATTTTTTTTCAATTTTAATAGATTTGCGCCAAAAAAAAAAAAAAACTACTCAACACAATTTCTTGATTTATCGATATTTGTCGAGTTATCGATAAAACAAAGTTTTGATTTTTAATTATTTGTGATGATTGATTCTTGTAGAGAACGACAAAATAAGACGAAAATATTAAATAAAATTTATCGATAACTCGCCTGGTTATCGAGATATAGTTAATAACAAATGCAAACAATAATATCGATAAATCAATTTTTTTTTCAATTTTAATAGATTTGCGCCAAAAAAAAAAAAACTACCTAACACAATTTCTTGATTTATCGATATTTGTCGTTATCGATAAAACAAAGTTTTGACTTTTTAATTATTTGTGATGATTGATTCTTGTAGAGAACGACAAAATAAGACGAAAATATTAAATAAAATTTATCGATAACTCGCCTGGTTATCGAGATATAGTTAATAACAAATGCAAACAATAATATCGATAAATTAATTTATTTTTCAATTTTAATAGATTTGCGCAAAAAAAAACTACTCAACACAATTTCTTGATTTATCGATATTTGTCGAGTTATCGATAAAACAAAGTTTTGATTTTTAATTATTTGTGATGATTGATTCTTGTAGAGAACGACAAAATAAGACGAAAATATTAAATAAAATTTATCGATAACTCGCCTGGTTATCGAGATATAGTTAATAACAAATGCAAACAATAATATCGATAAATTAATTTATTTTTCAATTTTAATAGATTTGCGCTAAAAAAAAACTACTCAACACAATTTCTTGATTTATCGATATTTGTCGAGTTATCGATAAAACAAAGTTTTGATTTTTAATTATTTGTGATGATTGATTCTTGTAGAGAACGACAAAATAAGACGAAAATATTAAATAAAATTTATCGATAACTCGCCTGGTTATCGAGATATAGTTAATAACAAATGCAAACAATAATATCGATAAATTAATTTATTTTTCAATTTTAATAGATTTGCGCCAAAAAAAAAAACTACTCAACACAATTTCTTGATTTATCGATATTTGTCGAGTTATCGATAAAACAAAGTTTTGATTTTTAATTATTTGTGATGATTGATTCTTGTAGAGAACGACAAAATAAGACGAAAATATTAAATAAAATTTATCGATAACTCGCCTGGTTATCGAGATATAGTTAATAACAAATGCAAACAATAATATCGATAAATTAAATTTTTTTATTTTTCAATTTTAATAGATTTTTGCGCCCAAAAAAAACTACTCAACACAATTTCTTGATTTATCGATATTTGTCGAGTTATCGATAAAACAAAGTTTTGATTTTTAATTATTTGTGATGATTGATTCTTGTAGAGAACGACAAAATAAGACGAAAATATTAAATAAAATTTATCGAAGTTATCGATAAATCAAGTTTTGATTTGTTAATATAAATGCAAACAATAATATCGATATTAATTGATTACGCAATAATAAGACAAAATATTACAATTTCTTGATTTATCGATATTTGTTTATCGATAAAACAAAGTTTTGATTTTTAATTATTTGTGATGATTGATTTAGTAACGACAAAATAAGCGAAAATATTAAAAAAATTTATCGATAACTCGCCTGGTTATCGAGATGATAGTTAATAACAAATGCAAACAATAATATCGATAAATTAATTTATTTTTCAATTTTAATAGATTTGCGCTAAAAAAAAACTACTCAACACAATTTCTTGATTTATCGA
Organism: Scaptomyza hsui; assembly: GCA_018152825.1. NCBI lineage: Eukaryota > Metazoa > Arthropoda > Insecta > Diptera > Drosophilidae > Scaptomyza > Scaptomyza hsui. The sequence goes on from JAECXO010000020.1 coordinate 84,316, forward strand.
TATTTGTCGAGTTATCGATAAAACAAAGTTTTGATTTTTAATTATTTGTGATGATTGATTCTTGTAGAGAACGACAAAATAAGACGAAAATATTAAATAAAATTTATCGATAACTCGCCTGGTTATCGAGATATAGTTAATAACAAATGCAAACAATAATATCGATAAATCAATTTTTTTTCAATTTTAATAGATTTGCGCCAAAAAAAAAAAAAACTACCTAACACAATTTCTTGATTTATCGATATTTGTCGAGTTATCGATAAAACAAAGTTTTGATTTTTAATTATTTGTGATGATTGATTCTTGTAGAGAACGACAAAATAAGACGAAAATATTAAATAAAATTTATCGATAACTCGCCTGGTTATCGAGATATAGTTAATAACAAATGCAAACAATAATATCGATAAATTAATTTATTTTTCAATTTTAATAGATTTGCGTAAAAAAAAACTCTCAACACAATTTCTTGATTTATCGATATTTGTCGAGTTATCGATAAAACAAAGTTTTGATTTTTAATTATTTGTGATGATTGATTCTTGTAGAGAACGACAAAATAAGACGAAAATATTAAATAAAATTTATCGATAACTCGCCTGGTTATCGAGATATAGTTAATAACAAATGCAAACAATAATATCGATAAATTAATTTATTTTTCAATTTTAATAGATTTGCGCCAAAAAAAAAAAAACTACCTCAACACAATTTCTTGATTTATCGATATTTGTCGAGTTATCGATAAAACAAAGTTTTGATTTTTAATTATTTGTGATGATTGATTCTTGTAGAGAACGACAAAATAAGACGAAAATATTAAATAAAATTTATCGATAACTCGCCTGGTTATCGAGATATAGTTATTATTTAACAAATAAGACGCAAACAATAAAATTTATCGATAATTTATTTTATTTTTTGAGATTTTAATAAAAAATGCAAAAAAAACTATCATAATCAATTTTTCTTGATTTATCGATATTTGTCGAGTTATCGATAAAACAAAGTTTTGATTTTTAATTATTTGTGATGATTGATTCTTGTAGAGAACGACAAAATAAGACGAAAATATTAAATAAAATTTATCGATAACTCGCCTGGTTATCGAGATATAGTTAATAACAAATGCAAACAATAATATCGATAAATTAATTTTTTTTCAATTTTAATAGATTTCGCGCAAAAAAAAAAAACTACCTAACACAATTTCTTGATTTATCGATATTTGTCGAGTTATCGATAAAACAAAGTTTTGATTTTTAATTATTTGTGATGATTGATTCTTGTAGAGAACGACAAAATAAGACGAAAATATTAAATAAAATTTATCGATAACTCGCCTGGTTATCGAGATATAGTTAATAACAAATGCAAACAATAATATCGATAAATTAATTTTTTTTCAATTTTAATAGATTTGCGCAAAAAAAAAACTACCTCAACACAATTTCTTGATTTATCGATATTTGTCGAGTTATCGATAAAACAAAGTTTTGATTTTTAATTATTTGTGATGATTGATTCTTGTAGAGAACGACAAAATAAGACGAAAATATTAAATAAAATTTATCGATAACTCGCCTGGTTATCGAGATATAGTTAATAACAAATGCAAACAATAATATCGATAAATCAATTTTTTTTGAATTTAAATAGATTTGCGCTAAAAAAAAACTACTCAACACAATTTCTTGATTTATCGATATTTGTCGAGTTATCGATAAAACAAAGTTTTGACTTTTTAATTATTTGTGATGATTGATTCTTGTAGAGAACGACAAAATAAGACGAAAATATTAAATAAAATTTATCGATAACTCGCCTGGTTATCGAGATATAGTTAATAACAAATGCAAACAATAATATCGATAAATTAATTTATTTTTCAATTTTAATAGATTTGCGCTAAAAAAAACTACTCAACACAATTTCTTGATTTATCGATATTTGTCGAGTTATCGATAAAACAAAGTTTTGATTTTTAATTATTTGTGATGATTGATTCTTGTAGAGAACGACAAAATAAGACGAAAATATTAAATAAAATTTATCGATAACTCGCCTGGTTATCGAGATATAGTTAATAACAAATGCAAACAATAATATCGATAAATTAATTTTTTTTTCAATTTTAATAGATTTGCGCCAAAAAAAAAAAACTACCTCAACACAATTTCTTGATTTATCGATATTTGTCGAGTTATCGATAAAACAAAGTTTTGACTTTTTAATTATTTGTGATGATTGATTCTTGTAGAGAACGACAAAATAAGACGAAAATATTAAATAAAATTTATCGATAACTCGCCTGGTTATCGAGATATAGTTAATAACAAATGCAAACAATAATATCGATAAATTAATTTTTTATTCAATTTTAATAGATTTGCGCAAAAAAAAAACTACTCAACACAATTTTTTGATTTATCGATATTTGTCGAGTTATCGATAAAACAAAGTTTTGATTTTTAATTATTTGTGATGATTGATTCTTGTAGAGAACGACAAAATAAGACGAAAATATTAAATAAAATTTATCGATAACTCGCCTGGTTATCGAGATATAGTTAATAACAAATGCAAACAATAATATCGATAAATTAATTTTTTATTCAATTTTAATAGATTTGCGCAAAAAAAAAACTACTCAACACAATTTTTTGATTTATCGATGTTTGTCGAGCTATCGATAAAACAAAGTTTTGATTTTTAATTATTTGTGATGATTGATTCTTGTAGAGAACGACAAAATAAGACGAAAATATTAAATAAAATTTATCGATAACTCGCCTGGTTATCGAGATATAGTTAATAACAAATGCAAACAATAATATCGATAAATCAATTTTTTTTCAATTTTAATAGATTTGCGCAAAAAAAAAAACTACTCAACACAATTTCTTGATTTATCGATATTTGTCGAGTTATCGATAAAACAAAGTTTTGATTTTTAATTATTTGTGATGATTGATTCTTGTAGAGAACGACAAAATAAGACGAAAATATTAAATAAAATTTATCGATAACTCGCCTGGTTATCGAGATATAGTTAATAACAAATGCAAACAATAATATCGATAAATTAATTTATTTTTCAATTTTAATAGATTTGCGCTAAAAAAAACTAAAACTACCTAACACAATTTCTTGATTTATCGATATTTGTCGAGTTATCGATAAAACAAAGTTTTGATTTTTAATTATTTGTGATGATTGATTCTTGTAGAGAACGACAAAATAAGACGAAAATATTAAATAAAATTTATCGATAACTCGCCTGGTTATCGAGAGATAGTTAATAACAGATGCAAACAATATTATTGATAAATCAATGTTTTGTAAATTTTAAAAGATTTGCGCCAAAAAAAAAAAACACCCACAAAACACAAGTGCTTGATTTATCGATATTTGTCGAGTTATCGATAAAACAAAGTTTTGATTTTTTAATTATTTGTGATGATTGATTCTTGTAGAGAACGACAAAATAAGACGAAAATAGTAAATAAAATTTATCGATAACTCACCTGGTTATCGAGATATAGTTAATAACAAATGCAAACAATAATATCGATAAATTAATTTATTTTTCAATTTTAATAGATTTGCGCCAAAAAAAAAAACTACTCAACACAATTTCTTGATTTATCGATATTTGTCGAGTTATCGATAAAACAAAGTTTTGATTTTTAATTATTTGTGATGATTGATTCTTGTAGAGAACGACAAAATAAGACGAAAATAGTAAATAAAATTTATCGATAACTCACCTGGTTATCGAGATATAGTTAATAACAGATGCAAACAATAATATCGATAAATTAATTTATTTTTCAATTTTAATAGATTTGCGCAAAAAAAAAACTACCCAACACAATTGCTTGATTTATCGATATTTGTCGAGTTATCGATAAAACAAAGTTTTGATTTTTTAATTATTTGTGATGATTGATTCTTGTAGAGAACGACAAAATAAGACGAAAATATTAAATAAAATTTATCGATAACTCGCCTGGTTATCGAGATATAGTTAATAACAAATGCAAACAATAATATCGATAAATTAATTTTTTTTTTCAATTTTAATAGATTTAAAAAAAATAGATTAAAAAAACTACCTAACACAATTTCTTGATTTATCGATATTTGTCGAGTTATCGATAAAACAAAGTTTTGACTTTTTAATTATTTGTGATGATTGATTCTTGTAGAGAACGACAAAATAAGACGAAAATATTAAATAAAATTTATCGATAACTCGCCTGGTTATCGAGATATAGTTAATAACAAATGCAAACAATAATATCGATATCATTAATTTATTTTTAATTTTAATAGATTTAAAAAAAAATAATACAATTTCTTGATTTATCGATATTTGTCGAGTTATCGATAAAACAAAGTTTTGACTTTTTAATTATTTGTGATGATTGATTCTTGTAGAGAACGACAAAATAAGACGAAAATATTAAATAAAATTTATCGATAACTCGCCTGGTTATCGAGATATAGTTAATAACAAATGCAAACAATAATATCGATAAATCAATTTTTTTTTGTGAATTTTAATAGATTTGCGCCAAAAAAAAGAAAACTACCTAACACAATTTCTTGATTTATCGATATTTGTCGAGTTATCGATAAAACAAAGTTTTGACTTTTTAATTATTTGTGATGATTGATTCTTGTAGAGAACGACAAAATAAGACGAAAATATTAAATAAAATTTATCGATAACTCGCCTGGTTATCGAGATATAGTTAATAACAAATGCAAACAATAATATCGATAAATTAATTTATTTTTCAATTTTAATAGATTTGCGCTAAAAAAAAACTACTCAACACAATTTCTTGATTTATCGATATTTGTCGAGTTATCGATAAAACAAAGTTTTGACTTTTTAATTATTTGTGATGATTGATTCTTGTAGAGAACGACAAAATAAGACGAAAATATTAAATAAAATTTATCGATAACTCGCCTGGTTATCGAGATATAGTTAATAACAAATGCAAACAATAATATCGATAAATCAATTTTTTTTTGTGAATTTTAATAGATTTGCGCCAAAAAAAAGAAAACTACCTAACACAATTTCTTGATTTATCGATATTTGTCGAGTTATCGATAAAACAAAGTTTTGATTTTTAATTATTTGTGATGATTGATTCTTGTAGAGAACGACAAAATAAGACGAAAATATTAAATAAAATTTATCGATAACTCGCCTGGTTATCGAGATATAGTTAATAACAAATGCAAACAATAATATCGATAAATTAATTTATTTTTCAATTTTAATAGATTTGCGCAAAAAAAAAACTACACTCAACACAATTTCTTGATTTATCGATATTTGTCGAGTTATCGATAAAACAAAGTTTTGATTTTTAATTATTTGTGATGATTGATTCTTGTAGAGAACGACAAAATAAGACGAAAATATTAAATAAAATTTATCGATAACTCGCCTGGTTATCGAGATATAGTTAATAACAAATGCAAACAATAATATCGATAAATTAATTTATTTTTCAATTTTAATAGATTTGCGCAAAAAAAAACTACTCAACACAATTTCTTGATTTATCGATATTTGTCGAGTTATCGATAAAACAAAGTTTTGATTTTTAATTATTTGTGATGATTGATTCTTGTAGAGAACGACAAAATAAGACGAAAATATTAAATAAAATTTATCGATAACTCGCCTGGTTATCGAGATATAGTTAATAACAAATGCAAACAATAATATCGATAAATTAATTTTTTTTTCAATTTTAATAGATTTGCGCCAAAAAAAAAAAACTACTCTAACACAATTTCTTGATTTATCGATATTTGTCGAGTTATCGATAAAACAAAGTTTTGATTTTTAATTATTTGTGATGATTGATTCTTGTAGAGAACGACAAAATAAGACGAAAATATTAAATAAAATTTATCGATAACTCGCCTGGTTATCGAGATATAGTTAATAACAAATGCAAACAATAATATCGATAAATCAATTTTTTTTTCAATTTTAATAGATTTGCGCCAAAAAAAAAAAGAAAACTACTCAACACAATTTCTTGATTTATCGATATTTGTCGAGTTATCGATAAAACAAAGTTTTGATTTTTAATTATTTGTGATGATTGATTCTTGTAGAGAACGACAAAATAAGACGAAAATATTAAATAAAATTTATCGATAACTCACCTGGTTATCGAGATATAGTTAATAACAGATGCAAACAATAATATCGATAAATTAATTTTTTTTTTTTCAATTTTAATAGATTTGCGCCAAAAAAAAAATCTAACACAATTTCTTGATTTATCGATATTTGTCGAGTTATCGATAAAACAAAGTTTTGATTTTTAATTATTTGTGATGATTGATTCTTGTAGAGACGACAAAATAAGCGAAAATATTAAATAAAATTTATCGATAACTCGCCTGGTTATCGATATAGTTAATAACAAATGCAAACAATAATAAACAAAATTTTATTTCTTGATTTATCGATATTTGTCGAGTTATCGATAAAACAAAGTTTTGATTTTTAATTATTTGTGATGATTGATTCTTGTAGAGAACGACAAAATAAGACGAAAATATTAAATAAAATTTATCGATAACTCGCCTGGTTATCGAGATATAGTTAATAACAAATGCAAACAATAATATCGATAAATTAATTTATTTTTCAATTTTAATAGATTTGCGCCAAAAAAAAAAACTACTCAACACAATTTTTTGATTTATCGATATTTGTCGAGTTATCGATAAAACAAAGTTTTGATTTTTAATTATTTGTGATGATTGATTCTTGTAGAGAACGACAAAATAAGACGAAAATATTAAATAAAATTTATCGATAACTCGCCTGGTTATCGAGATATAGTTAATAACAAATGCAAACAATAATATCGATAAATTAATTTATTTTTTTCAATTTTAATAGATTGGCGCCAAAAAAAAACTACTCAACACAATTTCTTGATTTATCGATGTTTGTCGAGTTATCGATAAGAGAACGACAAAATAAGACGAAAATATTAAATAAAATTTATCGATAACTCGCCTGGTTATCGAGATATAGTTAATAACAAATGCAAACAATATAATCGATAAATCAATTTTTTTGTGCATTTAAATAGATTGGCGCCAAAAAAAAAACTACTCAACACAATTTCTTGATTTATCGATATTTGTCGAGTTATCGATAAAACAAAGTTTTGATTTTTAATTATTTGTGATGATTGATTCTTGTAGAGAACGACAAAATAAGACGAAAATATTAAATAAAATTTATCGATAACTCGCCTGGTTATCGAGATATAAGTAATAACAAATGCAAACAATAATATCGATAAATCAATTTTTTTGTGCATTTAAATAGATTGGCGCCAAAAAAAAAACTACTCAACACAATTTCTTGATTTATCGATGTTTGTCGAGCTATCGATAAAACAAAGTTTTGATTTTTAATTATTTGTGATGATTGATTCTTGTATAGCACGACAAAATAAGACGAAAATATTAAATAAAATTTATCGATAACTCGCCTGGTTATCGAGATATAGTTAATAACAAATGCAAACAATATAATCGATAAATCAATTTTTTTGTGCATTTAAATAGATTGGCGCCAAAAAAAAAAAAACTACTCAACACAATTTCTTGATTTATCGATGTTTGTCGAGCTATCGATAAAACAAAGTTTTGATTTTTAATTATTTGTGATGATTGATTCTTGTATAGCACGACAAAATAAGACGAAAATATTAAATAAAATTTATCGATAACTCGCCTGGTTATCGAGATATAGTTAATAACAAATGCAAACAATAATATCGATAAATCAATTTTTTTGTGAATTTTAATAGATTTGCGCCAAAAAAAAAAAAAAACTACCTAACACAATTTCTTGATTTATCGATATTTGTCGAGTTATCGATAAAACAAAGTTTTGATTTTTAATTATTTGTGATGATTGATTCTTGTAGAGAACGACAAAATAAGACGAAAATATTAAATAAAATTTATCGATAACTCGCCTGGTTATCGAGATATAGTTAATAACAAATGCAAACAATAATATCGATAAATTAATTTATTTTTCAATTTTAATAGATTTGCGCTAAAAAAAAACTACTCAACACAATTTCTTGATTTATCGATATTTGTCGAGTTATCGATAAAACAAAGTTTTGATTTTTAATTAATTGTGATGATTGATTCTTGTAGAGAACGACAAAATAAGACGAAAATATTAAATAAAATTTATCGATAACTCGCCTGGTTATCGAGATATAGTTAATAACAAATGCAAACAATAATATCGATAAATTCAATTTATTTTTCAATTTTAAAAAATAGATTTGCAAAAAAAAAAACTACTCAACACAATTTCTTGATTTATCGATATTTGTCGAGTTATCGATAAAACAAAGTTTTGATTTTTAATTAATTGTGATGATTGATTCTTGTAGAGAACGACAAAGTAAGACGAAAATATTAAAAAAAATTTATCGATAAGTCGCCTGGTTATCGCGATATAGTTAATAACAAATGCAAACAATAATATCGATAAATCAATTTTTTTTTCAATTTTAATAGATTTGCGCCAAAAAAAAAAAAACTACCTAACACAATTTCTTGATTTATCGATATTTGTCGAGTTATCGATAAAACAAAGTTTTGACTTTTTAATTATTTGTGATGATTGATTCTTGTAGAGAACGACAAAATAAGACGAAAATATTAAATAAAATTTATCGATAACTCGCCTGGTTATCGAGATATAGTTAATAACAAATGCAAACAATAATATCGATAAATTAATTTATTTTTCAATTTTAATAGATTTGCGCAAAAAAAAACTACTCAACACAATTTTTTGATTTATCGATATTTGTCGAGTTATCGATAAAACAAAGTTTTGATTTTTAATTATTTGTGATGATTGATTCTTGTAGAGAACGACAAAATAAGACGAAAATATTAAATAAAATTTATCGATAACTCGCCTGGTTATCGAGATATAGTTAATAACAAATGCAAACAATAATATCGATAAATCAATTTTTTTTTCAATTTTAATAGATTTGCGCCCAAAAAAAAAAATACTCAACACAATTTTTTGATTTATCGATATTTGTCGAGTTATCGATAAAACAAAGTTTTGATTTTTAATTATTTGTGATGATTGATTCTTGTAGAGAACGACAAAATAAGACGAAAATATTAAATAAAATTTATCGATAACTCGCCTGGTTATCGAGATATAGTTAATAACAAATGCAAACAATAATATCGATAAATTAATTTATTTTTCAATTTTAATAGATTTGCGCAAAAAAACTACTCAACACAATTTTTTGATTTATCGATATTTGTCGAGTTATCGATAAAACAAAGTTTTGATTTTTAATTATTTGTGATGATTGATTCTTGTAGAGAACGACAAAATAAGACGAAAATATTAAATAAAATTTATCGATAACTCGCCTGGTTATCGAGATATAGTTAATAACAAATGCAAACAATAATATCGATAAATTAATTTATTTTTCAATTTTAATAGATTTGCGCCAAAAAAAAAAAACAACACAATTTCTTGATTTATCGATATTTGTCGAGTTATCGATAAAACAAAGTTTTGATTTTTAATTATTTGTGATGATTGATTCTTGTAGAGAACGACAAAATAAGACGAAAATATTAAATAAAATTTATCGATAACTCGCCTGGTTATCGAGATATAGTTAATAACAAATGCAAACAATAATATCGATAAATCAATTTTTTTTTGTGAATTTTAATAGATTTGCGCCAAAAAAAAGAAAACTACCTAACACAATTTCTTGATTTATCGATATTTGTCGAGTTATCGATAAAACAAAGTTTTGATTTTTAATTATTTGTGATGATTGATTCTTGTAGAGAACGACAAAATAAGACGAAAATATTAAATAAAATTTATCGATAACTCGCCTGGTTATCGAGATATAGTTAATAACAAATGCAAACAATAATATCGATATATTAATTTATTTTTCAATTTTAATAGATTTGCAAAAAAAAAAACTACTCAACACAATTTCTTGATTTATCGATATTTGTCGAGTTATCGATAAAACAAAGTTTTGATTTTTAATTATTTGTGATGATTGATTCTTGTAGAGAACGACAAAATAAGACGAAAATATTAAATAAAATTTATCGATAACTCGCCTGGTTATCGAGATATAGTTAATAACAAATGCAAACAATAATATCGATAAATCAATTTTTTTTCAATTTTAATAGATTTGCGCAAAAAAAAAAACTACTCAACACAATTTTTTGATTTATCGATATTTGTCGAGTTATCGATAAAACAAAGTTTTGATTTTTAATTATTTGTGATGATTGATTCTTGTAGAGAACGACAAAATAAGACGAAAATATTAAATAAAATTTATCGATAACTCGCCTGGTTATCGAGATATAGTTAATAACAAATGCAAACAATAATATCGATAAATCAATTTTTTTTCAATTTTAATAGATTTGCGCCCAAAAAAAAAAAATTAACACAATTTCTTGATTTATCGATATTTGTCGAGTTATCGATAAAACAAAGTTTTGACTTTTTAATTATTTGTGATGATTGATTCTTGTAGAGAACGACAAAATAAGACGAAAATATTAAATAAAATTTATCGATAACTCGCCTGGTTATCGAGATATAGTTAATAACAAATGCAAACAATAATATCGATAAATTAATTTTTTTTTCAATTTTAATAGATTTGCGCAAAAAAAAAAACTACCTCAACACAATTTCTTGATTTATCGATATTTGTCGAGTTATCGATAAAACAAAGTTTTGATTTTTAATTAATTGTGATGATTGATTCTTGTAGAGAACGACAAAATAAGACGAAAATATTAAATAAAATTTATCGATAACTCGCCTGGTTATCGAGATATAGTTAATAACAAATGCAAACAATAATATCGATAAATCAATTTTTTTTGTGAATTTTAATAGATTTGCGCCAAAAAAAAAAGAAAACTACCTAACACAATTTCTTGATTTATCGATATTTGTCGAGTTATCGATAAAACAAAGTTTTGACTTTTTAATTATTTGTGATGATTGATTCTTGTAGAGAACGACAAAATAAGACGAAAATATTAAATAAAATTTATCGATAACTCGCCTGGTTATCGAGATATAGTTAATAACAAATGCAAACAATAATATCGATAAATCAATTTTTTTTGTGAATTTTAATAGATTTGCGCCAAAAAAAAAAGAAAACTACCTAACACAATTTCTTGATTTATCGATATTTGTCGAGTTATCGATAAAACAAAGTTTTGACTTTTTAATTATTTGTGATGATTGATTCTTGTAGAGAACGACAAAATAAGACGAAAATATTAAATAAAATTTATCGATAACTCGCCTGGTTATCGAGATATAGTTAATAACAAATGCAAACAATAATATCGATAAATTAATTTTTTTTTCAATTTTAATAGATTTGCGCAAAAAAAAAAACTACCTCAACACAATTTCTTGATTTATCGATATTTGTCGAGTTATCGATAAAACAAAGTTTTGATTTTTAATTATTTGTGATGATTGATTCTTGTAGAGAACGACAAAATAAGACGAAAATATTAAATAAAATTTATCGATAACTCGCCTGGTTATCGAGATATAGTTAATAACAAATGCAAACAATAATATCGATAAATCAATTTTTTTGTGAATTTTAATAGATTTGCGCCAAAAAAAAAAAAAACTACCTAACACAATTTCTTGATTTATCGATATTTGTCGAGTTATCGATAAAACAAAGTTTTGATTTTTAATTATTTGTGATGATTGATTCTTGTAGAGAACGACAAAATAAGACGAAAATATTAAATAAAATTTATCGATAACTCGCCTGGTTATCGAGATATAGTTAATAACAAATGCAAACAATATTATCGATAAATCAATTTTTTTTCAATTTTAATAGATTTGCGCCAAAAAAAAAAAAACTACTAAACACAATTTCTTGATTTATCGATATTTGTCGAGTTATCGATAAAACAAAGTTTTGATTTTTAATTATTTGTGATGATTGATTCTTGTAGAGAACGACAAAATAAGACGAAAATATTAAATAAAATTTATCGATAACTCGCCTGGTTATCGAGATATAGTTAATAACAAATGCAAACAATAATATCGATAAATCAATTTTTTTTTCAATTTTAATAGATTTGCGCCAAAAAAAAAAAAACTAACTAACACAATTTCTTGATTTATCGATATTTGTCGAGTTATCGATAAAACAAAGTTTTGATTTTTAATTATTTGTGATGATTGATTCTTGTAGAGAACGACAAAATAAGACGAAAATATTAAATAAAATTTATCGATAACTCGCCTGGTTATCGAGATATAGTTAATAACAAATGCAAACAATAATATCGATAAATTAATTTATTTTTCAATTTTAATAGATTTGCGCAAAAAAAAAAACTACCCAACACAATTTCTTGATTTATCGATATTTGTCGAGTTATCGATAAAACAAAGTTTTGATTTTTAATTATTTGTGATGATTGATTCTTGTAGAGAACGACAAAATAAGACGAAAATATTGAGTAAAATTTATCGATAACTTGCCTGGTTATCGAGATATAGTTAATAACAAATGCAAACAATAATATCGATAAATCAATTTTTTTTGAATTTTAATAGATTTGCGCCAAAAAAAAAAAAACTAACTCAACACAATTTCTTGATTTATCGATATTTGTCGAGTTATCGATAAAACAAAGTTTTGATTTTTAATTATTTGTGATGATTGATTCTTGTAGAGAACGACAAAATAAGACGAAAATATTAAATAAAATTTATCGATAACTCGCCTGGTTATCGAGATATAGTTAATAACAAATGCAAACAATAATATCGATAAATTAATTTTTTTTCAATTTTAATAGATTTGCGCCAAAAAAAAAAACTACCTCAACACAATTTCTTGATTTATCGATATTTGTCGAGTTATCGATAAAACAAAGTTTTGACTTTTTAATTATTTGTGATGATTGATTCTTGTAGAGAACGACAAAATAAGACGAAAATATTAAATAAAATTTATCGATAACTCGCCTGGTTATCGAGATATAGTTAATAACAAATGCAAAACAATAATATCGATAAATCAATTTTTTTTTTGAATTTTAATAGATTTGCGCCAAAAAAAAAAAACTACCTCAACACAATTTCTTGATTTATCGATATTTGTCGAGTTATCGATAAAACAAAGTTTTGATTTTTAATTATTTGTGATGATTGATTCTTGTAGAGAACGACAAAATAAGACGAAAATATTAAATAAAATTTATCGATAACTCGCCTGGTTATCGAGATATAGTTAATAACAAATGCAAACAATAATATCGATAAATCAATTTTTTTGTGAATTTTAATAGATTTGCGCCAAAAAAAAAGAAAACTAACTAACACAATTTCTTGATTTATCGATATTTGTCGAGTTATCGATAAAACAAAGTTTTGACTTTTTAATTATTTGTGATGATTGATTCTTGTAGAGAACGACAAAATAAGACGAAAATATTAAATAAAATTTATCGATAACTCGCCTGGTTATCGAGATATAGTTAATAACAAATGCAAACAATAATATCGATAAATTAATTTTTTTTTCAATTTTAATAGATTTGCCCAAAAAAAAAAACTACCTCAACACAATTTCTTGATTTATCGATATTTGTCGAGTTATCGATAAAACAAAGTTTTGATTTTTAATTATTTGTGATGATTGATTCTTGTAGAGAACGACAAAATAAGACGAAAATATTAAATAAAATTTATCGATAACTCGCCTGGTTATCGAGATATAGTTAATAACAAATGCAAACAATAATATCGATAAATCAATTTTTTTGTGAATTTTAATAGATTTGCGCCAAAAAAAAAAAAGAAAACTACCTAACACAATTTCTTGATTTATCGATATTTGTCGAGTTATCGATAAAACAAAGTTTTGATTTTTAATTATTTGTGATGATTGATTCTTGTATAGCACGACAAAATAAGACGAAAATATTAAATAAAATTTATCGATAACTCGCCTGGTTATCGAGATATAGTTAATAACAAATGCAAACAATAATATCGATAAATCAATTTTTTTTTCAATTTTAATAGATTTGCGCAAAAAAAAAAAACTACCTAACACAATTTCTTGATTTATCGATATTTGTCGAGTTATCGATAAAACAAAGTTTTGATTTTTAATTATTTGTGATGATTGATTCTTGTAGAGAACGACAAAATAAGACGAAAATATTAAATAAAATTTATCGATAACTCGCCTGGTTATCGAGATATAGTTAATAACAAATGCAAACAATAATATCGATAAATTAATTTATTTTTCAATTTTAATAGATTTGCGCAAAAAAAAACTACTCAACACAATTTCTTGATTTATCGATATTTGTCGAGTTATCGATAAAACAAAGTTTTGACTTCTTAATTATTTGTGATGATTGATTCTTGTAGAGAACGACAAAATAAGACGAAAATATTAAATAAAATTTATCGATAACTCGCCTGGTTATCGAGATATAGTTAATAACAAATGCAAACAATAATATCGATAAATTAATTTTTTTTCAATTTTAATAGATTTGCAAAAAAAAAAAACTACTCTAACACAATTTCTTGATTTATCGATATTTGTCGAGTTATCGATAAAACAAAGTTTTGATTTTTAATTATTTGTGATGATTGATTCTTGTAGAGAACGACAAAATAAGACGAAAATATTAAATAAAATTTATCGATAACTCGCCTGGTTATCGAGATATAGTTAATAACAAATGCAAACAATAATATCGATAAATCAATTTTTTTTGTGAATTTTAATAGATTTGCGCCAAAAAAAAAAAAAACTACCTCAACACAATTTCTTGATTTATCGATATTTGTCGAGTTATCGATAAAACAAAGTTTTGATTTTTAATTATTTGTGATGATTGATTCTTGTAGAGAACGACAAAATAAGACGAAAATATTAAATAAAATTTATCGATAACTCGCCTGGTTATCGAGATATAGTTAATAACAAATGCAAACAATAATATCGATAAATCAATTTTTTTTGAATTTTAATAGATTTGCGCCAAAAAAAAAGAAAACTACCTAACACAATTTCTTGATTTATCGATATTTGTCGAGTTATCGATAAAACAAAGTTTTGACTTTTTAATTATTTGTGATGATTGATTCTTGTAGAGAACGACAAAATAAGACGAAAATATTAAATAAAATTTATCGATAACTCGCCTGGTTATCGAGATATAGTTAATAACAAATGCAAACAATAATATCGATAAATCAATTTTTTTGTGAATTTTAATAGATTTGCGCCAAAAAAAAAAAACTACTCTAACACAATTTCTTGATTTATCGATATTTGTCGAGTTATCGATAAAACAAAGTTTTGATTTTTAATTATTTGTGATGATTGATTCTTGTAGAGAACGACAAAATAAGACGAAAATATTAAATAAAATTTATCGATAACTCGCCTGGTTATCGAGATATAGTTAATAACAAATGCAAACAATAATATCGATAAATTAATTTATTTTTCAATTTTAATAGATTTGCGCTAAAAAAAAAAACTACTCAACACAATTTCTTGATTTATCGATATTTGTCGAGTTATCGATAAAACAAAGTTTTGATTTTTAATTATTTGTGATGATTGATTCTTGTAGAGAACGACAAAATAAGACGAAAATATTAAATAAAATTTATCGATAACTCGCCTGGTTATCGAGATATAGTTAATAACAAATGCAAACAATAATATCGATAAATCAATTTTTTTTTCAATTTTAATAGATTTGCGCCAAAAAAAAAAAACTACCTCAACACAATTTCTTGATTTATCGATATTTGTCGAGTTATCGATAAAACAAAGTTTTGATTTTTAATTATTTGTGATGATTGATTCTTGTAGAGAACGACAAAATAAGACGAAAATATTAAATAAAATTTATCGATAACTCGCCTGGTTATCGAGATATAGTTAATAACAAATGCAAACAATAATATCGATAAATCAATTTTTTTTTCAATTTTAATAGATTTGCGCAAAAAAAAAAAACTACCTCAACACAATTTCTTGATTTATCGATATTTGTCGTTATCGATAAAACAAAGTTTTGATTTTTAATTATTTGTGATGATTGATTCTTGTAGAGAACGACAAAATAAGACGAAAATATTAAATAAAATTTATCGATAACTCTCCTGGTTATCGAGATATAGTTAATAACAAATGCAAACAATAATATCGATAAATCAATTTTTTTTCAATTTTAATAGATTTGCGCCAAAAAAAAAAAAAATCTTAACACAATTTCTTGATTTATCGATATTTGTCGAGTTATCGATAAAACAAAGTTTTGATTTTTAATTATTTGTGATGATTGATTCTTGTAGAGAACGACAAAATAAGACGAAAATATTAAATAAAATTTATCGATAACTCGCCTGGTTATCGAGATATAGTTAATAACAAATGCAAACAATAATATCGATAAATCAATTTTTTTTGTGAATTTTAATAGATTTGCGCCAAAAAAAAAGAAAACTACCTAACACAATTTCTTGATTTATCGATATTTGTCGAGTTATCGATAAAACAAAGTTTTGATTTTTAATTATTTGTGATGATTGATTCTTGTAGAGAACGACAAAATAAGACGAAAATATTAAATAAAATTTATCGATAACTCGCCTGGTTATCGAGATATAGTTAATAACAAATGCAAACAATAATATCGATAAATTAATTTATTTTTCAATTTTAATAGATTTGCGCAAAAAAAAAAACTACCTAACACAATTTCTTGATTTATCGATATTTGTCGAGTTATCGATAAAACAAAGTTTTGATTTTTAATTATTTGTGATGATTGATTCTTGTAGAGAACGACAAAATAAGACGAAAATATTAAATAAAATTTATCGATAACTCGCCTGGTTATCGAGATATAGTTAATAACAAATGCAAACAATAATATCGATAAATCAATTTTTTTTGTGAATTTTAATAGATTTGCGCAAAAAAAAAAAAACTACCTAACACAATTTCTTGATTTATCGATATTTGTCGAGTTATCGATAAAACAAAGTTTTGACTTTTTAATTATTTGTGATGATTGATTCTTGTAGAGAACGACAAAATAAGACGAAAATATTAAATAAAATTTATCGATAACTCGCCTGGTTATCGAGATATAGTTAATAACAAATGCAAACAATAATATCGATAAATTAATTTATTTTTCAATTTTAATAGATTTGCGCAAAAAAAAAAGAAAACTACCTAACACAATTTCTTGATTTATCGATATTTGTCGAGTTATCGATAAAACAAAGTTTTGATTTTTAATTATTTGTGATGATTGATTCTTGTAGAGAACGACAAAATAAGACGAAAATATTAAATAAAATTTATCGATAACTCGCCTGGTTATCGAGATATAGTTAATAACAAATGCAAACAATAATATCGATAAATCAATTTTTTTTGTGAATTTTAATAGATTTGCGCCAAAAAAAAGAAAACTACCTAACACAATTTCTTGATTTATCGATATTTGTCGAGTTATCGATAAAACAAAGTTTTGATTTTTAATTATTTGTGATGATTGATTCTTGTAGAGAACGACAAAATAAGACGAAAATATTAAATAAAATTTATCGATAACTCGCCTGGTTATCGAGATATAGTTAATAACAAATGCAAACAATAATATCGATAAATTAATTTTTTTTTCAATTTTAATAGATTTGCGCAAAAAAAAAAAACTACCTCAACACAATTTCTTGATTTATCGATATTTGTCGAGTTATCGATAAAACAAAGTTTTGATTTTTAATTATTTGTGATGATTGATTCTTGTAGAGAACGACAAAATAAGACGAAAATATTAAATAAAATTTATCGATAACTCGCCTGGTTATCGAGATATAGTTAATAACAAATGCAAACAATAATATCGATAAATCAATTTTTTTGTGAATTTTAATAGATTTGCGCCAAAAAAAAGAAAACTACCTAACACAATTTCTTGATTTATCGATATTTGTCGAGTTATCGATAAAACAAAGTTTTGACTTTTTAATTATTTGTGATGATTGATTCTTGTAGAGAACGACAAAATAAGACGAAAATATTAAATAAAATTTATCGATAACTCGCCTGGTTATCGAGATATAGTTAATAACAAATGCAAACAATAATATCGATAAATTAATTTATTTTTCAATTTTAATAGATTTGCGCTAAAAAAAACTACTCAACACAATTTCTTGATTTATCGATATTTGTCGAGTTATCGATAAAACAAAGTTTTGATTTTTAATTATTTGTGATGATTGATTCTTGTAGAGAACGACAAAATAAGACGAAAATATTAAATAAAATTTATCGATAACTCGCCTGGTTATCGAGATATAGTTAATAACAAATGCAAACAATAATATCGATAATAAATTAATTTTTTTTCAATTTTAATAGATTTGCGCCAAAAAAAAAACTACCTCAACACAATTTCTTGATTTATCGATATTTGTCGAGTTATCGATAAAACAAAGTTTTGATTTTTAATTATTTGTGATGATTGATTCTTGTAGAGAACGACAAAATAAGACGAAAATATTAAATAAAATTTATCGATAACTCGCCTGGTTATCGAGATATAGTTAATAACAAATGCAAACAATAATATCGATAAATCAATTTTTTTGTGAATTTTAATAGATTTGCGCCAAAAAAAAAAAAAACTAACTAACACAATTTCTTGATTTATCGATATTTGTCGAGTTATCGATAAAACAAAGTTTTGATTTTTAATTATTTGTGATGATTGATTCTTGTAGAGAACGACAAAATAAGACGAAAATATTAAATAAAATTTATCGATAACTCGCCTGGTTATCGAGATATAGTTAATAACAAATGCAAACAATAATATCGATAAATCAATTTTTTTTTGAATTTTAATAGATTTGCGCCAAAAAAAAGAAAACTACCTAACACAATTTCTTGATTTATCGATATTTGTCGAGTTATCGATAAAACAAAGTTTTGATTTTTAATTATTTGTGATGATTGATTCTTGTAGAGAACGACAAAATAAGACGAAAATATTAAATAAAATTTATCGATAACTCGCCTGGTTATCGAGATATAGTTAATAACAAATGCAAACAATAATATCGATAAATCAATTTTTTTTTCAATTTTAATAGATTTGCGCCAAAAAAAAAAAAAACTACTTAACACAATTTCTTGATTTATCGATATTTGTCGAGTTATCGATAAAACAAAGTTTTGATTTTTAATTATTTGTGATGATTGATTCTTGTAGAGAACGACAAAATAAGACGAAAATATTAAATAAAATTTATCGATAACTCGCCTGGTTATCGAGATATAGTTAATAACAAATGCAAACAATAATATCGATAAATCAATTTTTTTTTCAATTTTAATAGATTTGCGCAAAAAAAAAAAACTACCTAACACAATTTCTTGATTTATCGATATTTGTCGAGTTATCGATAAAACAAAGTTTTGATTTTTAATTATTTGTGATGATTGATTCTTGTAGAGAACGACAAAATAAGACGAAAATATTAAATAAAATTTATCGATAACTCGCCTGGTTATCGAGATATAGTTAATAACAAATGCAAACAATAATATTGATAAATCAATTTTTTTGTAATTTTAATAGATTTGCGCAAAAAAAAAAAGAAAACTACTTAACACAATTTCTTGATTTATCGATATTTGTCGAGTTATCGATAAAACAAAGTTTTGATTTTTAATTATTTGTGATGATTGATTCTTGTAGAGAACGACAAAATAAGACGAAAATATTAAATAAAATTTATCGATAACTCGCCTGGTTATCGAGATATAGTTAATAACAAATGCAAACAATAATATCGATAAATTAATTTATTTTTCAATTTTAATAGATTTGCGCAAAAAAAAAACTACCTCAACACAATTTCTTGATTTATCGATATTTGTCGAGTTATCGATAAAACAAAGTTTTGATTTTTAATTATTTGTGATGATTGATTCTTGTAGAGAACGACAAAATAAGACGAAAATATTAAATAAAATTTATCGATAACTCACCTGGTTATCGAGATATAGTTAATAACAAATGCAAACAATAATATCGATAAATCAATTTTTTTTGAATTTTAATAGATTTGCGCCAAAAAAAAAAAAACTACCTAACACAATTTCTTGATTTATCGATATTTGTCGAGTTATCGATAAAACAAAGTTTTGACTTTTTAATTATTTGTGATGATTGATTCTTGTAGAGAACGACAAAATAAGACGAAAATATTAAATAAAATTTATCGATAACTCGCCTGGTTATCGAGATATAGTTAATAACAGATGCAAACAATAATATCGATAAATCAATTTTTTGTGAATTTTAATAGATTTGCGCAAAAAAAAAAACTACCTCAACACAATTTCTTGATTTATCGATATTTGTCGAGTTATCGATAAAACAAAGTTTTGATTTTTAATTATTTGTGATGATTGATTCTTGTAGAGAACGACAAAATAAGACGAAAATATTAAATAAAATTTATCGATAACTCGCCTGGTTATCGAGATATAGTTAATAACAAATGCAAACAATAATATCGATAAATCAATTTTTATTTATTTAATAGTTTGCGCAAAAAAAAACTACTCCCTTTCTTTTTATATATTTTAAAAATATAAAAAATTTAAATCGATAATTTTTTTGCATTTTAATAGATTTGCGCAAAAAAAAAACTACTAACACAATTTCTTGATTTATCGATATTTGTCGAGTTATCGATAAAACAAAGTTTTGATTTTTAATTATTTGTGATGATTGATTCTTGTAGAGAACGACAAAATAAGACGAAAATATTAAATAAAATTTATCGATAACTCGCCTGGTTATCGAGATATAGTTAATAACAAATGCAAACAATAATATCGATAAATCAATTTTTTTGTGAATTTTAATAGATTTGCGCCAAAAAAAAAAGAAAACTACTAAGCACAATTTCTTGATTTATCGATATTTGTCGAGTTATCGATAAAACAAAGTTTTGATTTTTAATTATTTGTGATGATTCATTCTTGTAGAGAACGACAAAATAAGACGAAAATATTAAATAAAATTTATCGATAACTCGCCTGGTTATCGAGATATAGTTAATAACAAATGCAAACAATATAATCGATAAATCAATTTTTTTGTGCATTTAAATAGATTGGCGCCAAAAAAAAAAACTACTCAACACAATTTCTTGATTTATCGATGTTTGTCGAGCTATCGATAAAACAAAGTTTTGAATTTTTAATTATTTGTGATGATTGATTCTTGAGATTTTAGAACGACAAAATAAGACGAAAATATTAAATAAAATTTATCGATAACTCGCCTGGTTATCGAGATATAGTTAATAACAAATGCAAACAATAATATCGATAAATTAATTTTTTTTTTTTTGAATTTTAATAGATTTGCGCAAAAAAAAAAAACTACCTAACACAATTTCTTGATTTATCGATATTTGTCGAGTTATCGATAAAACAAAGTTTTGATTTTTAATTATTTGTGATGATTGATTCTTGTAGAGAACGACAAAATAAGACGAAAATATTAAATAAAATTTATCGATAACTCGCCTGGTTATCGAGATATAGTTAATAACAGATGCCAACAATAATATCGATAAATCAATTTTTTGTGAATTTGAATAGATTTGCGCCAAAAAAAAAAAAACTACTCAACACAATTTCTTGATTTATCGATATTTGTCGAGTTATCGATAAAACAAAGTTTTGATTTTTAATTATTTGTGATGATTGATTCTTGTAGAGAACGACAAAATAAGACGAAAATATTAAATAAAATTTATCGATAACTCGCCTGGTTATCGAGATATAGTTAATAACAAATGCAAACAATAATATCGATAAATTAATTTTTTTTCAATTTTAATAGATTTGCGCCAAAAAAAAAAAACTACTAACACAATTTCTTGATTTATCGATATTTGTCGAGTTATCGATAAAACAAAGTTTTGATTTTTAATTATTTGTGATGATTGATTCTTGTAGAGAACGACAAAATAAGACGAAAATATTAAATAAAATTTATCGATAACTCGCCTGGTTATCGAGATATAGTTAATAACAAATGCAAACAATAATATCGATAAATCAATTTTTTTGTGCATTTAAATAGATTGGCGCAAAAAAAAAAAACTACTCAACACAATTTCTTGATTTATCGATGTTTGTCGAGCTATCGATAAAACAAAGTTTTGATTTTTAATTATTTGTGATGATTGATTGTTTCTTGTAGAGAACGACAAAATAAGACGAAAATATTAAATAAAATTTATCGATAACTCGCCTGGTTATCGAGATATAGTTAATAACAAATGCAAACAATAATATCGATAAATTAATTGGTTTTTCAATTTTAATAGATTTGCGGATAAAGAAAAAACTATCTCAAACACAATTTCTTGATTTATCGATATTTTGTCGAGTTATCGATAAAACAAAGTTTTGATTTCCTTAATTATTTGTGATGATTGACTTCTTGTAGAGAACGACAAAATAAGACGAAAATATTAAATAAAATTTATCGATAACTCGCCTGGTTATCGAGATATAGTTAATAACAAATGCAAACAATAATATCGATAAATTAATTTTTTTTCAATTTTAATAGATTTGCGCCAAAAAAAAAAAAACTACCTAACACAATTTCTTGATTTATCGATATTTGTCGAGTTATCGAAAAACCAAGTTTTGATTTTTAATTATTTGTGATGATTGATTCTTGTAGAGCACGACAAAACAAGACGAAAATATTAAATAAAATTTATCGATAACTCGCCTGGTTATCGAGATATAGTTAATAACAAATGCAAACAATAATATCGATAAATCAATTTTTTTGTGAATTTTAATATATTTGCACCAAAAAAAAAAACTACTAAACACAATTTCTTGATTTATCGATATTTGTCGAGTTATCGATAAAACAAAGTTTTGATTTTTAATTATTTGTGATGATTGATTCTTGTAGAGCACGACAAAACAAGACGAAAATATTAAATAAAATTTATCGATAACTCGCCTGGTTAATAACAAATGAAAACAAAAATATAGAAAAACCAATTTTTTTGTGAATTTTAATATATTTGCACCAAAAAAAAAAACTACTAAACACAATTTCTTGATTTATCGATATTTGTCGAGTTATCGATAAAACAAAGTTTTGATTTTTTAATTATTTGTGATGATTGATTCTTGTAGAGAACGACAAAATAAGACGAAAATATTAAATAAAATGTATCGATAACTCGCCTTGTTATCGAGATATAGTTAATAACAAATGCAAACAATATAATCGATAAATCAATTTTTTGTGCATTTAAATAGATTGGCGCCAAAAAAAACTACTCAACACAATTTCTTGATTTATCATACTTGTCGGTTATCGGTTTTTTTTTTTAAAAAGATATAGTTAATAACAGCTGCAAACAAAATATCGGTAAATAAATTTTAATAGATTTGCGCCAAAAAAAAAGAAAACTACTAAGCACAATTTCTTGATTTATCGATATTTGTCGAGTTATCGATAAAACAAAGTTTTGATTTTTTAATTATTTTTGATGATTGATTCTTGTAGAGCACGACAAAATAAGACGAAAATATTAAATAAAATTTATCGATAACTCGCCTGGTTATCGAGATATAGTTAATAACAGATGCAAACAATAATATCGATAAATCAATTTTTTTGTGCATTTTAATAGATTTGCGCAAAAAAAAGAAAACTACTACTAACACAATTTCTTGATTTATCGATATTTGTCGAGTTATCGATAAAACAAAGTTTTGATTTTTAATTATTTGTGATGATTGATTCTTGTATAGCACGACAAAATAAGACGAAAATATTAAATAAAATTTATCGATAACTCGCCTGGTTATCGAGATATAGTTAATAACAAATGCAAACAAAAATATAGAAAAACCAATTTTTTTTGTGAATTTTAATATATTTGCGCAAAAAAAATTTTTGATTTATCGATATTTGTCGAGTTATCGATAAAACAAAGTTTTGATTTTTTAATTATTTGTGATGATTGATTCTTGTAGAGAACGACAAAAAAGACGAAAATATTAAGTAAAATTTATCGATAACTTGCCTGGTTATCGAGATATAGTTAATAACAGATGCAAACAATAATATCGATAAATCAATTTTTTGTGAATTTTAATAGATTTGCGCCAAAAAAAAGAAAACTACTAAACACAATTTCTTGATTTATCGATATTTGTCGAGCTACCGATAAAACAAAGTTTTGATTTTTTAATTATTTGTGAAGATTGATTCTTGTAGAGAACGACAAAAAAGACGAAAATATTAAGTAAAATTTATCGATAACTCTCCTGGTTATCGAGATATAGTTAATAACAGATGCAAACAATATAATCGATAAATCAATTTTTTTGTGCATTTAAATAGATTGGCGAAAAAAAAAAGAAAACTACTAAGCACAATTTCTTGATT
This sequence comes from Scaptomyza hsui, assembly GCA_018152825.1. Classification (NCBI taxonomy): domain Eukaryota; kingdom Metazoa; phylum Arthropoda; class Insecta; order Diptera; family Drosophilidae; genus Scaptomyza; species Scaptomyza hsui. The sequence goes on from JAECXO010000020.1 coordinate 109,039, forward strand.
TATCGATATTTGTCGAGCTACCGATAAAACAAAGTATTGATTTTTTAATTATTTGTGATGATTGATTCTTGTAGAGCACGACAAAATAAGACGAAAATATTAAGTAAAATTTATCGATACCTTCCTGGTTATCGAGATATAGTTAATAACAAATGCAAACAATAATATCGATAAATTAATTTATTTTTCAATTTTAATAGATTTGACGCAAAAAAAAACTACTCAACACAATTTCTTGATTTATCGATATTTGTCGAGTTATCGATAAAACAAAGTTTTGATTTTTAATTATTTGTGATGATTGTTCTTGCAGAGAACGTACAAAATAAGACGAAAATGTTAAATAAAATTCAGCGATAGCTCGCATGGTTATCGAGATATAGTTAATAACAAATGCACAAAAAAATGTGGAAGATAGCTCAACTCCCAAATTTAAAAGGTGGGCGGCAGGTAGAAGCTGCATCAACACAATTTTTGATTTATCGATATGTTGTCGAGTTATCATAAACCAAAATTTTGATGCATTTTTTTGGGGAACGTCATTGATCTATCTATCTATCTTCACGACAAAATTAGACGAAAATATTAAATAAAATGTATCGAAAACTACAGCCTGGTTATCGAGATTTTTGGAGAATGGGTGTTAGGGGCGGAATCAGGATAACAATTTTATGCGGTTTTTTTAAAGGCAATTTGCAAAATTTGGTAACTCTATGTTAGAATGTGAGAAATATTTGTTTTATCGGTTTTAGTTATCGAATTTATCGCGCCAAAATAAAACTAGTCGTGCAACCCAATTTCTTGACCTTTATCGATATTTGTCGAGCCTATCGATAAAACATAAGTTTTGCAAGTTTCAATTATTTGCTTGATGATCGTGTTGTCGAAAAAGGTCGACAAAATACAGACGAAAAGACGGACACCATGACGGTCATTGCATAACTAGCCAATATACTATGAGACCTATCGGTAAAATGCAAAGAATAATAACGAAAAATTAATTTTTTTTAATTTTAATAGATTTGCGCCAAAAAAAAGAAAAACTACTTAACACAATTTCTTGATTTATCGATATTTGTCGAGTTATCGATAAAACAAAGTATTGATTTTTTTAATTATTTGTGATGATTGATTCTTGTAGAGCACGACAAAATAAGACGAAAATATTAAATAAAATTTATCGATAACTCGCCTTGTTATCGAGATATAGTTAATAACAAATGCACACAAAAAAATAGATAAATCAATTTTTTGTGTATTTAAATAGTTTTGCGCCAAAAAAAAACAACTACTCAACACAATTTCTTGATTTATCTATAACTTGACTGGTTATCGAGATATAGGTAATAACAGATGCAAACAAAAACAAGTAAAAACGTTGCAGTCGGACGCAACCGACTGCGGAATACTTTGATACCAGTAAAAGAACGGATGGTAAGGAGTCGCTTGCAAAGGACTGGGCCATGTGGTAATCAGCGCCAGCTATCAAATTTTGTGACCTCAGCTCAAAAACTGTAGAAGATAGCTTAACTCCCAAATTTAAAAGGTGGGCGGCAGAGGTAGGCGTGGCATCCAAATTTTTGAATCTAATGCTTTTAACTGTAACTATCTATCTATTTTATTATTTTTTTAAATTTTAATAGATTTGCGCTAAAAAAAAAAGAAAACTACTAAGCACAAATTATTGATTTATCGATATTTGTCGAGCTACCGATAAAACAAAGTATTTATTTTTTAATTATTTGTTTTTTTTCTCTGTTTTATTTATTAAGCCAGGACAGTAAATGCAGTACACGTCCAAATGACAACAAATCCTCAAATTGAACAGCTTCATGAAAAGCGGCGCCTCAGACGACACTGGCAATCCCACAGATCGCCGACAGCAAAGCAAATTCTAAGAAGAGCCACACGTAAACACACCAAAGCGTTAATGCGAGAAGAAGAATATGCCCAACGCCGATACATTGAGCAACTATCAAAAAACTCTTTGTGGAAAGCTCACCCAACTCTAAGTCCACCGACAGAAACAGTGATGCCTTTAAGAAACCATGCAGGCGGCTGGGCCCGGAGCGGTGAAGACAGAGCGGAACATCTGCAAAAAGTTTTCCAACCTAATCCTGCTACAAACCCGTTCGCACTTCCGACCTTACTAAACGACTCTCTGAGCCAACATCAGCCAATTGTGTTTCGCCCGAATGAAGTCGCAAGAACTATCAACCAGCATCTAAATACAAAAAAATCCCCGGGCTGGGACTTAATATCCCCAAATATGATCATTGAGCTTCCCTATTGTGCAGTCTGCATCATTGCACAGTTATTCAACGCAATCACAAAACTCGGCCACTTTCCAGAGAGATGGAAAAAGTCTATCATCATAATGATTCCAAAGCTTGGTAAAGATATAACAGTTCCCTCGTCGTATAGACCTATAAGCCTTTTATCGTGTCTATCAAAACTCTTCGAAAAATGTTTACTGACTCGGATTAATCAATTCCTGAATCTTAATAACATAATCCCATCACATCAATTCGGTTTTCGTGAAAAACACGGAACTATTGAGCAGGTTAACCGCATAACATCAGAAATACGAGGCGCGTATGAAAATCGAGAATACTGTACTGCAATATTTTTGGATGTGTCTCAGGCGTTCGACAGAGTCCGGTTGGAAGGTCTGATGTACAAGATCAAAACAACGCTCCCAGTCAACACACATAAACTGTTAAAGTCGTACCTCTACGACAGGAAGTTTGCAGTAAGATGCAACTCTGCAATATCCGACGAACACCGTATTGAAGCTGGCGTTCCTCAGGGCACCGTACTTGGGCCGACACTTTCGTACTCTACACAGCAGACATCCCAATATGCAGAGGCCTAACAACATAAACCTTTGCTGACGATACAGCTATTCTTAGCCGCTCCAGATGCCCACTGAAAACTGTTTATTCGACAGGCGTATTAAGGTAAACGAACAAAAATGTAAACATGTAACTTTCACCCTGAACAGGCAAGACTGTCCACCACTCACGCTTAACAACACCCCACTCCCGCTAGCAAACGAAGTAACGTACTTGGGACAGAAGACTTACATGGCGCAGGCACATTGAAGCTAAGCGAACACAGCTTAAACTCAAAGCCAATAGCCTCCATTGGCTTATCAACGCTCGCTCTCCGCTAACTGGACTACAAGGTTCTGCTCTGCAACTCCGTTTTGAAACCAATCTGGACCTATGGCTGCCAGCTATGGGGTAACGCGTGCTGCTGCACTGCTGTAACACTGACATCGTGCAAAGAGCCCAGTCGAAGATCCTGAGAACTATCACCGGGGCACCGTGGTACGTTCGCAACGAAAACATACAAAGGGATTTAAACGTACCACCGGTCAGGGAAGTCATAGCGGAACACAAGGAAAGGTACTTGAGCAAGCTCTCATCGCACCCAAACAATCTCGCGAGAGGGCTCACAAACACGTGCATCCGATCCCGCCTCCATCATAATGATCTTCCTACCCAGCGATGAGTTGAGGAACGCGTTTCCACCCTACCAGTTCAAAAAGTAACTGTTAGTAATTAATGCTTGTAAGATTTGTAAACTTTTTGTCATTCATTAAGGATAATCAGAAATAAAAAGCAAAGTTTAAAAAAAAAATAAAAAAATTTCCAAATTCTCTTTCCATTTGGAGAGCAATTCCGAATTTTCCGGAAATTTGAATAGCCTTGAAAAAGGGATGATTGCAATTTTGAACTACGCAATGGCGATTGCTTGCACCCGAAATTTCGTCACAGTTTTAAAATGTTGCATTCAGTTTTGATCACTCCACAAGTGCTAAATTAAAACTGCACTGCATTTATTTTCTATAGTCACAAAAAATATGCAAAAAAGCTCTCTTCTCTCATGAGTGAAAGCATGCATAAGAAGTCAGTTACTGCGTTGCCTCATCTAGACAGCTGTCTCTGCTGCGGTTTTGATCTTTGTTGTGATTTTGTTGTTTGTTGTGATTATGATTATTTTTACATTGCACTCTTGCTCACTCGTTTCTCAGCTATTAAAATAATTCAGGTCACTTTAGCTGTTCGATTTCATAGCTTGCAATATACCATATTATAATTTTCATAAACAAATAACAAATATGTATATCGTAAATACACATAAAAATATAAAAATAAATTGCCTGCAGGTATTGCCAATTGTATGTATGTTCGACATTACATAATTATGTATATATGCAATTCAGTGATGTCCAAAATTTAAGAAGGCAGCCACGCGTGATTGTCAAGAAAAATTCTGCCGGCGGTGCAGCCGACACATATATATAGAGAGAGAGAGAATATGTGTATTCTATAAATAAAATTCTCGGCAGCTTGTTCTCGTACGATGCGCGTGTTCGGCTGCATGTGTTCGGCTGAAGTCAAACGCGCAGTCATTCGCTATGCTGCATTCGTGTTTTGCTGCTTCGCACACAAGCATGCGTTTGGAGATCACTGATGTAATTGCATAAATATTATTTAGGCTATATAAAGATATGGGTTATGCTATTGCGTTTATTTGTAATTGCCGAAACTAATGAAGGCATGTCAATGAATTTAATGTGGCTGTTCATGTTTACATGTACACACACACACACACATTTATAAGCTAGACCTTAAAGAAGAAAAATATAAAAAATCGCTTCGAAGCCTGAGCCCGACAAATATGAAAACAAATGCTGTTGGTTTTGATGATTTTACGATGGTCTTCTTCAAACTGAGCACAAACAGACACAACGTATGTCAATGTATATAAATACATACATATACATATGTGTTTGCATAAGATCGTTCGGCTGTCCTCTCTCAACTGCAAAGCTGTTCGGGTTCTCTGAGAGCGTAATAAAAGAATTTCAATTTTGCGTGTATTTTGTTGGTACGACCTACCTTCGCCACTCAATCGTTATCAGTACCAAGTTTGAAAAAGCGAAGTGACGTATCTCTATGTATCAATATCGCTGGTACTACGATGAAGTCGAACAAAAGTTGACATAACTGACCAACAAAGTTACAATGACATACGATCCGGTACTAGCCATGGGTATGTGTGAAAAGTTTAGGTCTGACGCCTTAAGGGTGTTCGTATAAGGCTTAAAGAGGAACTTGACAGATGTATTATATTCTTCAAAGCTACCTGATCTACTTTCAGCCTTAGCGATGGCAATGAAAGTGGAATCTAACCACGATAGGTATGCCTTTGCTGCAAACTTTGCAAAGTCCTTGGAGAACAAGGCCAACAAGCAGGGCCAAAAGTCTCAAGCTAGGTCAGCCAGACAGCAGGAACAAAGGGGTACAGCAGCCGCCCCTGGCTATACCAAAAGTCCAGCCTACGCAAGGCAGGGCGGATAAAAGGGTACAAAGTTAAGAAACATTTTGGAGTCAGAAGACGTGATGTTACTTTACCCTGACTTTAAGGCGCCATTTGATTTAACGACAAGTCATGTATAGGGGCAGTTCTCTCCCAAAACGGTCGTGCGATAACAATGACCTCAAGAACACTAAAAGACAGAAAGGTCTATGCGACAATTGACAAATGAAAAGCCGTTGCTCGGTGTCTTAAAATAAGTAGTAAACCCAAATGTTGTGAATGCCCTACACTGCAGCTTACTAGCACAAATTCAGAACCAGTTGGTGATGGCATTCCCAGCTACCAAGTTCAGACATTGTAAGAGTCTCGTGTCTGACATTTTTAGTAAAAGCGAAATGCTTGAAATCACCACGCTAGAGCACAATCATGCTTATAGGGCAGCTCAAGAAAACGTTAAACAAATTATGAGCGAATACTACTTCCCAAACGTGACCAGATTAGCAAATGAAGTGGCCCTGAATTGCAAAATTTGTTCAAAGGCCAAATATGACAGGCACCCAGGCAAGCAGCCCTTGGGTGAAACGCCAATTCCCTCGTTCACAGGCGAGCTTTTGCATATCGACATATATTCGACAAACAAAAAATTGTTCCTCACCTGCTTAGACAAATTCTCGTAATTCGCAGTAGTGCAACTGATAGCATCGCGAACAATTGAGGATATTAATTAGTGAAAAAGCACTGAACTCAGAAACTATTCGAACGTTGTTGTCAAACCATTTCAACGTTTCCCTTACACAGCACATCTAACGGGCAAGTAGAGCGTTTCCACTCTACGCTGAGCGAGTTAGCGAGTGGTCTGGGGATCCATAACGGGAGTGCCAACACAGTAGAACTTATCCTATTGGCAACCGTGCCATACAAAGGTACTATACATTCCGTTACAAATATAAAACCAATTGACATAGTTAATTCTGCCACTGCCGAATTACAACAAGCGATAAGAAACAAGTTACATACAGCGCAATTAATTCAACGCAGTCGGGTAAACGAGAACAGACAGGAAAGGACTTTCAATGTAGGAGAAAAATGTAGGAGAAAAAGTCCTAGTAAAAAGAAAAAAGCTTGGCAACAAGCTTGAGGAAAAGGTCGAGGCGGATATGGGGACGTCGGTCCTAGTTAAGGGGAGAGTAGTCCATTAGGACAATATTAAATAAGATCCTATTTGTACCGCACGCACCTCTTACCTTGGCTTCGTTGCAATTTCAGGTTAGCGCTTCCATTACTGCTATGTGTAGCCTTGGTTCATGCTCGGATTTCGGACTATTCACATTCTAAATATATTACAATTGTGAGAGGTGGAAGAATACGCGTACTTGAGGCATACCGCCAACCTGTCAGAGTATTCGTCTGTGCTTACTGAGACCAGCAAGATGGTCAGTTTATTTCCCCGATCACACATGCGGAAATTTCTAGATTCAGACACAGAACAAATACAAAAACTTTTGTCCGCCTTAAAAATTCATCACAGGAATGCAAGAAGTTTAGATTTCATTGGCACGGCATTAAAAGTTGTAGCTGGAACACCAGATGCGAGGGACTTAGAACACTAAGATCCATAGAAAGCCGTTTAATAGACTCTAACAATAAGCAAATTGTCATTAATTCAGAAACACAAAGCCAGATATATTATATAACAAATACCGTTAACGAACTTTTAATGTCATCATTTTCTGTGAACGGGGGGAAGTCTGAATTCTGTCGACTTCCTTTTGGGTTCAAAAATGCTGTCAGCATTTTCCAGCGCGCCATAGACGACGTTCTCAGAGAGTACATAGGCAAATGATGTTACGTTTACGTAGATGACGTAATTGTCTTCTCGGAAAACGAAAATGACCATGTCAAACACGTTGATGCGGTTTTGACGAATCTGATAGATGCCAACATGAAAGTGGCCCGAGAGAAAACCCAGGCCCGAGAGAAAACCCAGTTTTTCAAAAAAAGCGTGGAGTATCTCGGATTTGTCGTCACGTGGGAGGGTGCTAAAACTGACCCCGGAAAAGTAAAAGCCGTACAAGAGTAGGAAGAGCCTAGTAATCTGTTCGCGTTAAGGGGTTTTTTGGGTCTCGCCAGCTACTACAGATGTTTTGTAAAAGACTTTGCGTCCATAGCAAGGCCGTTGTCCGATATTTTAAAAGAAGAAAATGGCTCCGTTAGCAAACACCGATCCAGAAAAATTCCGGTCGAACTAAACGAAGTACAAAGTTAAGAAACATTTTGGAGTCAGAAGACGTCATGTTACTTTACCCTGACTTTAAGGCGCCATTTGATTTAACGACAAGTCATGTATAGGGGCAGATCTCTCCCAAAACGGTCGTGCGATAACAATGATCTCAAGAACACTAAAAGACAGACAGGTCTATGCGACAATTGACAAATGAAAAGCCGTTGCTCGGTGTCTTAAAATAAGTAGTAAACCCAAATGTTGTGAATGCCCTACACTGCAGCTTACTAGCACAAATTCAGAACCAGTTGGTGATGGCATTCCCAGCTACCAAGTTCAGACATTGTAAGAGTCTCGTGTCTGACATTTTTAGTAAAAGCGAAATGCTTGAAATCACCACGCTAGAGCACAATCATGCACATAGGGCAGCTCAAGAAAACGTTAAACAAATTATGAGCGAATACTACTTCCCAAACGTGACCAGATTAGCAAACGAAGTGGCCCTGAACTGTGCATTTTTTGTGCATTTAAATAGATTGGCGCCAAAGAAATAAAGAAAACTACTAAGCACAATTTATTGATTTATCGATATTTGTCGAATTATCGATAACAAAGTTTATTTTTTAATTATTTGTGATTGATTCTTCTAAGACGAAAATATTAAATAAAATTTATCGATAACTCGCCTTGTTGTCGAGATATAGTTAATAACAAATGCACACAATAATATCGATATATCAATTTTGTGTGCATTTAAATAGATTGGCGCCAAAACAATAAAGAAAACTACTATACACAATTTCTTGATTTATTGATATTTGTCGAGCTACCGATAAAACAAAGTTTTGATTTTTTAATTATTTGTGAAGATTGATTCTTGTAGAGAACGACAAAAAAGACGAAAATATTAAGTAAAATTTATCGATACCTTCCTGGTTATCCAAATATAGTTAATAACAAATGCAAACAAAAACAAGTAAAAACGTTGCAGTCGGACGCAACCGACTGCGGAATACTTTGATACCAGTAAAAGAACGGATGGTAAGGAGTCGCTTGCAAAGGACTGGGCCATGTGGTAATCAGCGCCAGCTATCATGTTATCAAATTTTGTGACCTTAGCTCAAAAACTGTGGAAGATAGCTTAACTCCCAAATTTAAAAGGTGGGCGGCAGAGGTAGGCGTGGCATCCAAATTTTTGAATCAAATGTTTTTAACTGTAACTATCTATATTCCTAATAAGTTTGGTGGCTCTAGATCAAAAACTGTTAAGGATATAGCCGATTCCGATTTTATAAGGCGGGTAGCTTAGGTGGGCGTGGCATCCAAAATTTTGATGCATTTTTTTGGGGAACGTCAATATCTATCTATCTATCTTCACACAAAATTTGGTGGCTCTAGCCCAAAAAATGTGAAAACTACAGGCGTTTCCAATTTCTTGGAGAAGGGGGATGGGGGCGGATTCAGGGGGCGTGGCATCCAAGTTTTGATGGGGAACGTCAGTACCTATCTTGACACAAAATTTGGTGTCTCTAGCCCAAAAAATGTAAGAACTATAGGCGTTTCCAGTTTCAAGGAGCAGGGATGATGGGGGCGGAAAGAGTGGGCGTGGCATCCAAAATTTTGATGCAGTTTTTTTTAAAGGACATGACTAGCTATCTGCGTGCAAAATTTGGTAACTCTAGCTGTAAGAATGTGAGAAATATTTGGTTTTATCGGTTTTCAGTTATCGAATTTATCGATTTCCCAGCCTCCTAGTAGGCGTGGCACCCCAATCTTGACACTTTATCTGTCGCGCCTATAGACAAACATAATTGCAAAGTTTCAAGTCTCTAGCTTTACAGGTGTCGAAAAAAGTTGCGTTCATACAGACGGACACCATGACGGACATTGCACAAAACCAATATACTATGAGACCTTCGGTATCAAAGAATAATAACGAAAAATTATTTTTTTTTAATTTTAATAGATTTGCGCCAAAAAAAGAAAACTACTAAGCACAATTTATTGATTTATCGATATTTGTCGAGTTATCGATAAAACAAAGTATTGATTTTTTAATTATTTGTGATGATTGATTCTTGTAGAGCACGACAAAATAAGACGAAAATATTAAATAAAATTTATCGATAACTCGCCTTGTTATCGAGATATAGTTAATAACAAATGCACACAAAAAAATAGATAAATCAATTTTTTGTGTATTTAAATAGTTTTGCGCAAAAAAAAAACAACTACTCAACACAATTTCTTGATTTATCTATAACTTGCCTGGTTATCGAGATATAGTTAATAACAGATGCATACAATAATGTCGATAAATCAATTTTTTGTGCATTTAAATAGATTGGCGCCAAAAAAAAAAAGAAAACTACTAAACACAATTTCTTGATTTATCGATATTTGTCGAGTTATCGATAAAACAAAGTTTTGATTTTTAATTATTTGTGATGATTGATTCTTGTAGAGAACGACAAAATAAGACGAAAATATTAAATAAAATTTATCGATAACTTGCCTGGTTATCGAGATATAGTTAATAACAGATGCAAACAAGAAAATAGATAAATCAATTTTTTGTGAATTTAAATAGTTTTGCGCAAAAAAAAAACAACTACTCAACACAATTTCTTGATTTATCGATATTTGTCGAGTTATCGATAAGAGAACGACAAAATAAGACGAAAATATTAAATAAAATTTATCGATAACTCACCTGGTTATCGAGATATAGTTAATAACAAATGCAAACAAAAATATAGAAAAATCAATTTTTTGTGCATTTAAATAGATTGGCGCCAAAAAAAAAAGAAAACTACTAAACACAATTTCTTGATTTATCGATATTTGTCGAGTTATCGATAAAACAAAGTTTTGATTTTTAATTATTTGTGATGATTGATTCTTGTAGAGAACGACAAAATAAGACGAAAATATTAAATAAAATTTATCGATAACTCACCTGGTTATCGAGATATAGTTAATAACAAATTGCAAAAGCATCAAATTTTTGAATCAAATGTTTCGATAATGTCAATTTTTTGTTAATTAAATGATTGTTTAGCGCCAAAAAAAAAAAAATATAACACAATTTCTTGATTTATCGATATTTGTCGAGTTATTATCGATGAAAACAAAATTTTGATTTCAATTTTTTGTGATGTTGATTTTGTAGAGCAATATCGAAAATATTAAAAAAAAATCTATCTAAACCAATAATTTTAAAATATTAAAACTAAATTCAATTTTTGATGATTGATTCTTGTAGAGCACGACAAAATAAGACGAAAATATTAAACAAAATTTATCGATAACTTATTTGTTTATTTCGAGCATAGTTAATAACAGATGCAAACAAAAATATTGATAAATAATTTTTTGTGCATTTAAATAGATTGGCAAAAAAAAAAGAAAACTACTAAACACAATTTGTTGATTTATCGATATTTGTCGAGCTATCGATAAAACAAAGTTTTGATTTTTTAATTATTTGTGATGATTGATTCTTGTAGAGCACGACAAAATAAGACGAAAATATTAAATAAAATTTATCGATAACTCGCCTGGTTATCGAGATATAGTTAATAACAGATGCAAACAATAATATTGAAAATCAACCAATTTTATCAAAAATATAATAAATTTTTTTTTTTAAATAGATTGGCGCAAAAAAAAAGAAAACTACTAAACACAATTTCTTGATTTATCGATATTTGTCGAGCTATCGATAAAACAAAGTATTGATTTTTTTAATTATTTGTGATGATTGATTCTTGTAGAGCACGACAAAATAAGACGAAAATATTAAATAAAATTTATCGATAACTTGCCTGGTTATCGAGATATAGTTAATAACAGATGCGCACAATAATATCGATAAATCAATTTTTTGTGCATTTAAATAGATTGGCGCCAAAAAAAAAGAAAACTACTAAACACAATTTCTTGATTTATCGATATTTGTCGAGTTATCGATAAAACAAAGTTTTGATTTTTAATTATTTGTGATGATTGATTCTTGTAGAGAACGACAAAATAAGACGAAAATATTAAATAAAATTTATCGATAACTCACCTGGTTATCGAGATATAGTTAATAACAAATGCAAACAAAAATATAGAAAAATCAATTTTTTGTGTATTTAAATAGATTGGCGCCAAAAAAAAAGAAAACTACTAAACACAATTTCTTGATTTATCGATATTTGTCGAGTTATCGATAAAACAAAGTTTTGATTTTTTAATTATTTGTGATGATTGATTCTTGTAGAGCACGACAAAATAAGACGAAAATATTAAATAAAATTTATCGATAACTTGCCTGGTTATCGAGATATAGTTAATAACAGATGCAAACAATAATATCGATAAATCAATTTTTTGTGCATTTAAATAGATTGGCGCAAAAAAAAGAAAACTACTTAACACAATTTCTTGATTTATCGATATTTGTCGAGTTATCGATAAAACAAAGTTTTGAATTTTTAATTATTTGTGATGATTGATTTTCTTGAAAATACTGACAAAAATGTCGAAAATAGTAAAAAAAATTTATCGATAACTCACTAGTTATCGAAAAAATTTTTGATAATAATTATTGCGAGATTAACAAAAAATCCAATTTTTTGTATTTTTAATAGTATTTTGCCAAAAAAAAAAGCTACTAAACAAATTTTAATTTATCGATATTTGTCGAGTTATCGATAAAACAAAGTTTTGATTTTTTAATTATTTGTGATGATTGATTCTTGTAGAGCACGACAAAATAAGACGAAAATATTAAATAAAATTTATCGATAACTTGCCTGGTTATCGAGATATAGTTAATAACAGATGCAAACAATAATATTGATAAATCAATTTTTGTTTAGTTTAATTTTAATAGATTGGCGCCAAAAAAAAAAAGAAAACTACTAAACACAATTTCTTGATTTATCGATATTTGTCGAGTTATCGATAAAACAAAGTTTTGAATTTTTTAATTATTTGTGATGATTGATTCTTGTAGAGAAAGGCAAAATAAGACGGAAAATAAGACGAAAATATTGAATAAAATGTATCGATAACTCGCCTGGTTATCGAGATATAGTTAATAACAGATGCAAACAATAATATCGATAAATCAATTTTTTTTTGCATTTAAATAGATTGGCGCCAAAAAAAAAGAAAACTACTAAACACAATTTCTTGATTTATCGATATTTGTCGAGTTATCAATAAAACAAAGTTTTGATTTTTTAATTATTTGTGATGATTGATTCTTGTAGAGCACGACAAAATAAGACGAAAATATTGAATAAAATTTATCGATAACTCGCCTGGTTATCGAGATATAGTTAATAACAGATGCAAACAATAATATTGATAAATCAATTTTTAGTGAATTTTAAAAGATTGGCGCAAAAAAAAAAACTACTAAACACAATTTCTTGATTTATCGATATTTGTCGAGTTATCGATAAAACAAAGTTTTGATTTTTTAATTATTTGTGATGATTGGTTCTTGTAGATGCATACAATAATTTGATAAATCAATTTTTTTGCATTTAAATAGATTGGCGCCAAAAAAAAAGAAAACTACTAAACACAATTTCTTGATTTATCGATATTTGTCGAGTTATCAATAAAACAAAGTTTTGATTTTTTAATTATTTGTGATGATTGATTCTTGTAGAGCACGACAAAATAAGACGAAAATATTGAATAAAATTTATCGATAACTCGCCTGGTTATCGAGATATAGTTAATAACAGATTCAAACAATAATATTGATAAATCAATTTTTTGTGAATTTTAATAGATTTGCGCAAAAAAAAAAGAAAACTACTAAACACAATTTCTTGATTTATCGATATTTGTCGAGTTATCGATAAAACAAAGTTTTGATTTTTTAATTATTTGTGATGATTGATTCTTGTAGAGCACGACAAAATAAGACGAAAATATTAAATAAAATTTATCGATAACTCGCCTGGTTATCGAGATATAGTTAATAACAGATGCAAACAATAATATCGATAAATCAATTTTTTGTGCATTTAAATAGATTGGCGCAAAAAAAAAAAAGAAAACTACTAAACACAATTTCTTGATTTATCGATATTTGTCGAGTTATCAATAAAACAAAGTTTTGATTTTTTAATTATTTGTGATGATTGATTCTTGTAGAGCACGACAAAATAAGACGAAAATATTAAATAAAATTTATCGATAACTCGCCTGGTTATCGAGATATAGTTAATAACAGATTCAAACAATAATATTGATCAATCAATTTTTTGTGAATTTTAATAGATTTGCGCAAAAAAAAAGAAAACTACTAAACACAATTTCTTGATTTATCGATATTTGTCGAGTTATCGAATAAAACAAAGTTTTGATTTTTTAATTATTTGTGATGATTGATTCTTGTATTTAGGGCACGACAAAATAAGAACGAAAATTACATTAAACAAAATTGATTTATCGATAACTCGCCTGGTTATCGAGAAAACAAAGTTTTATTTTTTAATTATTTGTGATGATTGATAAATCAATTTTTTGTAAATTAAAATATTCAAATAAAAAAAAAGAAAACTACTAAACACAATTTCTTGATTTATCGATATTTGTCGAGTTATCGATAAAACAAAGTTTTGATTTTTTTAATTATTTGTGATGATTGATCATAAAAATTTAAAAAAAAAAACTATAAACACAATTTCTTGATTTATCGATATTTGTCGAGTTATCGATAAAACAAAGTTTTGATTTTTTAATTATTTGTGATGATTGATTCTTGTAGAGCACGACAAAATAAGACGAAAATATTAAATAAAATTTATCGATAACTCGCCTGGTTATCGAGATATAGTTAATAACAGATGCAAACAATAATATTGATAAATCAATTTTTTGTGCATTTAAATAGATTGGCGCAAAAAAAAAAGAAAACTACTAAACACAATTTCTTGATTTATCGATATTTGTCGAGTTATCGATAAAACAAAGTTTTGATTTTTTTAATTATTTGTGATGATTGATTCTTGTAGAGCACGACAAAATAAGACGAAAATATTGAATAAAATGTATCGATAACTCGCCTGGTTATCGAGATATAGTTAATAACAGATGCGCACAATAATATTGATAAATCAATTTTTTGTGAATTTTAATAGATTTGCGCCAAAAAAAAAAAAGAAAACTACTAAACACAATTTCTTGATTTATCGATATTTGTCGAGTTATCGATAAAACAAAGTATTGATTTTTTTAATTATTTGTGATGATTGATTCTTGTAGAGCACGACAAAATAAGACGAAAATATTAAATAAAATTTATCGATAACTTGCCTGGTTATCGAGATATAGTTAATAACAGATGCAAACAATAATATTGATCAATCAATTTTTTGGTAATTTTAATAGATTTGCGCAAAAAAAAAAGAAAACTACTAAACACAATTTCTTGATTTATCGATATTTGTCGAGTTATCGATAAAACAAAGTTTTGATTTTTAATTATTTGTGATGATTGATTCTTGTAGGTACGACAAAATAAGACGAAAATATTAAATAAAATTTATCGATAACTCCTGGTTATCGATATTTATCGTTAGTATATTGATAAAAAACAATAATATTGATTTTTAATTTTTGTGATGATTTTTTGTAGATTGTCGACAAAATAAAACGAAAACTACTAAACAAAATTTATTGATAATTATCGCATGTTTATCGAGATATAGTTAATAACAAATGCAAACAATTTTATATTATAAATAATTTTTTGTGCATTTAAATAGATTTACGACAAAAAAAAGAAAACTACTAAACACAATTTCTTGATTTATCGATATTTGTCGAGTTATCGATAAAACAAAGTTTTGATTTTTTAATAATATTTGTGATGATTGATTCTTGTAGAGTACGACAAAATAAGGCACCAAATATTATAATAAAATATTAAACGACAATTTCCTTATTTATCGATATTTGTCGAGTTATCGATAAAACAAAGTTTTGATTTTAAACAATTTGTGATTTTGATTTTTTTAAACAATTTTTGATTTATGAATATTATGATAGTTTGCAGAAAAAAAAAAAAAACTAAAAAATTTCTTGATTTATCGATATTTTTAAATTTATTGATTTTTGTGTTATCGAGAGAACAAATTTAATTTTGCTGGTTATCGATAAATAATTTTTTTGATTAAATAAATAGATTGGCGCAAAAAAAAAGAAAACTACTAAACACAATTTCTTGATTTATCGATATTTGTCGAGTTATCGATAAAACAAAGTTTTGATTTTTTAATTATTTGTGATGATTTATTCTTGTAGAGCACGACAAAATAAGACGAAAATGTTAAAAAAAAATTTATTGATAACTCGCCTGGTTATCGAGAGATAGTTAATAACAGATGCAAACAATAATATCGATAAATCAATTTTTTGTGCATTTAAATAGATTTGCGCAAAAAAAAAAGAAAACTACTAAACACAATTTCTTGATTTATCGATATTTGTCGAGTTATCGATAAAACAAAGTTTTGATTTTTTAATTATTTGTGATGATTGATTCTTGTAGAGCACGACAAAATAAGACGAAAATATTAAAAAAAATTTATCGATAACTCGCCTGGTTATCGAGATATAGTTAATAACAGATGCAAACAATAATATCGATAAATCAATTTTTTGTGCATTTAAATAGATTTGCGCAAAAAAAAAAAAGAAAACTACTAAACACAATTTCTTGATTTATCGATATTTGTCGAGTTATCGATAAAACAAAGTTTTGATTTTTTAATTATTTGTGATGATTGATTCTTGTAGAGCACGACAAAATAAGACGAAAATATTAAATAAAATTTATCGATAACTCGCCTGGTTATCGAGATATAGTTAATAACAGATGCAAACAATAATATCGATAAATCAATTTTTTGTGAATTTTAATAGATTTGCGCCAAAAAAAAGAAATCTACTAAGCACAATTTATTGATTTATCGATATTTGTCGAGTTATCGATAAAACAATGTTTTGATTTTTTAATTATTTTTGATGATTGATTCTTGTAGGAGCACGACAAAATAAGACGAAAATATTGAATAAAATGATATCAATTTTTTTGAAATTTAAATAGATTGGCGCCAAAAAAAAAAAAAACTACTAAGCACAATTTATTGATTTATCGATATTTGTCGAGTTATCGATAAAACAATGTTTTGATTTTTTAATTATTTTTGATGATTGATTCTTGTAGAGCACGACAAAATAAGACGAAAATATTAAATAAAATGTATCGATAACTCGCCTTGTTATCGAGATATAGTTAATAACAGATGCAAACAATAATATTGATAAATCAAATTTTGTTTTTTAATTTTAATAAGATTTTGGCACAAAAAAAAAGAAAACTACTAAACACAATTTCTTGATTTATCGATATTTGTCGAGTTATCGATAAAACAAAGTTTTGATTTTTTAATTATTTGATGATAATTTTTTGCATTTTAATAGATTGCACGACAAAATAAGACGAAACTACTAAACAAAATTTTTGATTTATCGATATTTTGTCGAGTTACAGATATAGTAAATAACAGTATGATTTTTTAATTATTTGTGATGATTGATTTTTGTGTATTTAAAAATAGATTTGATCTAAAAAAATTAGAAAACTACTAAACACAATTTTTTGATTTATCGATATTTGTCGAGTTATCGATAAACAAAGTTTTGATTTTTAATTTTTTGTGATGATTGATTTTTCGATAAAACAAAATAGACAAAATTTAATAAAATTTATCGTAACTCGCCTGGTTATCGAGATATAGTTAATAACAAAATGCAAAAAATAATATTGATAAATCAATTTTTTGTGCATTTAAATAGATTTGCCAAAAAAAAAAAAAACTACTAAACACAATTTCTTGATTTATCGATATTTGTCGAGTTATCGATAAAACAAAGTTTTGATTTTTTTAATTATTTGTGATGATTGATTCTTGTAGAGCACGACAAAATAAGACGAAAATATTAAATAAAATTTATCGATAACTCGCCTGGTTATCGAGATATAGTTAATAACAGATGCAAGCAATAATATCGATAAATCAATTTTTTGTGAATTTTAAAAGATTTGCGCCAAAAAAAACAAAACTACTAAACACAATTTCTTGATTTATCGATATTTGTCGAGTTATCGATAAAACAAAGTTTTGATTTTTTTAATTATTTGTGATGATTGATTCTTGTAGAGCACGACAAAATAAGACGAAAATATTAAATAAAATTTATCGATAACTCGCCTGGTTATCGAGATATAGTTAATAACAGATGCAAACAATAATATTGATAAATCAATTTTTTGTGAATTTTAATAGATTTGCGCCAAAAAAAAAGAAAACTACTAAACACAATTTCTTGATTTATCGATATTTGTCGAGTTATCGATAAAACAAAGTTTTGATTTTTTAATTATTTGTGATGATTGATTCTTGTAGAGCACGACAAAATAAGACGAAAATATTAAATAAAATTTATCGATAACTCGCCTGGTTATCGAGATATAGTTAATAACAGATGCAAACAATAATATTGATAAATCAATTTTTTGTGAATTTTAATAGATTTGCGCAAAAAAAAAAGAAAACTACTAAACACAATTTCTTGATTTATCGATATTTGTCGAGCTATCGATAAAACAAAGTTTTGATTTTTTAATTATTTGTGATGATTGATTCTTGTAGAGCACGACAAAATAAGACGAAAATATTAAATAAAATTTATCGATAACTCGCCTGGTTATCGAGATATAGTTAATAACAGATGCAAACAATAATATTGATAAATCAATTTTTTGTGAATTTTAATAGATTTGCGCAAAAAAAAAAGAAAACTACTAAACACAATTTCTTGATTTATCGATATTTGTCGAGTTATCGATAAAACAAAGTTTTGATTTTTTAATTATTTGTGATGATTGATTCTTGTAGAGCACGACAAAATAAGACGAAAATATTAAATAAAATTTATCGATAACTCGCCTGGTTATCGAGATATAGTTAATAACAGATGCAAACAATAATATTGATAAATCAATTTTTTGTGTGCATTTAAATAGATAGGCGAAAAAAAAAAAGAAAACTACTAAACACAATTTCTTGATTTATCGATATTTGTCGAGCTATCGATAAAACAAAGTTTTGATTTTTTAATTATTTGTGATGATTGATTCTTGTAGAGCACGACAAAATAAGACGAAAATATTAAATAAAATTTATCGATAACTCGCCTGGTTATCGAGATATAGTTAATAACAGATGCAAACAATAATATTGATAAATCAATTTTTTGTGAATTTTAATAGATTTGCGCAAAAAAAAAAGAAAACTACTAAACACAATTTCTTGATTTATCGATATTTGTCGAGTTATCGATAAAACAAAGTTTTGATTTTTTAATTATTTGTGATGATTGATTCTTGTAGAGCACGACAAAATAAGACGAAAATATTAAATAAAATTTATCGATAACTTCTTGGTTATCGAGATTTATAGTTAATAACAGATGAAAACAATAATATTGATAAATCAATTTTTTGTGAATTTAAATAGATTTGCGCAAAAAAAAGAAAACTACTACTAACACACAATTTCTTGATTTATCGATATTTGTCGAGTTATCGATAAAACAAAGTTTTGATAATATTATAATTTTTTATTTATTTGTGATGATTGATTCTTGTAGAGCACGACAAAATAAGACGAAAATATTAATTAAAATTTATCGATAACTCGCCTGGTTATCGAGAGATAGTTAATAACAGATGCAAACAATAATATCGATAAATCAATTTTTTGTGTATTTAAATAGATTGGCGCCAAAAAAAAAAAGAAAACTACTAAACACAATTTCTTGATTTATCGATATTTGTCGAGTTATCGATAAAACAAAGTTTTGATTTTTTAATTATTTGTGATGATTGATTCTTGTAGAGCACGACAAAATAAGACGAAAATATTAAATAAAATGTATCGATAACTCGCCTGGTTATCGAGATATAGTTAATAACAGATAGGCAAACAATAATATTGATAAATCAATTTTTGTGTTTTAATAAGATTTGCGCCAAAAAAAAAAAAAAACTACTAAACACAATTTCTTGATTTATCGATATTTGTCGAGTTATCGATAAAACAAAGTTATTGATTTTTTAATTATTTGTGATGATTGATTCTTGTAAGAGCATAAGACGAAAATATGAGAATATAAATTAATTTATAAATTTATCGTTAACTCGCCTGGTTATCGAGATAGTTATTGATTTATGTAATTAATAATGATGAAAAATTTTTTTTGTGCATTTAAATAGATTTGCCCCAAAAAAAAAGAAAACTACTAAACACAATTTCTTGATTTATCGATATTTGTCGAGTTATCGATAAAACAAAGTTTTGATTTTTTAATTATTTGTGATGATTGATTCTTGTAGAGCACGACAAAATAAGACGAAAATATTAAATAAAATTTATCGATAACTTGCCTGGTTATCGAGATATAGTTAATAACAGATGCAAACAATAATATTGATCAATCAATTTTTTGTGAATTTTAATAGATTTGCGCAAAAAAAAAAGAAAACTACTAAACACAATTTCTTGATTTATCGATATTTGTCGAGTTATCGATAAAACAAAGTTTTGATTTTTTAATTATTTGTGATGATTGATTCTTGTAGAGCACGACAAAATAAGACGAAAATATTGAATAAAATGTATCGATAACTCGCCTGGTTATCGAGATATAGTTAATAACAGATGCGCACAATAATATCGATAAATCAATTTTTTGTGCATTTAAATAGATTGGCGCAAAAAAAAAAAGAAAACTACTAAACACAATTTCTTGATTTATCGATATTTGTCGAGTTATCGATAAAACAAAGTTTTGATTTTTTAATTATTTGTGATGATTGATTCTTGTAGAGCACGACAAAATAAGACGAAAATATTAAATAAAATTTATCGATAACTCGCCTGGTTATCGAGATATAGTTAATAACAGATGCAAACAATAATATTGATCAATCAATTTTTTGTTAATTTTAATAGATTTGCGCAAAAAAAAAAAGAAAACTACTTAACACAATTTCTTGATTTATCGATATTTGTCGAGTTATCGATAAAACAAAGTATTGATTTTTTTAATTATTTGTGATGATTGATTCTTGTAGGTGCATTTAAATAGATTGGCGCAAAAAAAAAAACTACTAAACAAATTTTTGATATATAAATAAAATAAAAAAAAAACTACTAAACACAATTTCTTGATTTATCGATATTTGTCGAGTTATCGATAAAACAAAGTATTGATTTTTTAATTATTTGTGATGATTGATTCTTGTAGAGCACGACAAAATAAGACGAAAATGTTAAATAAAATTTATCGATAACTCGCCTGGTTATCGATAGATAGTTAATAACAGATGCAAACAATATTATTGATAAATCAATTTTTTGTGAATTTTAAAAGATTGGCGCCAAAAAAAAAAACTACTTAACACAATTTCTTGATTTATCGATATTTGTCGAGCTATCGATAAAACAAAGTATTGATTTTTTAATTATTTGTGATGATTGATTCTTGTAGAGAACGACAAAATAAGACGAAAATATTAAATAAAATTTATCGATAACTCACCTGGTTATCGAGATATAGTTAATAACAAATGCAAACAATATAATCGATAAATCAATTTTTTTTGCATTTAAATAGATTGGCGCCAAAAAAAAAAAAAACTACTCAACACAATTTCTTGATTTATCGATATTTGTCGAGTTATCGATAAAACAAAGTTTTGATTTTTTAATTATTTGTGATGATTGATTCTTGTGAGTGTAACAGAGCAACAAAATAAGACGAAAAATATTAAATAAAATTTATCGATAACTCGCCTGGTTATCGAGATATAGTTAATAACAGATGCAAACAATAATATTGATAAATCATTTTTGTTTGAATTTTAATAGATTGGCGTGCGCCAAAAAAAAAAGAAAACTACTAAACACAATTTCTTGATTTATCGATATTTGTCGAGCTATCGATAAAACAAAGTATTGATTTTTTAATTATTTGTGATGATTGATTCTTGTAGAGCACGACAAAATAAGACGAAAATATTAAATAAAATTTATCGATAACTCGCCTGGTTAATAACAAATGAAAACAAAAATATAGAAAAACCAATTTTTTTGTGAATTTTAATATATTTGCGCCAAAAAAAAGAAAACTACTAAACACAATTTCTTGATTTATCGATATTTGTCGAGTTATCGATAAAACAAAGTTTTGATTTTTTAATTATTTGTGATGATTGATTCTTGTAGAGCACGACAAAATAAGACGAAAATATTAAATAAAATTTATCGATAACTCGCCTGGTTATCGAGATATAGTTAATAACAGATGCAAACAATAATATTGATAAATCAATTTTTTGTGAATTTTAATAGATTTGCGCCAAAAAAAAAGAAAACTACTAAACACAATTTCTTGATTTATCGATAAAACAAAGCTTTGATTTTTTAATTATTTGTGATGATTGATTCTTGTAGAGCACGACAAAATAAGACGAAAATATTAAATAAAATGTATCGATAACTCGCCTGGTTATCGAGATATAGTTAATAACAGATGCAAACAATAATATCGATAAATCAATTTTTTGTGCATTTAAATAGATTGGCGCCAAAAAAAAAGAAAACTACTAAACACAATTTCTTGATTTATCGATATTTGTCGAGTTATCGATAAAACAAAGTTTTGATTTTTTAATTATTTGTGATGATTGATTCTTGTAGAGCTCGACAAAATAAGACGAAAATATTAAATAAAATTTATCGATAACTCGCCTGGTTATCGAGATATAGTTAATAACAGATGCAAACAATAATATTGATAAATCAATTTTTTGTGAATTTTAATAGATTTGCGCCAAAAAAAAAGAAAACTACTAAACACAATTTCTTGATTTATCGATATTTGTCGAGTTATCGATAAAACAAAGTTTTGATTTTTTAATTATTTGTGATGATTGATTCTTGTAGAGAACGACAAAATAAGACGATAGATTGCGCAAAAAAAAAAAATTATCGATAACTTTCTTGTTTATCGAGATTATAGTTAATATATCGATGAAAACAAAGTTTTGATAAATTAATTTTTTGTATTTAATTTTGATTCAAAAAAAATTTGTGATGATTATTCTTTGTAGAGCACGACAAAAATAAGACGAAAATATTAAAACAAAATTTATCGATAATTTTTGCCTGGTTATCGATTAATTATTTTGATATTAGTTAATAACAGATGCAAACAATAATATTCGATAAATCAATTTTTTGTGAATTTTAATAGATTGGCGCAAAAAAAAGAAAACTACTAAACACAATTTCTTGATTTATCGCTATTTGTCGAGCTATCAATAAAACAAAGTTTTGATTTTTTATGATTGATTCTTGTAGAGCACGACGAAATAAGACGAAAATATTAAATACAATTTATCGATAACTCGCCTGGTTATCGAGATATAGTTAATAACAGATGCAAACAATAATATTGATAAATCAATTTTTTGTGAATTTAAATAGATTTTGCGCAAAAAAAAAAAAGAAAACTACTAAACACAATTTCTTGATTTATCGATATTTGTCGAGTTATCAATAAAACAAAGTTTTGATTTTTTAATTATTTGTGATGATTGATTCTTGTAGAGCACGACAAAATAAGACGAAAATATTAAATAAAATTTATCGATAACTCGCCTGGTTATCGAGATATAGTTAATAACAGAATTTCAAAGATAATATATAATGATAAATCAATTTTTTGTGAATTTTAATAGATTGGCGCCAAAAAAAAAAAAAACTACTAAACACAATTTCTTGATTTATCGATATTTGTCGAGTTATCAATAAAACAAAGTTTTGATTTTTTAATTATTTGTGATGATTGATTCTTGTAGAGCACGACAAAATAAGACGAAAATATTAAATAAAATTTATCGATAACTCGCCTGGTTATCGAGATATAGTTAATAACAGATGCAAACAATAATATTGATAAATCAATTTTTTGGGATTTAAATAGATTGGCGCCAAAAAAAAAGAAAACTACTAAACACAATTTCTTGATTTATCGATATTTGTCGAGTTATCGATAAAACAATGTTCTGATTTTTGATTCTTGTACAGCACGACAAAATAAGACAAAAATATTAAATAAAATTTATCGATAACTCGCCTTGTTATCGAGATATAGTTAATAACAGATGCAAACAATAATATTGATAAATCAATTTTTTGTGAATTTTAAATAGATTTGCGCAAAAAAAAAAAGAAAACTACTAAACACAATTTCTTGATTTATCGATATTTGTCGAGTTATCGATAAAACAAAGTTTTGATTTTTTAATTATTTGTTGATGATTGATTCTTTATAGAACGACAAAATAAGACGAAAATATTAATATAAAATTTATCGATAACTCGCCTGGTTATCGAGATATAGTTAATAACAAGATGCAAACAATAATATTGATCAATCAATTTTTTGTGAATTTTAATAGATTTGCGCAAAAAAAAAAAGAAAACTACTAAACACAATTTCTTGATTTATCGATATTTGTCGAGTTATCGATAAAACAAAGTTTTGATTTTTTAATTATTTGTGATGATTGATTCTTGTAGAGAACGACAAAATAAGACGAAAATATTAAATAAAATTTATCGATAACTCGCCTGGTTATCGAGAGATAGTTAATAACAGATGCAAACAATAATATTGATAAATCAATTTTTTGTGAATTTTAATAGATTTGCGCAAAAAAAAAAGAAAACTACTAAACACAATTTCTTGATTTATCGATATTTGTCGAGTTATCGATAAAACAAAGTTTTGATTTTTTAATTATTTGTGATGATTGATTCTTGTAGGTGCATTAAATCGACAAAAAAACGAAAACTACTAAACACAATTTCTTGATTTATCGATATTTGTCGAGTTATCGATAAAACAAAGTTTTAATTTTTTAATTATTTGTGATGATTGATTCTTGTAGAGAACGACAAAATAAGACGAAAATATTAAATAAAATTTATCGATAACTCGCCTGGTTATCGAGATATAGTTAATAACAGATGCAAACAATAATATCGATAAATCAATTTTTTGTGAATTTTAATAGATTTGCGCAAAAAAAAAAAGAAAACTACTAAACACAATTTCTTGATTTATCGATATTTGTCGAGTTATCGATAAAACAAAGTTTTGATTTTTTAATTATTTGTGATGATTGATTCTTGTAGAGCACGACAAAATAAGACGAAAATATTGAATAAAATTTATCGATAACTCGCCTGGTTATCGAGATATAGTTAATAACAGATGCGCACAATAATATTGATAAATCAATTTTTGTGTGAATTTAAATAGATTGGCGCCAAAAAAAAAAAGAAAACTACTAAACACAATTTCTTGATTTATCGATATTTGTCGAGTTATCGATAAAACAAAGTTTTGATTTTTTAATTATTTGTGATGATTGATTCTTGTAGAGAACGACAAAATAAGAACGAAATAATTATTATAACGAAAATAATTTTATCGATATACTCCCTGGTTAAATAACATTGTAATAAAAAAAAAAAAATTAGAAAAATCAATTTTTTTGTATTTTAATAGATTTTTGCCAAAAAAAAAAAAACTACTAAACACAATTTCTTGATTTATCGATATTTGTCGAGTTATCGAAAATTATTGATTTTTTAATTATTTGTGATGATTGATTCTTGTAGAGCACGACAAAATAAGACGAAAATATTAAATAAAATTTATCGATAACTTGCCTGGTTATCGAGATATAGTTAATAACAGATGCAAACAATAATATTGATCAATCAATTTTTTGTTAATTTTAATAGATTTGCGCAAAAAAAAAAAAGAAAACTACTTAACACAATTTCTTGATTTATCGATATTTGTCGAGTTATCGATAAAACAAAGTTTTGATTTTTTAATTATTTGTGATGATTGATTCTTGTAGAGCACGACAAAATAAGACGAAAATATTAAAAAAATTTATCGATAACTCGCCTGGTTATCGAGATATAGTTAATAACAGATGCAAACAATAATATTGATAAATCAATTTTTTGTGAATTTTAATAGATTTGCGCCAAAAAAAAAAGAAAACTACTAAACACAATTTCTTGATTTATCGATATTTGTCGAGTTATCGATAAAACAAAGTTTTGATTTTTTAATTATTTGTGATGATTGATTCTTGTAGAGCACGACAAAATAAGACGAAAATATTAAATAAAATTTATCGATAACTCGCCTGGTTATCGAGATATAGTTAATAACAGATGCAAACAATAATATTGATCAATCAATTTTTTGTGAATTTTAATAGATTTGCGCAAAAAAAAAAAGAAAACTACTAAACACAATTTCTTGATTTATCGATATTTGTCGAGTTATCGATAAAACAAAGTTTTGATTTTTTAATTATTTGTGATGATTGATTCTTGTAGAGCACGACAAAATAAGACGAAAATATTAAATAAAATTTATCGATAACTCACCTGGTTATCGAGATATAGTTAATAACAAATGCAAACAAAAATATAGAAAAATCAATTTTTTGTGTATTTAAATAGATTTGCGCCAAAAAAAAAGAAAACTACTAAACACAATTTCTTGATTTATCGATATTTGTCGAGTTATCGATAAAACAAAGTTTTGATTTTTTAATTATTTGTGATGATTGATTCTTGTAGAGCAC
Organism: Scaptomyza hsui; assembly: GCA_018152825.1. Classification (NCBI taxonomy): domain Eukaryota; kingdom Metazoa; phylum Arthropoda; class Insecta; order Diptera; family Drosophilidae; genus Scaptomyza; species Scaptomyza hsui. Next base: position 135,423 of record JAECXO010000020.1, read on the forward strand.
GACAAAATAAGACGAAAATATTAAATAAAATTTATCGATAACTCGCCTGGTTATCGAGATATAGTTAATAACAGATGCAAACAATAATATTGATCAATCAATTTTTTGTGAATTTTAAAAGATTTGCGCCAAAAAAATAAAGAAAACTACTAAACACAATTTCTTGATTTATCGATATTTGTCGAGTTATCGATAAAACAAAGTATTGATTTTTTAATTATTTGTGATGATTGATTCTTGTAGAGCACGACAAAATAAGACGAAAATATTAAATAAAATTTATCGATAACTCGCCTGGTTATCGAGATATAGTTAATAACAAATGCAAACAAAAATATAGAAAAATCAATTTTTTGTGTATTTAAATAGATTGGCGCCAAAAAAAAAAAAAACTACTAAACACAATTTCTTGATTTATCGATATTTGTCGAGTTATCGATAAAACAAAGTATTGATTTTTTTAATTATTTGTGATGATTGATTCTTGTAGAGCACGACAAAATAAGACGAAAATGTTAAAAAAAAATTTATCGATAACTCGCCTGGTTATCGAGATATAGTTAATAACAGATGCAAACAATAATATCGATAAATCAATTTTTTGTGAATTTTAAAAGATTTGCGCCAAAAAAAAAAAAGAAAACTACTAAACACAATTTCTTGATTTATCGATATTTGTCGAGTTATCGATAAAACAAAGTTTTGATTTTTTAATTATTTGTGATGATTGATTCTTGTAGAGAACGACAAAATAAGACGAAAATATTAAATAAAATTTATCGATAACTCACCTGGTTATCGAGATATAGTTAATAACAGATGCAAACAATAATTATTGATAAATCAATTTTTTGTGCATTTAAATAGATTTGCGCAAAAAAAAAAAGAAAACTACTAAACACAATTTCTTGATTTATCGATATTTGTCGAGTTATCGATAAAACAAAGTTTTTTGTTTTTTAATTATTTGTGATGATTGATTCTTGTAGAGAGCACGACAAAATAAGACGAAAAAAATATTAAAAAATAATAAATAAAATTTATCGATAACTCGCCTGGTTATCGAGATATAGTTAATAACAAATGCAAACAATAATATTGATAAATCAATTTTTTGTGAATTTTAAATAGATTTGGCGCAAAAAAAAAAAAAACTACTAAACACAATTTCTTGATTTATCGATATTTGTCGAGTTATCGATAAAACAAAGTTTTGATTTTTTAATTATTTGTGATGATTGATTCTTGTAGAGAGAGCACGACAAAATAAGACGAAAATATTAAATAAAATTTATCGATAACTCGCCTGGTTATCGAGATATAGTTAATAACAGATGCAAACAATAAATATCGATAAATCAATTTTTTGTGAATTTAAATAGATTGGCGCCAAAAAAAAAAGAAAACTACTTAACACAATTTCTTGATTTATCGATATTTGTCGAGTTATCGATAAAACAAAGTTTTGATTTTTTAATTATTTGTGATGATTGATTCTTGGTGTTTGAATAGATTGCGACAAAAGAGAAAAAAAAAATTTTTGATTTATCGATATTTGTCGAGTTTCGATAAAAAAATTTGTTTTTTAATTATTTGTGATGATTGATTTTTAGAGCACGACAAAATAAGACGAAAATATTAAATAAAATTTATCGATAACTTGCCTGGTTATCGAGAGATAGTTAATAACAGATGCAAACAATATTATTGATAAATAAATTTTTTGTGAATTTTAAAAGATTTGCGCCAAAAAAAAAAAAACACCCACAAAACACAATTTCTTGATTTATCGATATTTGTCGAATTATCGATAAAACAAAGTTTTGATTTTTTAATTATTTGTGATGATTGATTCTTGTAGAGCACGACAAAATAAGACGAAAATATTAAATAAAATTTATCGATAACTCGCCTGGTTATCGAGATATAGTTAATAACAGATGCAAACAATAATATCGATAAATCAATTTTTTGTGCATTTAAATAGATTAGCGCCAAAAAAAAAAAGAAAACTACTAAACACAATTTCTTGATTTATCGATATTTGTCGAGTTATCGATAAAACAAAGTTTTGATTTTTTAATTATTTGTGATGATTGATTCTTGTAGAGCACGACAAAATAAGACGAAAATATTAAATAAAATTTATCGATAACTCGCCTGGTTATCGAGATATAGTTAATAACAGATGCAAACAATAATATTGATAAATCAATTTTTTGTGAATTTTAAAAGATTTGCGCCAAAAAAAAAAAAAACCACTAAACACAATTTCTTGATTTATCGATATTTGTCGAGTTATCGATAAAACAAAGTTTTGATTTTTTAATTATTTGTGATGATTGATTCTTGTAGAGCACGACAAAATAAGACGAAAATATTAAATAAAATTTATCGATAACTCGCCTGGTTATCGAGATATAGTTAATAACAGATGCAAACAATAATATTGATAAATCAATTTTTTGTGAATTTTAATAGATTTGCGCAAAAAAAAAAAAAAACTACTAAACACAATTTCTTGATTTATCGATATTTGTCGAGCTATCGATAAAACAAAGTTTTGATTTTTTAATTATTTGTGATGATTGATTCTTGTAGAGAACGACAAAATAAGACGAAAATATTAAATAAAATTTATCGATAACTCACCTGGTTATCGAGATATAGTTAATAACAAATGCAAACAAAAATATAGAAAAATCAATTTTTTGTGTATTTAAATAGATTGGCGCAAAAAAAAAAGAAAACTACTAAACACAATTTCTTGATTTATCGATATTTGTCGAGTTATCGATAAAACAAAGTTTTGATTTTTTAATTATTTGTGATGATTGATTCTTGTAGAGACACGACAAAATAAGACGAAAATATTAAATAAAATTTATCTATAACTTTCCTGGTTATCGAGATATAGTTAATAACAGATGCAAACAAAAAAATTGATAAATCAATTTTTTGTGTATTTAAATAGATTGGCGCCAAAAAAAAAGAAAACTACTAAACACAATTTCTTGATTTATCGATATTTGTCGAGTTATCGATAAAACAAAGTTTTGATTTTTTAATTATTTGTGATGATTGATTCTTGTAGAGCACGACAAAATAAGACGAAAATATTAAATAAAATTTATCGATAACTCGCCTGGTTATCGAGATATAGTTAATAACAGATGCAAACAATAATATTGATTAATAAATTTTTTGTGAATTTTAATAGATTTGCGCCAAAAAAAAAAGAAAACTACTAAGCACAATTTATTGATTTATCGATATTTGTCGAGTTATCGATAAAACAAAGTATTGATTTTTTAATTATTTGTGATGATTGATTCTTGTAGAGCACGACAAAATAAGACGAAAATATTAAATAAAATTTATCGATAACTCGCCTGGTTATCGAGATATAGTTAATAACAGATGCAAACAATAATATCGATAAATCAATTTTTTGTGAATTTAAATAGTTTTGCGCAAAAAAAAAACAACTACTCAACACAATTTCTTGATTTATCGATATTTGTCGAGTTATCGATAGATTTTTTAATTATTTGTGATGATTGATTTTTTAAATTTTTTTTATTTTGTATCGATAAAACAAAGTATTGATTTTTTAATTATTTGTGATTGATTCTTGTAGAGCACGACAAAATAAGACGAAAATATTAAATAAAATTTATCGATAACTCGCCTGGTTATCGAGATATAGTTAATAACAGATGCAAACAATAATATTGATAAATCAATTTTTTGTGAATTTTAATAGATTTGCGCCAAAAAAAAAAGAAATCTACTAAGCACAATTTATTGATTTATCGATATTTGTCGAGTTATCGATAAAACAAAGTATTGTATTTAATTATTTGTGATGATTGATTCTTGTAGAGAACGACAAAATAAGACGAAAATATTAAATAAAATTTATCGATAACTCACCTGGTTATCGAGATATAGTTAATAACATATGCAAACAAAAATATAGAAAAATCAATTTTTTGTGTATTTAAATAGATTCGCAAAAAAAAAGAAAACTACTAAACACAATTTCTTGATTTATCGATATTTGTCGAGTTATCGATAAAACAAAGTTTTGATTTTTTAATTATTTGTGATGATTGATTCTTGTAGAGCACGACAAAATAAGACGAAAATATTATAATAAAATTTATCGATAACTCGCCTACGTTAATCGAGATATAGTTAATAACAAATGCAAACAATAATATTGATAAATCAATTTTTTTTAATTTTATTAAAAGATTGGCGCCAAAAAAAGAAAACTACTAAACACAATTTCTTGATTTATCGATATTTGTCGAGTTATCGATAAAACAAAGTTTTGATTTTTTAATTATTTGTGATGATTGATTCTTGTAGGTGCATTTAAATAGATTGGCGCAAAAAGAAAACTACTAAACACAATTTCTTGATTTATCGATATTTGTCGAGTTATCGATAAAACAAAGTTTTGATTTTTAATTATTTGTGATGATTGATTCTTGTAAAGCACGACAAAATAAGACGAAAATATTAAATAAAATTTATCGATAACTCGCCTGGTTATCGAGATATAGTTAATAACAGATGCAAACAAAATAATATTGATAAATCAATTTTTTGTGAATTTTAATAGATTTGCGCAAAAAAAAAAGAAAACTACTAAACACAATTTCTTGATTTATCGATATTTGTCGAGTTATCGATAAAACAAAGTTTTGATTTTTAATTATTTGTGATGATTGATTCTTGTAAAGCACGACAAAATAAGACGAAAATATTAAATAAAATTTATCGATAACTCGCCTGGTTATCGAGATATATTTAATAACAGATGCAAACAATAATATTGATAAATCAATTTTTTGTGCATTTAAATAGATTAGCGCCAAAAAAAAAAGAAAACTACTCAACACAATTTCTTGATTTATCGATATTTGTCGAGTTATCAATAAAACAAAGTTTTGATTTTTTAATTATTTGTGATGATTGATTCTTGTAGAGCACCGACAAAATAAGACGAAAATATATAAATAAAATTTATCGATAACTCGCCTGGTTATCGAGATTAGTTATAAAGTCAAACTATATATCATTTTTAATAATTTTTTAAAGATTAGATAGTTGCAAAAAAAAAACTACTAAACACAATTTTTGATTTATCGATATTTGTCGAGTTATCGTTAAAACAAAGTTTTGATTTTTTAATTATTTGTGATGATTGATTTTGCATTCAAAATTTTGAAAGACAAAATAAACGAAAACTACTAAACACAATTTCTTGATTTATCGATATTTGTCGAGTTATCAATAAAACAAAGTTTTGATTTTTTAATTATTTGTGATGATTGATTCTTGTAGAGCACGACAAAATAAGACGAAAATATTGAATAAAATTTATCGATAACTCGCCTGGTTATCGAGATATAGTTAATAACAGATGCAAACAATAATATTGATAAATCAATTTTTTGTGATTTAAATAAATAAATTTAAAAAAAAAAGAAAACTACTAAACACAATTTCTTGATTTATCGATATTTGTCGAGTTATCGATAAAACATGTTATGATGATATTTAATAAATCAAAAATTTATCGATTTTTAATTTTTTCATTGGTTATCGAGATATGTTTAAAAAAATATATTGAATTTAAATAGATTCGCGCAAAAAAAAAGACTACTAAACACAATTTCTTGATTTATCGATATTTGTCGAGTTATCGATAAAACAAAGTTTTGATTTTTTAATTATTTGTGATGATTGATTCTTGTAGAGCACGACAAAATAAGACGAAAATGTTAAAAAATGTATCGATAACTCGCCTGGTTATCGAGATATAGTTAATAACAGATGCAAACAATAATATTGATAAATCAATTTTTTGTGAATTTTAATAAATTTGCAAAAAAAAAAAGAAAACGACTAAACACAATTTCTTGATTTATCGATATTTGTCGAGTTATCGATAAAACAAAGTTTTGATTTTTTAATTATTTGTGATGATTGATTCTTGTAGAGCACGACAAAATAAGACGAAAATATTAAACAAAATTTATCGATAACTCGCCTGGTTATCGAGATATAGTTAATAACAGATGCAAACAATAATATTGATAAATCAATTTTTTGTGATATTTAAATAGATTTGCGCAAAAAAAAAAGAAAACGACTAAACACAATTTCTTGATTTATCGATATTTGTCGAGTTATCGATAAAACAAAGTTTTGATTTTTTAATTATTTGTGATGATTGATTCTTGTAGAGCACGACAAAATAAGACGAAAATATTAAACAAAATTTATCGATAACTCGCCTGGTTATCGAGATATAGTTAATAACAGATGCAAACAATAATATCGATAAATCAATTTTTTGTGCATTTAAATAGATTGGCGCAAAAAAAAAAGAAAACTACTAAACACAATTTCTTGATTTATCGATATTTGTCGAGTTATCGATAAAACAAAGTTTTGATTTTTTAATTATTTGTGATGATTGATTCTTGTAGAGCACGACAAAATAAGACGAAAATATTAAATAAAATTTATCGATAACTCGCCTGGTTATCGAGATATAGTTAATAACAAATGCAAACAAAAATATAGAAAAATCAATTTTTTGTGTATTTAAATAGATTTGTGCCCAAAAAAAAAAAAAACTACTAAACACAATTTCTTGATTTATCGATATTTGTCGAGTTATCGATAAAACAAAGTTTTGATTTTTTAATTATTTGTGATGATTGATTCTTGTAGAGCACGACAAAATAAGACGAAAATATTAAATAAAATTTATCGATAACTCGCCTGGTTATCGAGATATAGTTAATAACAGATGCAAACAATAATATCGATAAATCAATTTTTTGTGAATTTTAAAAGATTTGCGCCAAAAAAAAAAAAAAACTACTAAACACAATTTCTTGATTTATCGATATTTGTCGAGTTATCGATAAAACAAAGTTTTGATTTTTTAATTATTTGTGATGATTGATTCTTGTAGAGCACGACAAAATAAGACGAAAATATTAAATAAAATTTATCGATAACTCGCCTGGTTATCGAGATATAGTTAATAACAGATGCAAACAATAATATATAAATTGATTAAATCAATTTTGTTTATGTGAATTTTAATAGTTGATTTGGTGCATTAAAAAAAAAAAAAAAACTACTAAACACAATTTCTTGATTTATCGATATTTGTCGAGTTATCGATAAAACAAAGTATTGATTTTTTAATTATTTGTGATGATTGATTCTTGTAGAGCACGACAAAATAAGACGAAAATATTAAATAAAATTTATCGATAACTCGCCTGGTTATCGAGATATAGTTAATAACAGATGCAAACAATAATATTGATAAATCAATTTTTTGTGAATTTTAATAGATTTGCGCAAAAAAAAAGAAAACTACTAAACACAATTTCTTGATTTATCGATATTTGTCGAGTTATCGATAAAACAAAGTTTTGATTTTTTAATTATTTGTGATGATTGATTCTTGTAGAGCACGACAAAATAAGACGAAAATATTAAATAAAATTTATCGATAACTCGCCTGGTTATCGAGATATAGTTAATAACAGATGCAAACAATAATATTGATAAATCAATTTTTTGTGAATTTTAATAGATTTGCGCCAAAAAAAAAAAGAAAACTACTAAACACAATTTCTTGATTTATCGATATTTGTCGAGTTATCGATAAAACAAAGTTTTGATTTTTTAATTATTTGTGATGATTGATTCTTGTAGAGCACGACAAAATAAGACGAAAATATTAAATAAAATTTATCGATAACTCGCCTGGTTATCGAGATATAGTTAATAACAGATGCAAACAATAATATTGATCAATCAATTTTTTGTTAATTTTAATAGATTTGCGCAAAAAAAAAAGAAAACTACTTAACACAATTTCTTGATTTATCGATATTTGTCGAGTTATCGATAAAACAAAGTTTTGATTTTTTAATTATTTGTGATGATTGATTCTTGTAGAGCACGACAAAATAAGACGAAAATAATTAACTAAAATTTATCGAAATTTGCCTGGTTATCGAGATATGAGTTAATTAAAGATGCAAACAAAAATATTGATAAATCAATTATTTTGTAATATTTAAATTGGCTGCCAAAAAAAAAGAAAACTACTAACACAATTTCTTGATTTATCGATATTTTTTAAAATTTTTTTTTTTTTTGTGATGATTGATTCTTGTAGAGAACGACAAAATAAGACGAAAATAGTAAATAAAATTTATCGATAACTCACCTGGTTATCGAGATATAGTTAATAACAGATGCAAACAATAATATTGATAAATCAATTTTTTGTGAATTTAAATAGATTGGCGCCTGCAAAAAAAAGAAAACTACTAAACACAATTTCTTGATTTATCGATATTTGTCGAGTTATCGATAAAACAAAGTTTTGATTTTTTAATTATTTGTGATGATTGATTCTTGTAGAGCACGACAAAATAAGACGAAAATATTAAATAAAATTTATCGATAACTCACCTGGTTATCGAGATATAGTTAATAACAGATGCAAACAATAATATTGATAAATCAATTTTTTGTGAATTTTAAAATAGATTTGCGGCAAAAAATTTGGAAAACTACTTAAATAAAATATTTGGTTTATCGAGTTTTTATCAAGTTATCGATTTATTATTGTTTATAATCTTGAATTTAATTTGTTCGTATTATAGAGAAACTACTAAACAAAGTTTTTTTTTGAAAAAAAGTTTTGATTTTTAATTTATTTGTGATGATTGATTCTTGTAGAGCACGACAAAATAAGACGAAAATAGTAAAAAAATTTATCGATAACTCACCTGGTTATCGAGATATAGTTAATAACAGATGCAAACAATATTATTGATAAATCATTATCGATATTTGTCGAGTTATCAATAAAACAAAGTTTTAATTTTTTAATTATTTGTGATGATTGATTCTTGTAGAGCACGACAAAATAAGACGAAAATATTAAATAAAATTTATCGATAACTCACCTGGTTATCGAGATATAGTTAATAACAGATGCAAGCAATAATATCGATAAATCAATTTTTTGTGAATTTTAAAAGATTTGCGCCAAAAAAAAAAAAACTACTAAACACAATTTCTTGATTTATCGATATTTGTCGAGTTATCGGTAAAACAAAGTTTTGAATTTTTAATTATTTGTGATGATTGATTCTTTGTATAGAACGACAAAAAAGACGAAAATATTAAATAAAATTTATCGATAACTTGCCTGGTTATCGAGATATAGTTAATAACAGATGCAAACAATAATATCGATAAATCAATTTTTTGTGAATTTTAAAAGATTTGCGCCAAAAAAAAAAGAAAACTACTAAACACAATTTCTTGATTTATCGATATTTGTCGAGTTATCGGTAAAACAAAGTATTGATTTTTTTAATTATTTGTGATGATTGATTCTTGTAGAGCACGACAAAATAAGACGAAAATATTAAATAAAATTTATCGATAACTTGCCTGGTTATCGAGATATAGTTAATAACAGATGCAAACAATAATATCGATAAATATAATATTTTTGTTAATTTTAATATAGATTTTGACAAAAAAAAAAGAAAATATTAATTTTTGTTTATCGATTATTTGTCATATAAATATTATTTTAATTTTTTTGTAGATTGGCCAAAAAAAAGAAAACTACTAAACACAATTTCTTGATTTATCGATATTTGTCGAGTTATCGATAAAACAAAGTTTTGTTTTTAATTATTTGTGATGATTGATTTTTGTAGAGCACGACAAAATAAGACGAAAATATTAAAAAAATAAAATTATAGAGATAACTCGCCTGGTTATCGAGATATAGTTAATAACAAATGCAAACAATTTTGATATAGAAAATCAATTTTTTGTGAATTTTAAATAGATTGGCGCAAAAAAAAAATGCTAAACAAAATTTCTTGATTTATCGATATTTGTCGAGCTATCGATAAAACAAAGTATTGATTTTTTAATTATTTGTGATGATTGATTCTTGTAGAGCACGACAAAATAAGACGAAAATATTAAATAAAATTTATCGATAACTCGTCTTGTTATCGAGATATAGTTAATAACAGATGCAAACAATAATATTGATTAATAAATTTTTTGTGAATTTGAATAGATTTGCGCCAAAAAAAAAAGAAAACTACTAAACACAATTTCTTGATTTATCGATATTTGTCGAGTTATCGATAAAACAAAGTATTGATTTTTTAATTATTTGTGATGATTGATTCTTGTAGAGCACGACAAAATAAGACGAAAATATTAAATAAAATTTATCGATAACTCGTCTTGTTATCAAGATATAGTTAATAACAGATGCAAACAATAATATTGATTAATAAATTTTTTGTGAATTTGAATAGATTTGCGCCAAAAAAAAAAAGAAAACTACTAAGCACAATTTCTTGATATATCGATATTTGTCGAGTTATCGAAAAACAGAGTTTTGATTTTTAATTATTTGTGATGATTGATTCTTGTAGAGCACGACAAAATAAGACGAAAATATTAAATAAAATTTATCGATAACTCGTCTTGTTATCAAGATATAGTTAATAACAGATGCAAACAATAATATTGATAAATCAATTTTTTGTGAATTTTAATAGATTCGCACCAAAAAAAAAAGAAAACTACTAAACACAATTTCTTGATTTATCGATATTTGTCGAGTTATCGATAAAACAAAGTTTTGATTTTTTAATTATTTGTGATGATTGATTCTTGTAGAGCACGACAAAATAAGACGAAAATATTAAATAAAATTTATCGATAACTCGCCTGGTTATCAAGATATAGTTAATAACAAATGCAAACAATAATATTGATAAATCAATTTTTTGTGAATTTAAATAGATTTGCCCAAAAAAAAAAGAAAACTACTAAAAAACATTTCTTGATTTATCGATATTTGTCGAGTTATCGATAAAACAAAGTTTTGATTTTTTAATTATTTGTGATGATTGATTCTTGTAGAGCACGACAAAATAAGACGAAAAAATAAAATAAAATTTATCGAAAATTTTGATATAGTTAATCAAAAACAAAATATTGGAAGATAATTTATTTAATTTAAATAGATTAAAAAAATCGATAACTCCTGTTTATCGAGATATTGTTAAGTTATCGATAAAACAAAGTTTTGATTTTTAATTATTTGTGATGATTGATTTAAATTGGGCGACAAAATAAAATTTAAAATCAATTTTTTATTTATTAATTTTTGTATTAAATAAAATTTATCGATAACTGCCTGGTTATCGAGATATAGTTAATAACAGATGCGCACAATAATATCGATAAATCAATTTTTTGTGCATTTTAATGATTGGCGCAAAAAAAAAGAAAACTACTAAACACAATTTCTTGATTTATCGATATTTGTCGAGTTATCGATAAAACAAAGTTTTGATTTTTTAATTATTTGTGATGTTTGATTCTTGTAGAGCACGACAAAATAAGACGAAAATATTAAATAAAATTTATCGATAACTCGCCTGGTTATCGAGATATAGTTAATAACAGATGCAAACAATAATATTGATCAATCAATTTTTTGTGAATTTTAATAGATTTGCGCAAAAAAAAAGAAAACTACTAAACACAATTTCTTGATTTATCGATATTTGTCGAGTTATCGATAAAACAAAGTTTTGATTTTTTAATTATTTGTGATGATTGATTCTTGTAGGTGCATTTAAATAGATTGGCGCAAAAAAAAAGAAAACTACTAAACACAATTTCTTGATTTATCGATATTTGTCGAGTTATCGATAAAACAAAGTTTTGATTTTTTAATTATTTGTGATGATTGATTCTTGTAGAGCACGACAAAATAATAAATTTATGAAAAAAATTATCGATAACTCGCCTGGTTATCGAGATATAGTTAATAACAGATGCAAACAATAATATTGATAAATCAATTTTTTTGTGAATTTTAAATAGATTTGAAAAAAAAAAAAAGAAAACTACTAAACACAATTTCTTGATTTATCGATATTTGTCGAGTTATCGATAAAACAAAGTATTGATTTTTTAATTATTTGTGATGATTGATTCTTGTAGAGCACGACAAAATAAGACGAAAATATTAAATAAAATTTATCGATAACTCGCCTGGTTATCGAGATATAGTTAATAACAGATGCAAACAATAATATTGATAAATCAATTTTTTGTGAATTTTAATAGATTTGCGCAAAAAAAAAAAAAACTACTAAACACAATTTCTTGATTTATCGATATTTGTCGAGTTATCGATAAAACAAAGTTTTGATTTTTTAATTATTTGTGATGATTGATTCTTGTAGAGCACGACAAAATAAGACGAAAATATTAAATAAAATTTATCGATAACTCGCCTGGTTATCGAGATATAGTTAATAACAGATGCAAACAATAATATCGATAAATCAATTTTTTGTGCATTTAAATAGATTGGCGCCAAAAAAAAAAGAAAACTACTAAACACAATTTCTTGATTTATCGATATTTGTCGAGTTATCGATAAAACAAAGTTTTGATTTTTTAATTATTTGTGATGATTGATTCTTGTAGAGAACGACAAAATAAGACGAAAATATTAAATAAAATTTATCGATAACTCGCCTGGTTATCGAGATATAGTTAATAACAAATGCAAACAATAATATTGATAAATCAATTTTTTGATTTAAATAGATTTGAAAAAAAAAAAGAAAACTACTAAACACAATTTCTTGATTTATCGATATTTGTCGAGTTATCAATAAAACAAAGTTTTGATTTTTTAATTATTTGTGATGATTGATTCTTGTAGAGCACGACAAAATAAGACGAAAATATTAAAATTTAAATTTATCGATATAGTTAGTAAATCCAAACAAAAATTTTGAATCAAATGTTAATTTTGTCGAAATAATCAATCTATTTACCAATTTTGAATAGTTTAAAACACCAAAAAAGATATTTATAATAATATCTTGATTTATCGATATTTTGTCGCATTTTATTCGAATAAAACAAAAATTTCTATTTTAATATATTTGTGATGATTGATTCTAGCAAAGTTATTTTTTTTGAAGTATTGACGACAAAATAAGACGAAAATATAAAATAAAATTTATCGATAACTCGCCTGGTTATCGAGATATAGTTAATAACAGATGCAAACAATAATATTGACTAAATCAATTTTTTGTGAATTTAAATAGATTTGCGCAAAAAAAAAGAAAACTACTAAACACAATTTCTTGATTTATCGATATTTGTCGAGTTATCGATAAAACAAAGTTTTGATTTTTTAATTATTTGTGATGATTGATTCTTGTAGAGCACGACAAAATAAGACGAAAATATTAAATAAAATTTATCGATAACTCGCCTGGTTATCGAGATATAGTTAATAACAGATGCAAACAATATTATTGATAAATCAATTTTTTGTGAATTTTAAAAGATTGGCGCCAAAAAAAAAAAACTACTTAACACAATTTCTTGATTTATCGATATTTGTCGAGCTATCGATAAAACAAAGTTTTGATTTTTTAATTATTTGTGATGATTGATTCTTGTAGAGCACGACAAAATAAGACGAAAATATTAAATAAAATTTATCGATAACCTTCCTGGTTATCGAGATATAGTTAATAACAGATGCAAACAATAATATCGATAAATCAATTTTTTGTGAATTTTAAAAGATTTGCGCCAAAAAAAAAAAAACTACTAAACACAATTTCTTGATTTATCGATATTTGTCGAGTTATCGGTAAAACAAAGTATTGATTTTTTTAATTATTTGTGATGATTGATTCTTGTAGAGCACGACAAAATAAGACGAAAATATTAAATAAAATTTATCGATAACTCGCCTGGTTATCGAGATATAGTTAATAACAGATGCAAAATAATAATAGATAAATCAATTTTTTTGAATTTTAAAAGATTTGCGCAAAAAAAAAAAGAAAACTACTAAACACAATTTCTTGATTTATCGATATTTGTCGAGTTATCGATAAAACAAAGTATTGATTTTTTAATTATTTGTGATGATTGATTCTTGTAGAGCACGACAAAATAAGACGAAAATATTAAATAAAATTTATCGATAACTCACCTGGTTATCGAGATATAGTTAATAACAAATGCAAACAAAAATATAGAAAAATCAATATTTTGTGTATTTAAATAGATTGGCGCCAAAAAAAAAAGAAAACTACTAAACACAATTTCTTGATTTATCGATAATTTGTCGAGTTATCAGATAAATACATAAGTTTTGATTTTTATTTTATGATTGATTCTTGTAGAGAGACAAAATAAGAAAAATTAAATAATTAACTCCTGGTTATCATATAGTTTAGTGCATTTAAATAGATTGGCGCAAAAAAAAAGAAAACTACTAAACACAATTTCTTGATTTATCGATATTTGTCGAGTTATCAATATAACAAAGTTTTGATTTTTTATGATTGATTCTTGTAGAGCACGACAAAATAAGACGAAAATATTAAATAAAATTTATCGATAACTCACCTGGTTATCGAGATATAGTTAATAACAAATGCAAACAAAAATATAGAAAAATCAATATTTTGTGTATTTAAATAGTTATCGATAAAACAAAGTATTAATTTTTTTAATTATTTGTGATGATTGATTCTTGTAGAGCACGACAAAATAAGACGAAAGTATTAAATAAAATTTATCGATAACTCGCCTGGTTATCGAGAGATAGTTAATAACAGATGCAAACAATATTATTGATAAATCATTATCGATATTTGTCGAGTTATCAATAAAACAAAGTTTTAATTTTTTAATTATTTGTGATGATTGATTCTTGTAGAGCACGACAAAATAAGACGAAATATATTAAATTATAAATTTATCGATTGTTATCGATAAAAACAAAAATATTGATATAAATTATTTGTGATATTGATTCTTGTAGAGCAAAAAATAAGACGAAAATATTTTTTCGATAAGTCTCCCAAGTTATCGATATTCTGGTTAATAAGTCAGATGCAAACAATAATATTGAACAAAATCAATTTTTTGTGAATTTTAATAGATTTGCGCCAAAAAAAAAAAAAACTACTTAACACAATTTCTTGATTTATCGATATTTGTCGAGTTATCGATAAAACAAAGTATTAATTTTTTAATTATTTGTGATGATTGATTCTTGTAGAGCACGACAAAATAAGACGAAAGTATTAAATAAAATTTATCGATAACTCGCCTGGTTATCGAGATATAGTTAATAACAGATGCAAACAATAATATTGATAAATCATTATCGATATTTGTCGAGTTATCGATAAAACAAAGTTTTGATTTTTAATTATTTGTGATGATTGATTCTTGTAGAGCACGACAAAATAAGACGAAAATATTAAATAAAATTATTTATCGATAACTCTCCTGGTTATCGAGATATAGTTAATAACAGATGCAAACAATATTATTGATAAATCAATTTTTTGTGAATTTTAATAGATTTGCGCCAAAAAAAAAGAAAACTACTAAACACAATTTCTTGATTTATCGATATTTGTCGAGCTATCGATAAAACAAAGTTTTGATTTTTAATTATTTGTGATGATTGATTCTTGTAGAGCACGACAAAATAAGACGAAAATATTAAATAAAATTTATCGATAACTCGCCTGGTTATCCAGATATAGTTAATAACAAATGCAAACAAAAATATAGATAAATCAAGTTTTTGTCGGATCTCAATAGATTGCGGAAAAAAATGAAAACCACTAAAAGAACGGATGGTAAGGAGTTTCTTGATTTATCGATATTTGTCGAGTTATCGATAAAACGAAAGTTTTGATGTTTTCAATTATTTGTGATGACCTTGATTCTTGTAGAAAACTGTGGAAGATAAGCGAAAACTAAACCAAATTTATCGAAACGGTGGGCGGCAGATGTAGGCGTGGCATCCAAATTTTTGAATCAAATGTTTTTAACTGTCACTATCTATCTTCCTAATAAGTTTGGTGGCTCTAGCTCAAAAACTGTTAATTTATCGATATAGGTTGCCGAGTTATTATAAGGCGAAGGTGGCTTTGGTGGGCGTGGCATCCAAAATTTTGAATCAAATGTTTTTGAACTGATAACTGTTTTTAAAAAAAAAATAAAACTTAAACACAATTTCTTGATTTATCGATATTTGTCGAGTTATCAATAAAACAAAGTTTTGATTTTTTAATTATTTGTGATGATTGATTTTATAGAACGACAAAATAAGACGAAAATTTAAATAAAATTTATCGATAACTTCATAGGTTATCGAGATATGGTTAATAACAGTGGCATCCAAAAATTTTGATGCATATTTTTGTGGAACGTCAATATTTATTTCACAAAATTAGGTTCTAGCCCAAAAAATATAAAAACTATAACACGTTTCCTGATTTATCGAGATTGGCGAGTAGGGGCTAAAACAGGGGCGTGGCATCCAAAATTTTGATGCAGTTTTTTTTAAAGCTAGCTATCTGCGTGCAAAATTTGGTAACTCTAGCTGTTAGAATGTGAGAAATATTTGGTTTTATCGGTTTTCAGTTATCGAATTTATCGATTTCCCAGCCTCCTAGTAGTCGTGGCACCCCAATCTTGACACTTTATCTGTCGCGCCTATAGACAAACATAATTGCAAAGTTTCTTGATGTATCTAGATTTGTCGAGTTATCGATAAAACAAAGTTTTGTTTTTAATTAGGATGACTGATTCTTGTAGACGGACAAAATAAGACGAAGATATTGAACAAAATTTATCGATAACTCTGGTACGACCTATAGGTAATCATGCAAACAATAATAACGAAAAATTATTTTTTTAATTTTAATAGATTTGCGCAAAAAAAAAAAGAAAACTACTAAACACAATTTATTGATTTATCGATATTTGTCGAGTTATCGATAAAACAAAGTATTGATTTTTTAATTATTTGTGATGATTGATTCTTGTAGAGCACGACAAAATAAGACGAAAATATTAAATAAAATGTATCGATAACTCGCCTTGTTATCGAGATATAGTTAATAACAAATGCAAACAATAATATCGATAAATCAATTTTTTGTGTATTTAAATAGTTTTGCGCCAAAAAAAAACAACTACTCAACACAATTTATTGATTTATCTATAACTTGCCTGGTTATCGAGATATAGTTAATAAAAATATAAATAATATTTATCGATAAATTTATAAATAAATCAATTTTTTGTGCATTTAAATAGATTGGCGCAAAAAAAAAACTACTAAACACAATTTCTTGATTTATCGATATTTGTCGAGTTATCGATAAAACAAAGTTTTGATTTTTAATTATTTGTGATGATTGATTCTTGTAGAGAACGACAAAATAAGACGAAAATATTAAATAAAATGTATCGATAACTCGCCTTGTTATCGAGATATAGTTAATAACAAATGCAAACAAAAATATAGATAAATCAATTTTTTGTGTATTTAAAAAATAGAAAACTACTAAACGCAATTTCTTGATTTATCGATAAAAGAACGGATGGTAAGGGTCTGTTGCAAAGGACTGGATGTGGTAATGGAGTTATATTGTTATCATTGATTTTTGTAGAACTTAGCACAAAATAAGTCGAAAATAGTTAAATCCAAATTTCAAAGGTGGCATCCAAATTTTTGAATCGAAAATAGTTTTTAACTGTCACTAACAATATATTGATAAATCAATTTTTTGTGAATTTTAATAGATTTGCGCAAAAAAAAAAGAAAACTACTAAACACAATTTCTTGATTTATCGATATTTGTCGAGTTATCGATAAAACAAAGTTTTGATTTTTAATTATTTGTGATGATTGATTCTTGTAGAGAACGACAAAATAAGACGAAAATATTAAATAAAATTTATCGATAACTCACCTGGTTATCGAGATATAGTTAATAACAGATGCAAACAATAATATAGATAAATCAATATTTTGTGTATTTAAATAGTTATCGATAAAACAAAGTATTAATTTTTTTAATTATTTGTGATGATTGATTCTTGTAGAGCACGACAAAATAAGACGAAAATATTAAATAAAATTTATCGATAACTGCCTGGTTATCGAGGTATAGTTAATAACAGATGCAAACAATAATATTGATAAATCAATTTTTTGTGAATTTTAATATATTTGCACCAAAAAAAAAAGAAAACTACTAAACACAATTTCTTGATTTATCGATATTTGTCGAGTTATCGATAAAACAAAGTTTTGATTTTTAATTATTTGTGATGATTGATTCTTGTAGATAACGACAAAATAAGACGAAAATATTAAATAAAATTTATCGACAACTCGCCTGGTTATCCGAAATATAGTTAATAACAAATGCAAACAAAAACAATTAAATTTTGCAGTCGGACGCAATTTACTGCGGAATACTTTGATACCAGAAAAAAAACGGATGGTAAGCAGTCGCTTGCAAAGGACTGGGCTGTGTAATCAGCGCCAGCTATCATGTTATCAAATTTTGTGACCTTAGCTCAAAAACTGTGGAAGATAGCTTAACTCACAAATTTAAAAGGTGGGCGGCAGATGTAGGCGTGGCATCCAAATTTTTGAATCAAATGTTTTTAACTGTCACTATCAATCTTCCTACCAAGTTTGTTGATTTACTCGATATTTGTCGAGTTATCGATAAAACAAAGTATTGATTTTTTAATTATTTTGTGATGATTGATTCTTGTAGAGCACGACAAAATAAGACGAAAATATTGGCAATCCAAAATTTATCGATAACTTGATGTTATGAGATTTAGTTGAGATAACAGATGCAAACAATATTATTGATAAATCAAAATTTTGTGAATTTAAATAGATTTGCAAAAAAAAAGAAAACTACTAAAGGCGTTTCCAATTTTTTATCGATATTTGGGGGGTATCGATAAAAGGGGTGCATCCAAAATTTTGATGCAGTTTTTTTAAAGTAGCTATCTGCGTGCAAAATTTGTAAATATAGCTGTTAGAATGTGAGAAATATTTGGTTTTATCGGTTTTCAGTTATCGAATTTATCGATTTCCAGCCTCTAGTAGTCGTGGCACCCCAATCTTGAACTTTATCTGTCGCGCATTTTTGTTTATCATATTTTGAGTATCAAACACAAATTGCAAAGTTTTAATTATTTGTGTATTGTTCTTGTACGGGACGACAAAATAAGTTACGAAAATACAGAAAGAAAATTTATCGATAACTTGCACTGGTTATCGAGATATACTATGAGACCTTCGGTATCAAAGAATAATAACAAAAAATTATTTTTTTTTAATTTTAATAGATTTGCGCCAAAAAAAAAAGAAAACTACTAAGCACAATTTATTGATTTATCGATATTTGTCGAGTTATCGATAAAACAAAGTATTGATTTTTTAATTATTTTTGATGATTGATTCTTGTAGAACACGACAAAATAAGACGAAAATATTAAATAAAATGTATCGATAACTCGCCTTGTTATCGAGATATAGTTAATAACAAATGCACACAAAAAAATAGATAAATCAATTTTTTGTGTATTTAAATAGTTTTGCGCCAAAAAAAAAACTACTCAACACAATTTCTTGATTTATCTATAACTTGCCTGGTTATCGAGATATAGTTAATAACATATATAAATGATATATATATATAAATATATAAATAAATCATTTTTTGTGCATTTAAATAGATTGGCGCAAAAAAAAAGAAAACTACTAAACACAATTTCTTGATTTATCTATAACTTGCCTTGTTATCGATATATAGTTAATAACAAATGCAAACAATAATATCGATATATAAATTTTTGTGCATTTAAATAGATTGGCGCCAAAAAATAAAGAAAACTACTAAACACAATTTCTTGATTTATCGATATTTGTCGAGTTGTCGATAAAACAAAGTTTTGATTTTTAATTATTTGTGATGATTGATTCTTGTAGAGAACGACAAAATAAGACGAAAATATTAAATAACATTTATCGACAACTCGCCTGGTTATCCAAATATAGTTAATAACAAATGCAAACAAAAACAAGTAAAAACGTTGCAGTCGGACGCAACCGACTGCGGAATACTTTGATACCAGTAAAAGAACGGATGGTAAGGAGTCTGCTTGCAAAGGACTGGGCCATGTGGTAATCAGCGCCAGCTATCATGTTATCAAATTTTGTGACCTTAGCTCAAAAACTGTGGAAGATAGCTTAACTCCCAAATTTCAAAGGTGGCATCCAAATTTTTGAATCAAATGTTTTTAACTGTCACTATCAATCTTCCTACCAAGTTTGGTGGCTCTAAAGCTCTAAGATATTTTTTATAAGGCGGGTAGCTTAGGTGGGCGTGGCATCCAAAATTTTGATGCATTTTTTTGGGGAACGCTATATTCACACAAAATTTGGTGGCTCTAGCCCAAAAAATGTGAAAACTACAGGCGTTTCCAATTTCTTGGAGAAGGGGGATGGGGGCGGAATCAGGGGGCGTGGCATCCAAGTTTTGATGGGGAACGTCAGTACCTATCTTGACACAATATCAATTTTTTGTGAATTTTAATAGATTTGCGCCAAAAAAAAAAAAAAATCTACTAAACACAATTTCTTTATTTATCGATATATGTCGAGTTGTCGATAAAACAAAGTTTTGATTTTTAATTATTTGTGATGATTGATTCTTGTAGAGAACGACAAAATAAGACAAAAATATTAAATAACATTTATTGACAACTCGCCTGGTTATCCAAATATAGTTAATAACAAATGCAAACAAAAACAAGTAAAAACGTTGCAGTCGGACGCAACCGACTGCGGAATTCTTTGATAACAGTAAAAGAACGGATGGTAAGGAGTCTGCTTGCAAAGGACTGGGCCATGTGGTAATCAGCGCCAGCTATCATGTTATCAAATTTTGTGACCTTAGCTCAAAAACTGTGGAAGATAGCTTAACTCCCAAATTTCAAAGGTGGCATCCAAATTTTTGAATCAAATGTTTTTAACTGTCACTATCAATCTCCCTACCAAGTTTGGTGGCTCTAGCTCCGATTTTATAAGGCGGGTAGCTTAGGTGGGCGTGGCATCCAAAATTTTGATGCATTTTTTTGGGGAACGTCAATATCTATCTTCACACAAAATTTGGTGGCTCTAGCCCAAAAAATGTGAAAACTACTGGCGTTTCCAATTTCTTGGAGAAGGGGGATGGGGGCGGAATCAGGGGGCGTGGCATCCAAGTTTTGATGGGGAACGTCAGTACCTATCTTGACACAAAATCAATTTTTTGTGAATTTTAATAGATTTGCGCCAAAAAAAAAAGAAATCTACTAAGCACAATTTATTGATTTATCGATATTTGTCGAGCTATCGATAAAACAATGTTTTGATTTTTTAATTATTTGTGATGATTGATTCTTGTAGAGCACTACAAAATAAGACGAAAATATTAAGTAAAATTTATCGATACCTTCCTGGTTATCGAGGTATAGTTACTAACAGATGCAAACAATAATATTGATAAATCAATTTTTTGTGAATTTTAATATATTTGCGCCAAAAAAAAGAAAACTACTAAACACAATTTCTTGATTTATCGATATTTTTCGAATTATCGATAAAGCAAAGTTTTGATTTTTAATTATTTGTGATGATTGATTCTTGTAGATAACGACAAAATAAGACGAAAATATTAAATAACATTTATCGACAACTCGCCTGGTTATCCAAATATAGCTAATAACAAATGCAAACAAAAACAAGTAAAAACGTTGCAGTCGGACGCAACCGACTGCGGAATACTTTGATACCAGTAAAAGAACGGATGGTAAGGAGTCGCTTGCAAAGGACTGGGCCATGTGGTAATCAGCGCCAGCTATCATGTTATCAAATTTTGTGACCTTAGCTCAAAAACTGTGGACGATAGCTTAGCTCCCAGGCAGGGAGCGCTTGATTAGCACTACAATTAGACTTACCTAAAAATTTCGTTGAAAAAGCATTGTATTTTATATTTGAATTTCCCAAGGCGGTTGCTTTCTTCGAAATGAACTTCGCACACTTTCATTTTAGAAGAAATATTTCCTTCTATTTACAAATTCTGGTATTTCAGTGAATAATAGCCGTCGGAAGCAGACGTGTTTTCTTTCTGCTCCGGTTTCAAATTGATAATCACAAGAGTGAAGTGCCTAAAAAACCAACAAATGTATATTATAATTTACGCGAGAACACGCTTTGTGCAATAAAATGCACATCAAAAAGTTATTTTGGTGAACACAATCAACAAATAAACAAAACTAAAATAACAGACAAAAATCAGTAGCTTAACCCCGATCAAGACAATGGCCAGCACGATATTCGCACTCAGCGACAGCGCGATCAAGACGAGCGACGGCTCTCTTTGCAACGGAACATGTCGAACATATGTCGCCGAAGAAACCGAGCGCGAGCGAGCAAAAGAACTCTTGCTCTCAGCGCACGACAGTGCACGTTCGTGCTCCCCTTCTCCCTCCCTACTCTCGACGAAATCCGACTGCGCGCGGTCACCTACACCTAACACGACCAACGAAATCTTGCACGTAGCACGCGAAAGTGTTCGATCATGCTCCCTGTCTCTTCTGTCCACGACGGCTCAAACAGCTACTGCAACAACAATTGCACTGGTGCCAACGGCCCTCTCTCAAAACACAAAGACTGACGCGCCGTCAGCAAAACTTTTCGCAGCCAACGCAAATCTCTCGTGGAAACTCATGCGAAATACCAAACAACACCAATAGATTTCAAATTTTAGCAGATAATGCTGACGACCTGCCCCCAGAATCAGTTGGAGATGACAAAAAAAAGCCAAAGCCACCACCAATATTCATTCGAGAGAAAAGCTCCAGTATTTTTGTAAACAAAGTTGTAGAGCTAATTGGTCATGATAATTTCCACATCATTCCCCTCAAGAGGGGTAACGTCCAGGAGATTAAAGTGCAAACAAAGACCGAAGACAACTTTAGAGTGTTGTCAAAATACTTAAATGCAAGCAAAAAAACTTTTACACGTACCAACTAAAAAGCAGCAAGGGCCAGCAAGTTGTATTTAAAGGGATAGAGTCGGATGTCACGCCAAATGAAATGCCTAACAACATAGACCTTTGCTGACGATACAGCTATTCTTAGCCGCTCCAGATGCCCAAGCAACAACACAACTTGCTCTTCACATCGTTAACGTAGAAAACTGTTTATCCGACAGGCGTATTAAGGTAAACGAAAAAAAATGTAAACATGTAACTTTCACCCTGAACAGGCAAGACTGTCCACCACTCACGCTTAACAACACCCCACTCCCGCTAGCAAACGAAGTAACGTACTTGGGACAGAAGACTTACATGGCGCAGGCACATTGAAGCTAAGAGAACACAGCTTAAACTCAAAGCCAATAGCCTCCATTGGCTTATCAACGCTCGCTCTCCACTAACTGGACTACAAGGTTCTGCTCTGCAACTCCGTTTTGAAACCAATCTGGACCTATGGCTGCCAGCTATGGGGTAACGCGTGCTGCTGCACTGCTGTAACACTGACATCGTGCAAAGAGCCCAGTCGAAGATCCTGAGAACTATCACCGGGGCACCGTGGTACGTTCGCAACGAAAACATACAAAGGGACTTAAACGTACCACCGGTCAGGGAAGTCATAGCGGAACACAAGGAAAGGTACTTGAGCAAGCTCTCATCGCACCCAAACAATCTCGCGAGAGGGCTCACAAACACGTGCATCCGATCCCGCCTCCATCGTAATGATCTTCCTACCCAGCGATGAGTTGAGGAACGCGTTTCCACCCTACCAGTTCAAAAAGTAACTGTTAGTAATTAATGCTTGTAAGATTTGTAAACTTTTTGTCATTCATTAAGGATAATCAGAAATAAAAAGAAAAGTTCAAAAAAAAAATAAAAAAATTTCCAAATTCTCTTTCCATTTGGAGAGCAATTCCGAATTTTCAGGAAATTTGAATAGCCTTGAAAAAGGGATGATTGCAATTTTGAACTACGCAATGGCGATTGCTTGCACCCGAAATTTCGTCACAGTTTTAAAATGTTGCATTCAGTTTTGATCAATCCACAAGTGCCAAATTAAAACTGCACTGCATTTATTTTCTATATATCACAAAAAATATGCAAAAAAGCTCTCTTCTCTCATGAGTGAAAGCATGCATAAGAAGTCAGTTACTGCGTTGCCTCATCTAGACAGCTGTCTCTGCTGTGGTTTTGATCTTTGTTGTGATTTTGTTGTTTGTTGTGATTATGATTATTTTAACATTGCACTCTTGCTCACACGTTTCTCAGCTATTAAAATAATTCAGGGCACTTTAGCTGTTCGATTTCATAGCTTGCAATATACCATATTATAATTTTCATAAACAAATAACAAATATGTATATCGTAAATACACATAAAAATATAAAAATAAATTGCCTGCAGGTATTGCCAATTGTATGTATGTTCGACATTACATAATTATGTATATATGCAATTCAGTGATGTCCAAAATTTAAGAAGGCAGCCACGCGTGATTGTCAAGAAAAATTCTGCCGGCGGTGCAGCCGACACATATATATAGAGAGAGAGAGAATATGTGTATTCTATAAATAAAATTCTCGGCAGCTTGTTCTCGTACGATGCGCGTGTTATTATTTAGGCTATATAAAGATATGGGTTATGCTATTGCGTTTATTTGTAATTGCCGAAACTAATGAAGTTGAGGCATGTCAATGAATTTAATGCGGCTGTTCATGTTTACATGTACACACACACACACACATTTATAAGCTAGACCTTAAAGAAGAAAAATATAAAAAATCGCTTCGAAGCCTGAGCCCGACATATATGAAAACAAATGCTGACACATACCTTAGTTGGTTTTGATGATTTTAGGATGGTCTTCTTCAAACTGAGCACAGACAGACACAACGTATGTCAATGTATATAAATACATAAGATCGTTCGGCTGTCCTCTCCCAACTGCAAAGCTGTTCGGGTTCTCTGAGAGCGTAATAAAAGAATTTCAATTTTGCGTGTATTTTGTTGGTACGACCAACCTTCGCCACTCAATCGTTATCAGTACCAAGTTTTAAAATGCGAAGTGACGTATCTCTATGTATCAATATCGCTGGTACTACGATGAAGTCGAAAAAAAGTTGACATAACTGACCAACAAAGTTACAATGACATACGATCCGGTACTAGCCACGGGTATGTGTGAAAAGTTTAGGTCTGACGCCTTAAGGGTGTTCGTATAAGGCTTAAAGAGGAACTTGACAGATGTACTATATTCTTCGAAGCCACCTGATCTACTTTCAGCCTTAGCGACGGCAATGAAAGTGGAATCTAACCACGATAGGTATGCCCTTGCTGCAAACTTTGCAAAGTCCTTGGTGGACAAGGCCAAAAAGCAGGACCAAAAGTCTCAAGCTAGGTCAGCCAGACAGCAGGAACAAAGGGGTACAGCAGCCGCCCCTGGCTATACCAAAAGTCCAGCCTACGCAATGCAGGGCGGATAAAAGGGTGCCCAGCAAACTCCTGCTAGCAACCTGGGGCCGGAGCCCATGGAAGTCGACACCTCCTCTAAATTTAGGATCAAGGGGCTGCAAGGGGCGGTCAAGCTCAAAAAAGGGGCAATAACTCCGAACGACAGGTCAAAGACGACAAAGATGACGTCACAAGATGGCGAGCCCACCGCCGCATACGACAAAGCAGCCTCCTCCGCAACCGCTGAAGCAGCCGACGAACAATACAGCAATACTGACTACGTCAATTTTTTTAGGGGAAAGTCGCTGCTGCCTTCTATACAAAAAGCAGTAGCGGGGAAAACTTTTAAATTCTTAATAGACACTGGGGCTTCCAAAAATTACATTAAACCTTGTAAAGAATTAAAAGAGGCAGCTCCCACTCAAAAACCATTTACCATGTATTCCATTCATGGGTCTAATATAGTCCGAAAAAAAGTTTTTTTTACCCATATTTGGGGTAACAGCCCCACTTTTCCTCCTAACAAACTTATCCAATTTTGACGAGATAATCGGCCTTGACCTGTTAACACAGGTACAGGCAACACTTGACTTAAAAAATGGCGAGATCAAACTCAGCACTGGCACAGAAAAAATTTTTTACCATGAGTGCAAAGATGTTAATTTTACAAAAATAAAAGAACTAGAGATACCCGCCAATATCAAATCTAAATTTGAAAAAGTTTTAACTGACAAGGCCAAGGTTTTTGCAAACCCAACCGAGGCGCTACCTTTCAATACAGCCGTTGTTGCCACAATTAGAACCACCAATGAGTCACCTATTTATACCAAGTTGTACCCATATCCTATGGGTGTAGCAGACATTGTTGCCAAGGAGATGGAACAACTCCTTAAAGACAACATTATCAGAAAATCAAAGTCACCTTACAACAACCCGTTGTGGGTGGTAGATAAAAAAAAGGCGTGAATGAGCTCGGGGGAAAAAAGAAAAGGTTAGTTGTCGACTTTAGAAAACTTAACGAAGTAACAATAGCTAACAAGTACCCAATGCCAGACATATCCATGATTTTAGCAAATCTGGGCAAGGCAAAATATTTCACCACGTTAGACTCGAAATCTGGTTACCACCAAACCAAAATAACCTCATTTTCTGTGAACGGGGGGAAGTCTGAATTCTGTCGACTTCCTTTTGGGTTAAAAAATGCTGTCAGCATTTTCCAGCGCGCCATAGACGACGTTCTCAGAGAGTACATAGGCAAATGATGTTACGTTTACGTAGATGACGTAATTGTCTTCTCGGAAAACGAAAATGACCATGTCAAACACGTTGATGCGGTTTTGACGAATCTGATAGATGCCAACATGAGAGTGGCCCGAGAGAAAACCCAGTTTTTAAAAAAAAGCGTGGAGTATCTCGGATTTGTCGTCACGGGGGAGGGTGCTAAAACTGACCCCGGAAAAGTAAAAGCCGTACAAGAGTAGGAAGAGCCTAGTAATCTGTTCGCGTTAAGGGGTTTTTTGGGACTCGCCAGCTACTACAGATGTTTTGTAAAAGACTTTGCGTCCATAGCAAGGCCGTTGTCCGATATTTTAAAAGAAGAAAATGGCTCCGTTAGCAAACACCGATCCAGAAAAATTCCGGTCGAACTAAACGAAGTACAAAGTTAAGAAACATTTTGGAGTCAGAAGACGTCATGTTACTTTACCCTGACTTTAAGGCGCCATTTGATTTAACGACAAGTCATGTATAGGTGCAGTTCTCTCCCAAAACGGTCGTGCGATAACAATGATCTCAAGAACACTAAAAGACAGACAGGTCTATGCGACAATTGACAAATGAAAAGGCGTTGCTCGGTGTCTTAAAATAGGGATATAACTTTTAATGCCGTGCCAATGAAATCTAAACTTCTTGCATTCCTGTGATGAATTTTTAAGGCGGACAAAAGTTTTTTTATTTGTTTGTGTTGGCACTCCCGTTATGGATCCCCAGACCACTCGCTAACTCGCTCAGCTTGCTCTACTTGACCGTTAGATGTGCTGAGCGAGTTAGCGAGTGGTCTGGGGATCCATAACGGGAGTGCCAACACAAACAAATAAAAAAACTTTTGTCCGCCTTAAAAATTCATCACAGGAATGCAAGAAGTTTAGATTTCATTGGCACGGCATTAAAAGTTGTAGCTGGAACACCAGATGCGAGGGACTTAGAACACATAAGATCCATAGAAAGCCGTTTAATAGACTCTAACAAAAAGCAAATTGTCATGAGTTCAGAAACACAATTCAGAAACAAATACCGTTAACAAACTTTTAATGTACACTGAAAAGGAGGAAGTAGAGTCAAGTCACCTTTTCGAACTATTACTAACTAGAAATAGAATTTTGATCACTGAAATAGATAATTTACTCCTTACCATTGCGCTTTCCAAATTAAACACTATAAATCCGGTCATTTTGGACCATAGAGACACCAAAGAAATCTTGATCGATCAATCCATAGAAGTATCTGTATCTAGCATATTAAAAGTATCAAAAATCAAAGTCCTACAATCTGAAGATGTAATACATTTTATAATTAGTTACCCTAAGATTAGATTTGCCTCTAAAAAGGTAACCATATTCCCTGTGGCACACCATGGCAGAACTGTACAATTCCCTAACGACGATAACACCGTGGCCGAATGCGACAATAAGGTTATAGCGGTCAGCAACTGTGCAGTGTCGACCACGACAACGTTCTGCGAAATAGCAGAGAACAGCACATGCGCCCAGCAACTTCACTCAGGAGAGGTGGCCCACTGCAGAACTCAACCCCGTCATTGTCATCATCAACGATAGCCCGGCAAGGGTGAGAACAGATGGCGTTGCAGAGCTATCAGTCAACGGCACCTTTCTAATAACGTTTGAGTCGAAGGCCACCACATAAACGGGACACTGTATACAAATCGAAATAATATTCCGAGGCGCTCCCCAGGAGTTGCGATGTCGCCCATGTTGAACATCACCGGACATGACGGTATACTGAGCATGCCGTTCCTTCACCGATTAAGCTCTGAAAACTTGGCCTACATCAGAGAACTCAGAGACAAAGCCGTTGGAAGATCGACCTCGATGATTGCCATACTGGGAACAGTGATCACCATCGTCGTCGTGTGCGCTTTCATTTTTCTCAAACAACGTCAGAGAAAGATCAGGAAAGCGCAAGAGCTAACCGAGATGATTGCAGGCATTACCATTGCCGAGGACGGCAATGTCTTGAGACGGGGAGCAGTTAACTAGTAACCATGGGCACCCGGCCGACGCGTGTTTTCGTCGCTACATATTTGCAGCGATCACGCGGCTCACATCCGCCGTTATGTTTTCATTGCTACATAGTTGTAGCATTGCATAAACAATGGTCTGTTCCCACAGTCTGGCGCACGAAATAGGATGCCTTGCACATGCCACAAGATGAGCATTTTCGGGCGACCGCAACAACAGCAGTACAGTCGCTTTGTCCGTTGTTCTGCCAACCGCTCGTCGGCCGCGCTGCCAACCGCTCTGCCAGCTATTCTATAACATAATGCCAATCGCTAAGCCTTTCACTGTGATGTACATGGCTCCAGTAAGATCGAAAATAAATGTCTCGGTTTTTCATACTATACACGCTTGGTACCTCTAATGCCATAATTGGCTTCGACCTGTTAACACAGGCAGGAGTAACAATTAATTTAAATAACGGCACCATTGAATATAAAAATACAGATGAAAAGCTACAGTTTTACAACTGTGATAGTGTAAACACGTAGACTATATTGTTGTACCAAATTCCGTCAAGAAGGAATTTAAAAAGATGATTTGTAAAGAAATTAAATGTGTTTTCCTCTTGCGAGGATATACCTCTGACGTCGCCACAATTCGAACAGAAACCAACGAACCGGTGTATTCTAAAATGTATCCACACCCCATGGGAGTAGCTGATTTCGTAAACAACGAAATCAAACAGTTATTGAAAGATGGCATAATAAGATCATCGAGATCGCCAATGCGAGTAAAATTACGCTTTCTAACGGAAGAGAGTTAGAAGTGATCAACCCAACCGTGATAAATGCAATACATTGCGATTTGCCAACACTTGCCAGTTTTCAACACAACATTGTGTTAAATTTCCCGTCAACGAAATTTTGGCATTGTAAGAACTTGAGTGCGATGTCATAGACAAGAATGAGCCGAGCATAACCGTGCGCATCGGCGGCCCAAGAAAATGCTAAGCAAGTCCTTTGCGACTATTATTTGCCAAAAATGAACAAACTAACAAGTGAAATCGTCGCAAATTGTAAAAGTTGCACCAAGGGGAAATACGATAGACACCCCAAAAAACAAGAACTTGGAACAACAACAATCCCCTCTTACCCTGGGGAAATGCTGCATATTGATATATTCAATACGGACAAAAACAGTTTTTAACTTGCATCGACAAGTTCTCCAAATTCGCAATCAATTTATTCCCAAGCATAAAAACTATTTATTGCGGCAACGAGTCAAATCGGAAACGATAACATTCAAAAACAGCTATGACATTGACATTGTAAATGCTCCTCCTCTCCACAGTAGAACAGGTAGAACGTTTCCATAGCATCCTAGCTGAAATAGCAAGGTGTATAAAAATCTATGACCTAAATCAATCACCCTAAATCAATCACGGACCTGAAACCAATAGAAGTGATTCATGCAACATCCGAAAACCTCCGACAAGCAAAAATAACAAAAGCCCAGAAAGTTAATGTCGAGAGATGCAACCCAAATAGGCAAAACAGGGTATTGGATGGACTGGGCAACAAATAATCCCCTTTATGCTCAGAGGAAAAGGTACAGGCAGACCTAGGAACGTCTGATCTTGTTAAGGGGAGGGTGGTCCACAAGGACAACCTCAAATAAAAGTGGACTATTTACGCACCAAACAATTATGTTAGCGATAGAAATAAGAGGCACCATTTTTATTCTCTTCTCGTTCTCCCATATATTACAGGATTACTGTCACTATACTACTTGTACTAGTGACAATAATGAACGGTCGGATCACTGACTATTCGCACTCTAATTACATGGGAACAGAGGGACTACTTGAGGTACTCGAGCAATTTAACTGATTTCACTGCAATTGCAGACGAGACAGAAAGGTTAAGTAAATTAATCCCGCAGTCGCATATGCGAAAATTATTAGATGTTGATACAGATCACGTTAGAAGTCCGTTCTTCAAATCCATCACAGAATAGCCAGAAGTCTAGACTTCCTAGGCAAAGCGCGTAAGGTAGTAGCAGCCACTCCAGACGCCTCAGATTTCGAAAAAATCTAAATTTCCGAATTTCAATTAATATAATCAAACAATAGACAGGTTATAATCTCAGAAATTCAAAAACAAATTAATCAACTTACAGATACCATCATTCAAATAATTAAAGAAAATAAAAATGATTTTGTTTGACACCCCGCACTTATACAAGGCTCTGTTGACAAGAAACATAATGCTAATCACAGAAATTCAAAATTTGATTTTAACAGTTACTCTGGCCAAGTCAAATATAATAAATCCTACCATTTCTAACCATGATGATTTGAAGTCTCTAGTTGAACAAACCCTCGAAATTTCTGTAGTTAGATTATTAGAAACATCTAATATGATACCTGCGCACGGGCCTTGCACGCCGGAAGCACTGATATTTGCCACACGCAGCCCAGTCATTTAGAGCTAAACAAGTACGTAGACGACAGTGCAATAATCATCAACGAAAGAACGGCAAGAATCAGCTTTCACGATGTCGTCACTTTCGAGCGCCTAGCAGTCATCAATGGCACTAAGTAACCAGCGTGAAGTCTTGAACGAAACTCCAGGCATAGCAGTATCACCACTTCTAAACATCAACAGCCACGACGCAGTCCTGAGCATGCCACTACTCCATAGACTAAACAGCCATAACATCAAAACCATCCAGAAGTTTAAGGATGAGTTCGAGTCAAAGTTTGGTTCACAGCTGGAGTTAGTCTTGGCATCATATTTTCACTTTCGCTACTACTTTGACAAGTGCTAAAAAGAAGACGAGATTCGATGGAAATACAGACGGCCATTAATAAACTCAATATGACCGGGAACAGTCTTGATCCTGAGGGGGGTAGTAAGCTGATAAGTTAATATAATAATTGTTGTTGGATTGCCATAATCGTTCTTTGGGTTGCCTTAAGCAATCACAGCGCAAAGCGTCTGCATCTGCATTCTATAGCTGCAATGGTATGGATAAATTTGAAAAACAAACAAACAAATAAACGCTCATTCAGTCATTCTGTTTACAATTTTCCCAAATGGTAATAATAATATATATAATTTATTCACCTAAGATTTCTCTGTGTATTTGAATACATAGATGGAACAATGAAATAAATTAAATCCACATTTGTAAAAGTGTTATCGATAAATCTGAAAAGTCAATTGAATGCCTACTCAACATCATAATAATAATAATAACATACAGGTCAAGTTGTATTTCAACCCTTATTACCCTTATTATTTTCTGGCCCCATTACCAAATTGATCGATTATTTTAAATATATAAATACATTATTTTGTATAATAATAATAAAATTGGTTCTTATATTTTTCAAACATATATTTTACAACATTTACAACAGACCGCATCGGCAAACCGATAAATTCGATAACTCTACCAAAAATCAACTCTTCTCCTAGGCACATATATGTGAAATGCAATAAATTATATTCTTATATTATGCATTTATATATATTTATTTTCTCCAAATAAACGCACTAAAATGTATTTGAAAATTAATAAATTCTTCTACAAATAAATAAAGCACATTTCGCATTTCGCATCCAATCCTTGTCTCTTTTGTGATACAACAAAGTTGTAAAAATGCTGTTAACTTGACTATTATTGAAGGCGATATTTTCTCCTATGTCGTCTTCTTCTTTAACAATAACATACATACGTATATAATTTATGAGCGTCGCATTTAAAACAGGCATTACCGAGTTTATAAAATTAAATTGTGGAGAGAGAAAAATTTTATAAGTGGAATATAAAAAAGATCTTAGCTAGATAAAAATTTTATGACCGTTTTATCTGCGGCTGGATGTATTGGTTAATGGATTAATTGAGTTGAATTGATTACTGAAACTTGTACGGCTACTGGATGAGGAGGAGAAGGATGAAGAATCGACTCTGACCACCATCTGTGTATATATTTTCTCTGTCCTGTGTTTTTTCGATTTGATTTGATAAAATTTTGATTTAGGATATGGATATATAGAAAAGATAGCCCATTTTAGTCTCATTTAAGGAAAACTATGCAAATTACCCCAAATTTAAAAAGGATGAATCCAAACCTCTGCAAGCTCCCTAAATTGTCAATTCCAACTTGCTCAGAGTAGAGTGAACCTTGCCTTTCTAGGGAATTTTGTTACTTATAGAAAATTGCCCTGACTGGTTTACTATAAGATTACATATGTTCTGGCTGCACAGCCAACTAATGAGAGCTCCAACCAGGCTAAAGTTATCTCAGTCTTTGCTCTCCTTCTAACAATCACACTCAGGGAAAAACGTAGAACAGATAACCATATTCATGGTAACTTTAACTATTTTCGGGCATAATTAACATGAATATGGTAAACTTGACTAGTGAAAATGTTAAATCAAGAATTACTATGAAATAGTAAAATTAACATTTTTCATAGTTAAATTAAGGTGTTGGATATGTAAATATAAAAAATATAATATTCGAATATTGTTCTTATTAAATTTGAATCTGGAATTTTTCATATTAACATCTCGGGCACCTGAAAATCAAGTATGACAACTGTTGATTTTAATACACTCGCATTTAGCTTCTAGAATTGCTTGAAATATAATTTAAATTATTAAAAATGCTAGAAAGATGAAAATTAGTTTATATCAAAACTCACCGAATACGAAATATGATGTCCTGCGATGGGATATCCCGTTTACTTAGCGGATGCCTTCACCATTGCGCTGTTGCCGAACAAATTTCGTGTGCAGTTAGTTTTGACTTAAAACGGAAAAGCTTCGGTGCAGGAACAAAATGCTCTTTGACTTGAATTCGGAATATAGTAAATATCAATTTGAAGAGTTTTAGAATTAAATATAATTTATTAAGACATACATTTCATTTTAAATTTTAATATTTTAATAATGCGCGCATCGTTGGATTAAATATGTTTCAACGTTAAAATTAACATGCATTGTCATTTTGAAGTTTACGAATTTTGTTTTAAGGTAAATACGTTTTAAGTAATTTTGCTGTCTAACTATGTTTTTAATTGAATCAACATTGATTATATAGATTTTTACTACGTTTCATAGTTAAAACCCGCATAGTAAAATTTACTATTTTCGGAGTTGGTTCTCGTGCTGTTTTTTTTCTGGGTGCACTCTAACTATAATCACTTAATAAACTAAACCAACAAAATAATATACTAGGACAGGGCTTAGTTATAGATTCCTCTATATTCAACAAAAACAAGCTAATACACATAATACTATGCTAGTGTGTAATGCACGACTGGTGTCTGCTGACCTACTAAATTCTCAACATTCAAATTGCTATCCCTTTTAATTACTCAGTAAACTCAACTGTATAACTCACTCGCAGGGATGTGGGCGTACTTGAGTAGTGCTAGGCTTCTTCATGTAAGATTCCCCTGTTGTCAGCCTAAGCCAGCGTCTGTAGGAGGGTCGATCATGATAGTATGACTGACGCTATTCTGTGTGCTAGCTCTCTTGTCTCCTATCTTTCTTTTTCCAATACTCATCATTTGCTAAAGGTTCCACCTCTCACATGAGACTTGGTAACATTACTAAACCTCAGTTGTTGACTGCTCAGCCAATTTATGATCTCTACTAACACAAACCTCAGAGTAGTACAAACCCTGCCTCTGGAGGCTACTGTTTAGTTTGTTAAAGAGCTGCATCTACTCTAACTGCTCAGCCGAAATAGAGCTTTTCCCCAATTCACATGAATTGTAAACATGCCTTATATGGCTAGCAAATACTCTTCACCTCCATCAGAAGTGTAAGAGAAAAACGGTTCTTCTCACTTAGTACACTGATCAATCAAGTGTTACCCTAAGCCTAAGAAAACCAACCAGACTAAAGTTATATCAGCCTATTAAGGTATTAACCTACTAAAATATTAAAAACTTCCAATAACATTCTAACAATACTAAAACAACAATAATCAATCTGATGTTGCAGCTAGTTATTGCTGTCTCACCATTTAATATAAACTTCTACATACCAAACTAGCACTACACTGGGGACGGTCTATTTGAGAGATGCCTGGCTTCCTTAGAGTGCTCTTTGTATTGTTGTTAGCCTAAGCTCGCGTCGATGGAGAGCAATAAGTGCATGACTTGCCTCTTCTGACTCTCTCACCTACCTATCTCACCTACCCTTTTGATAACCAAGTAAATTCCACTTTTAATAAACTCACAGGATAGTGGGAGTATTGGAACAGTACTGGGCTTCTTCATGTGCAAATTTATTTGTTGTTAGCCTAAGCCCGCGTCTGTTAGAGGATATAAGCCTGAATGCATGACCAGTGCTCTACAATGCACTTACTCAACTGAACTCTATCTACTCACCTTCCATACAACACAATCGTGATCAAGCTGTCTCTCTCTCTTGAGACTTGGTAGAGGTAGACTTTGTCTACCTCATTCAAGCTAATCACATATTGACTACTCTCTACAACTACTTTACTAATCACTAACAGCATATTTATATGCAACCACCGGTGCTTATAAACACCATTTCTCGTGTCAAAACAACTTGAAAGGTACAAGTACACACACAAAATGGCTTAAGTCACAACTAGGGTTACCCAAGTTGTAACCCTACTCATCTGCCCTGCTCTAACCAAGTAGGATAGCTATGTTGCCTGTAAATAAAGAGAGAACGGTCACATATGCTGTAGACAGAACATGCTCTTCAGACGCTCTTTTCTAGCATTATAGGCACTGACTTGCGGTGATGCCTCTATCGGCACCACGCGCATAAAGGCAACCGCTTGACAAGCATGTTAGACACGTGATTATTTTGTTTTTTTGCTAACCAATCGCATTCGAGAACTTTCCCCAAACATTTGCTCTCTGGAGTACAGTAGGGTCCAGCTTCCCATTAACCATTTTTTTTTGTAAACCCACCCAGCAGCGGAGCCGAGGACCAGCCGACGCAGCGACAGATCAGAGCCGACGAGAATACGCAGCGGCAGCGCAGGGCCCGTCAACGAAGACATCTACGCGGCAGAGGTCCCGAAGCTGCACGATCAGGCAGCTGAGGCGGGAGGCCCAGCGTATATAAGGCAGCCACCGAAAGCAGGGAAAGTAGTTATCCACAGGCAGCTAACCAGAGCAGTCATCTGAAGACAGTGAAAAAGTGACAGTGTTTAAAACATCCTTGACAAGTGAATCCTCACGGAACGAAAAAAAATGGTAATTCAAATATATTAAAAATAAAAATTTGTCAATGAACACAAATGAAAAAAAAACAAGTAATACGTTGCAGTCGGACGCAACCGACTGCGGAATACTTTGATGCAAGTAAAAAAAATTGTTGTAAGGAATCTGCTTGCCGGGTGGTAAGCATCGCCAGGTATCAAGCTACTAAATTTGGTGAATTTAGCTCAAAAACTGTGGAAGATAACTTAACTTCAAAATTTAAAAGGTGGGCGGAAGAGGCATCCAAATTTTTGAATCAAATGTCTTCCTACCAAGTTTGGTGGCTCTAGCTCAAAAACTGTTAGAGATATAGCCGATTCCGATTTTATAAGGCGGGTGGTTTGGGTGGGCGTGGCATCCAAAATGTTGATGCAGATCTTTGTATATGTCACCATATATCCTCTTACCAAATTTGGAGACTATAGTTCAAAAAATGTGGAAAATACACGCATAACCGTTTTAACAACGGCGGTGGGTGGGGGGCGGAAGGTGTGGGCGTGGCATAAAATATTTGATGCAGTTTGTTGGAAAACTTTACTACCTATCTTGACACAAAATTGTGTGGCTCTAGCCCAAAAAATGTGAAAACTATAGGCCTTTCCAATTTCAAGGAGAAGGGGGATGGGGGCGGAATCAGTGGGCGTGGCATCCAAAATTATGATGCAGTTTTTTGGGGAACGTCATTACCTATCTTGACACAAAATTGTGTGGCTCTATCCCAAAAAATGTGAAAACCATAGGCGTTCCCAATTTCAAGGAGCTGGGAGGATGGGGACAGAAGCAGCGGGCGTGGCATCCAAAATTTTGAATTTGACGGACAGACACCATGACGGACATTGCACAAAACCAATATACTATGAGACCGGTATCATAGTATAAAAAGAGATAAAACCATTTTTAATACATAAAGCGCAAATGCTGTCGCAAAAGCTATATTTGAAATTTGTATACTAAAGTACGGTCCAATGAAGACGTTCATTTCGGAAAGTAAGTAAGGAAATAAAGTAATTTCAGATATGTGCAAGTACATGAAGATCAAAAATCTTACATCAACTGCATATCATATCCAGACATTAGGGACAATAGAACGAAGTCATAGAAAATTCAATTAATACATTCGTTCTTACATTTCTGCAGACAAAACTTATTGGGACGTTTGGATACAATATTTTACTTATTGTTTCAACACAACACCATCAGTTATGAATCAATACTAGTCAAACTAATCTTTGGAAGATTACCAAGATTTTAATAAAATAGATAAAATGGATCCACTCTATAATATCTAAAGCATAGCTCGCAAATAACAATTGAGCGTTTTTTTCTTCACGCGCAATATCAGAGCAGAAGCGAAAATGCTCAAAAAATTCGCTCTCACTCTGAGCAAGAGTCTATTTGTCTATTTTGCATCGGCTTTCGCTTCAGTGTTGTTGTAGAGTTTTTTGTGTTGATCTCTTTTAACGATTCTCTTTTCGGAAGCAATAAAATTGTCGTTCGCGAATTGAGACTCAGTAAATGACAGAATAAGTTATTGCAAAAATTCTTGGAAACACTCTTCACATTAATTGGCTCTGGTGACAAGAATGGAATTTTTTTATAAAGAATATTTATTTCATTTTTACTTATTGTTAAGCATAATTACTAATAATGAATTTAAATTGTCTGCGCTTATAGAACTTTGACGTTCACTTAATATAAAATGTAGGGCTGAAAATGCATCACTCGCTTAACAACGTTTTGCTTCATTTCACTCAACCAATTACTCGCACACTAAGTGTAACAAAATATAACAAAAAAAACGATTGTAGTACGAGCGCGAGCGAGCAAAGCGAACAGCCGATGATGCCGTTGCTCGCGAGTATTATTCGCAAAAACTCCGTAAAGGGTCTTATTTAAAGACGACGAAAAACGCTCAACTGTTATTTGCGAGCTATGCTCTAATGAAATAAAATTTAGATAGAAATAGCATATAAAAGAGCTAGACATATTTTAGAAAAAGCCAACGCTTATAGGAAACTAAATTATGATAAGAAAGTTGCAAATTTTGAATTAAAAATAGGAGATTAAGTAACACTAAGGAACGAAGCGGGTCATAAGATAGATCCGGTATATCTAGGTCCTTATACAGTAGAAACCATAAAGATTATATTGTAATTAAAAAAACAAGCAAAATAAACTAAAAAATATATTCAATAAAACGTTTCATGTGTGAGGTAGCATTCTGCATACCCCACAAAAGGCTGAGTGGTACGACACCCGCTGCATCGTACCGTGGCCAGCCACTTACGCGCAAAAGAGTGAGCGACCGGTCTGATCGTTGCACGCCCTAAAAGCTCAAAAGAGAGCGATCGGTCTGATCATTACGCGCCCCTAACGCAAAAGTGAGCAAGATGGCACTTGACGTGACAGCCCACAAAACTTGACGCCGACTTCGCGTGAGACAGTGGGATGAGCCAGCGATTTTGGATTTTTCTGCAAAAAGCGTTCAGGAGTTGGACACGACGCGACTACCCAGTGCAACCAAAAGTGCAACAGCACCCAAAGTGCAACAGCAGCTTCAGCTATTTGCAATAACAACATCAGCCACAGCCATAGCAGCGGCCACAGCAGTTACCGGCCAACAACGACAACAACAACGAAGAGCGGCTACCGTAACCGCCGCAGCCACCGCCATAGCAACGGCCACCGAGGCTTCTGGCCAACAGCAACAAAAACAACGACTACAGCAACGGCAGCAACAACAACAACACCCACAGCCACAGCTCCCCGCAGCGACAACAACAACAACAGAGGCAACATCAGCAACAACAACAACAACATAGCGCACCGCCACAGCACACCGCAGCGACAAAGGCCAACGCAGCAGCGTCAGCCAACAGCCACTGCACCCGGTCGCAAAGCCAACAACAACAACCGTGGAAGCGACCGCGGCGACACTCGCAACAACAGGAGTGCTGCTCCTGCATGGAGACACGGGATTCGGAGGCAGCGAGGAAAGTGGTTATTAACTAGAATAAAGTGAAAGTGAAGAGTGCAAGTGACGGTAGAGTTGTTTTGGCATATACACACACGCCGGCAACCATACACCCACTCAGACACACGCATACACGCCGGCTGTCATACAGACACTCACACACACGCACACACGCTACGCACATCCAGGCAGCCATACTCACACTCCCCGGCGACCACATACTCGCTCACACACACACGGTACACACTCCTGTACACACGCCCCCGAGCTACACCCGGCACACAATCTCGCACGCATCTACACATACACACACACATACACACACGCATTCGCCTGTTACAGCGGGGTAAGTTAGCCCATGGCCAAGCGTAGAAAGTGAGCCCCCACACATCCACCACACCCCCGTGCGATGCAGGTTGTGGCGGGAAGCTGGGATGCATTCCGAGTCTTACTCTGTGCAGCCCGGACCCCACCTGGGTCACCCACACGAGTCGGATGACGCGGCCGGTGAGCTGGCTTCGGATACCTCGCCATATGGCCCACATGGGTTGGGCTGAGGGGTAGGATAGCAAATCTCCCGAGTTTGACTATAGATTTTGCGGGTTATACCCGCGCGTTGCATCTGTGGCCGGCCTGGGTAGCGAGGTTCGAGGATGCACTCCGAGTCTTAATCTGTGCAGCCCGGACCCCACCTGGGTCACCCACACGAGTCGGATGACGCGGCCGGTGAGTAGGAACGGGGTGGGCGGGATAAGGTAGTCGGTTGGCAAGGCATCCGGGTTTTACCCTCGTCGAGCCGGATGAATGCTTGGTCCTCGCCCCTTCGTACCCCGAAGCCTGGGGTCTTACGCCTGGTCGGTACCAACGGGTGGTCCGAGGAGGGGATTGGGGAGTCTTCCGGGTTATCACCCTGGACTCTCGGCCTCTCCCCTTAGCCCACTCTGAAAGTACCGACCCGGGCGCCCGTACTGCCCGCTGACCCCCGCGTGTCTGCGTTTTTAGGTATTCGATCTCGGTGCGGCTCACTCCAGGGTCCCAGCATTTTACAAATAATCTGTAAAAGACCCCGGACGCGACTGAGACGCCGACCTCGGCTAAGAAACGTCCTTACAACGCATCCCGAGCTTTCACACAGGGAGAAAGCA
Source organism: Scaptomyza hsui (assembly GCA_018152825.1). Taxonomy (NCBI): domain Eukaryota; kingdom Metazoa; phylum Arthropoda; class Insecta; order Diptera; family Drosophilidae; genus Scaptomyza; species Scaptomyza hsui. The sequence goes on from JAECXO010000020.1 coordinate 175,587, forward strand.
ATAAATCAACTACAGTGCAGGAATTAGCTGCTATTCACTGGGCAATAAAACACTTCAGACCATATGTTTATAGAAGGCATTTCTTAGTTAAAACAGACCATAGACCCCTAACCATTTGTTTTCAATGGAAAACCCCCATCAAAACCAATTCACTGTAGAATACCTCAAGGGTAAAGACAACTATGTAGCGGATGCTCTATCTCGCATAAACATTAACACATTAATCGACATGAACACAAATTTTTGCTGTTTAAACAAGATCATCAAAAAGACAGGAAAACATCTGCGCAGATGAAAAATTAATATTGCAAAAACAGAAAAAAGAGACCAAAGTCTATGAAACATTAGCAATAATGACTTAAAGAAATTCATGAAACTAAAATTCAATAAATCAAAATGTTTGTTTAAAAATGGGAAAAGAATTATTTCACAATTTTCAGTTAACAATTTGTACTCTAATGGAAAATTTACATAGGTCAATTCTTTTAAAGGCTTAATTCAGAAGCCGGATTACATAAAATCGTTAATTTACAGTGAACAAATCTTCGAATTTGTATCACTAAATGAATTTAATAATATGGGCAATAAATATTTAAATATATTAAAAGTAGCGCTACTATCAAAAGTGACACAAATAGACAAAAAATACGAAAGTCAAATTAATGCAATACTGTCGAAATACCATGATGATCCAATGTTAAAAATTAAGAAATATTATTACTGGCCCCAAATGACTAAGACAATTACAAAATATGTGAAAACTTGTGTGAAATGCCAACAGGCAAAAACCATAACATAACCATAAGCCCAATGATATTGACAAACACCCCAAATACTGCATTTGACATTGTTTTAATAGATACAATTGGACCATTACCTCGAACAGAGAATGGCAATCACTATAATATGCAAACTCACAAAATATCTAGTTACAATACCAGTAACTGATAAAAGTGCGAGAACAGTATATTCGAATCTTTTGTACTGAAGTACGGTCCAATGAAGACGTTCATATCGGACATGGTAACTGAATATAAAAATTCACCATAGACAATGTTATTCAACTAGACTGGTCAAATCTCTCTTATACGAATATGCGGCACGATTTGGTGCCAAAGCAAACAAAGGCCAAAGAAGAAGAAGGAAGCGAGCAAACGCCGTTGGCAGCTTTTGGTCCTTATAAAGATATAAACATAGAAGATAGAAATAACATAAAAATAGATGTATGAAAAAGGAAACACCAAATAGTAAATAAGAACAGGCTAAAATTATTCAAAAATTAGTTTAGCTCGAGTATATAGTATAGAGCATATAACATTTGTAGGTCTGATCAGCCACAAAGTAATACTTAAAAAAAAATTTTAAAAAAAATAAATTAATAAATTAAACAAAAAATAATAAAAAAATTATTTTCAAAAAAATAAAAACAAAACAAAACATAAATATAAAAAAAAAACAAATATATATAAAAATCTATTCCTTTAATTTGCTTTTTAAGAATATTGAACAACTTCATTATATTACGTTATTCTTCTAAAAGGTGAGGTGTATATAAAGAATATTTATTATTAACAACACAAGTATGAGACACTTTGTTGCACACAATAACAAATAAAAGACCAAAGCGCAGAGCCACTTGAGGCTCATATTACGCATCGCGCACAGCGAGCACGCTAGCCGTCCGTTTAGCTGACGGAGCATATCCCACGGTACACTTATGTATGGCTCACCAGGAGTATGCATATCTGTAATTATCGTATAAGCACTGCTGCGCCAGGCATATATATGAAACCATATATTAATGTATATAGATTTTAAGGATTCGAAGCGGACAGAGTTCCAAATAAAGAACATTCGAAAAACATAAGTCTAATGGAACTGACGTTCCATCGCGTTGATACCGAAGGTCTCATAGTATATTGGTTTTGTGCAATGTCCGTCATGGTGTCTGTCTGTCCGTCTGTCCGTCCGTCCGTATGAACGCAACTTTTTTCGAGAAAAAGCTAGAGACTTGAAACTTTGCAATTATGTTTATCTATAGACGGTTCAGATAAAGTGTCAAGATTGGGTTGCCACGCCCACTAGGAGGCTGGGAAATCGATAAATTCGATAACTGAAAACCGATAAAACCAAATATTTCTCACATTCTTACAGCTAGAGTTACCAAATTTTGCAGATAGCTAGTCATGTCCCTGAAAAAACTGCATCAAAATTTTGGATGCCACGCCCACTCCTTCCGCCCCCATCATCCCTGCTCCTTGAAATTGGAAACATCTATAGTTTTTACATTTTTGGGCTAGAGCCACCAAATTCTGTGTCAAGATAGATATTGAAGTTCCCAAAAAAATGCATCAAAATTTTGGATGCCACGCCCCCTGATTCCGCACCCATCCCCCCTACTCGATGAAATTGGAAACGCCTATAGTTTTCACATTTTTTGGGCTAGAGCCACCTAATTTTGTGTCAAGATAGATATTGACGTTCCCAAAAAAATGCATCAAAATTTTGGATGTCACGCCCCCTGATTCCGCCCCCGTTCCCCCTTCTCCATGAAATTGGAAACGCCTATAGTTTTCACATGTTTTGGGCTAGAGCCACCAAATTTTGTGTCAAGATAGATATTGACGTTCACAAAAAAAAAACATCAAAATTTTGGATGCCCCGCCCCCTGATTCCGCCCCCATCCCACCTTCTCCATGAAATTGGAAACGCCTATAGCTTTTACATTTTTTGGACTAGAGCCACCAAATTTTTTGTGAAGATATTTATTGACGTTCCCTTTTGGATGCCCCGCCCCCTGATTCCGAACCCATCCCCCTTCTCCATGAAATTGGAAACGACGATAGTTTTCACATTTTTTGGGCTAGAGCCACCAAATGTTTTTGTGAAGATATTTATTGACGTTCCCCAAAAAATGCATCAAATTTTTGGATGCCACGCCCCTAATTCCGCCCCCATCCCACCTTCTCCATGAAATTGGAAACGCCTATAGTTTTCACATTTTTTGGGCTAGAGCCACCAAATTCTGTGTCAAGATAGATATTGAAGTTCCCAAAAAAATGCATCAAAATTTTGGATGCCACGCCCCCTGATTCCGCACCCATCCCCCCCTACTCGATGAAATTGGAAACGCCTATAGTTTTCACATTTTTTGGGCTAGAGCCACCAAATTCTGTGTCAAGATAGATATTGAAGTTCCCAAAAAAATTCATCAAAATTTTGGATGCCACGCCCACTCCTTCCGCCCCCATCATCCCTGCTCCTTGAAATTGGAAACATCTATAGTTTTTACATTTTTTGGGCTAGAGCCACCAATTTCTGTGTCAAGATAGATATTGAAGTTCCCAAAAAAAATGCATCAAAATTTTGGATGCCACGCCCCCTGATTCCGCACCCATCCCCCCCTACTCGATGAAATTGGAAACGCCTATAGTTTTCACATTTTTTTGGGCTAGAGCCACCTAATTTTGTGTCAAGATAGATATTGACGTTCCCCAAAAAAATGCATCAAAATTTTGGATGTCACGCCCCCTGATTCCGCCCCCGTTCCCCCTTCTCCATGAAATTGGAAACGCCTATAGTTTTCACATGTTTTGGGCTAGAGCCACCAAATTTTGTGTCAAGATAGATATTGACGTTCACAAAAAAAACATCAAAATTTTGGATGCCACGCCCCCTGATTCCGCCCCCATCCCACCTTCTCCATGAAATTGGAAACGCCTATAGCTTTTACATTTTTTGGACTAGAGCCACCAAATTTTTTTGTGAAGATATTTATTGACGTTCCCTTTTGGATGCCCCGCCCCCTGATTCCGAACCCATCCTATAGTTTTCACATGTTTTGGGCTAGAGCCACCAAATTTTGTGTCAAGATAGATATTGACGTTCACAAAAAAAAACATCAAAATTTTGGATGCCACGCCCCCTGATTCCGCCCCCATCCCCCCTTCTCCATGAAATTGGAAACGCCTATAGCTTTTACATTTTTTGGACTAGAGCCACCAAATTTTTTTGTGAAGATATTTATTGACGTTCCCCAAAAAAATGAATCAAAATTTTGGATGCCCCGCCCCCTGATTCAGAACCCATCCCCCTTCTCCATGAAATTGGAAACGACGATAGTTTTCACATTTTTTGGGCTAGAGCCACCAAATGTTTTTGTGAAGATATTTATTGACGTTCCCCAAAAAAATGCATCAAATTTTTGGATGCCACGCCCCTAATTCCGCCCCCATCCCACCTTCTCCATGAAATTGGAAACGCCTATAGTTTTCACATGTTTTGGGCTAGAGCCACCAAATTTTGTGTCAAGATAGATATTGACGTTCACAAAAAAAAAACATCAAAATTTTGGATGCCACGCCCCCTGATTCCGCCCCCATCCCCCTTCTCCATGAAATTGGAAACGCCTATAGCTTTTACATTTTTGGACTAGAGCCACCAAATTTTTTTGTGAAGATATTTATTGACGTTCCCAAAAAAATGAATCAACATTTTGGATGCCCCGCCCCTGATTCCGAACCCATCCCCCTTCTCCATGAAATTGGAAACGACGATAGTTTTCACATTTTTTGGGCTAGAGCCACCAAATTTTGTATTGACGTTTTGGATGCCACGCCCCATGATTCCGATCCCAACCCCCCCTTCTACTTGAAATTGGAAACGCCTATAGTTTTCACATTTTTCGAGCTAGAGTCACCGAATTTGGTAAGAAGATATATGGTGACATCTACAAAAGATCTGCATGAAAAATTTGGATGCCACGCCCACCTCTGCCGCCAACAATTTAAAATCGGAAATTTCGATATCTCTTATAGTTTTTAAGCTAGAGCTCGTAAATTGTGTAGAAAGATATAATGCAGCATCTACCAAAGATCTGCATCAAAATTTTGAATGCCACGCCCACCTAAGCCACCCGCCTTATAAAATCGGAATCGGCTATATCTCTAACAGTTTTTGAGCTAGAGCCACCAAACTTGGTAGGCAGATAGATAGTGACAGTTAAAAACATTTGATTCAAAAATTTGGATGCCACGCCTACCTCTGCCGCCCACCTTTTAAATTTCGGAGTTAAGTTATCTTCCACAGTTTTTGAGCAAAAGTAACCAAATTTGGTAACATGATAGCTGGCGATGTTTACCACATGGCCCACTCCCTTCGCCCCTGCATTCTCCCTTATCAACCGTTCTTTTACTGGTATCAAAGTATTCCGCAGTCGGTTGAGTCCGACTGCAACGTTTTTACTTGTTTTTATTGTTTGTGTGTGTAGGCAGCAATGTGTGTGTGTGTATTGTATATGTAGTATATGTATTTTATTTTAAATATTGGAATTTTGTGTGTTTGTAGGTTTTGATTGAGAGCTTTGTGTGCATATATGTTTTATGAGTGTATGAGTGTATATAGCTTGTATGTATAAACAGATGTGTAAATCAATAGTATATGTATTGGAGTTTAACCAGTTTAAATAGATGTGTTTGTGGGTTTATTTACAAAAAGTTTATTGGTTTTAAAAGGTTTGTGTATGTGGATGTGTTTGCTTATTGGTACAAGTATATATATGTGTGTGTGAAAGCTTATGTGTTATGTTTTTGCGTTCTTGTGTGTTCAGTTAATTATATTTAGGTTTTCAAACTATTTTGTGTGTGTGAAAATTTTCGTATTACAATGTTTTGAGTGTAGTTGTGTTTAGTTAATTGTACATAGGGATTCAAATTTTTATGTTTTTTATAAGAGCTTTGTGTGTTTAAATGTTTGTGCAAGGAAGTGTATGTGTATTCAGTTTGTGTGTTTGAAAATTTTTGTATTACAATGTTTTGAGTGTAGGTGTTTTTTTTTTATTTCTATACAACAGGTAAACTAACATTAAAAAGAAAACTATAAAATGAATTACCGAGCATAGACGTTGCCAGCTTCTGCGGGACCGCCGCGAAGCATTGCTTCGCAGAAACAATGGCAAGGTCTATGTTGCGATCGCCCTTCAGCGTTCCAACCGCCTCAGCTCAGTCATCGTGGATGCTGCGAAACCACATAACGCGCGCCAATCAGCCTCCCTCTCCAGCATGTGACACACTAAGTTTGTTGGCGAAATGAGGCAAATCGACCACTCAGAACTGGAGTCATGCTTGAATCTCTTTAAGTAGCTTCTGAAACAGCCATGTCCCGTCAGCAATTGGGTGAGGTAGAAATTAACCGACCCGTGCTTCCTCTCCAGCCATCGACGCACATCGGGTATCAGCAAGTGCGTCCAACGCCCTTTCGTAGATGTATCCCAGTGCCGCTGCCAGGCCTCTAGGCTCCGCTCGTGGGCTACAACCCTCAGTTGCAGACCAACCGACGACAGCCACCGCGTCACTGCGTCTAGGCACCAGTCACATAGCTCAGTGACTCGCTGTAGATCCTTAGCCACAAGCACCAGAGCGACGTCGTCAGCATACCCAACAGCGCTAGCACCATCAGGTAGTTGGAGCTGTAGTATTCCGTCACACAATTTCTTGATTTTTCGGTATTTGTCGAGTTATCGACAAAACAAAGTTTTGATTTTTTAATTATTTGTGATGATTGATTCTTGTAGAGAACGACAAAATAAGACGAAAATATTAAATAAAATGTATCGATAACTCGCCTGGTTATTGAGATATAGTTAATAACAAATGCAAACAAATATATAGAAAAATTATTTTTTTTAATTTTAATAGATTTGCGCCAAAAAACGACTCAACTCAATTTCTTGATATATCGATATTTGTCAAGATATAGTTAATAACAAATGCACACAAAAATATAGAAAAATCAATTTTTTGTGTATTTATATAGATTGGTGCCAAAAAAGAAGAAAACTACTCAACACAATTTCTTGATTTATCGATATTTGTCGATATAACAAAGTTTTGATTTTTTTAATTATTTCTGATGATTGATTCTTGTAGAGAACGGTAAAATAAGACGAAAATATTAAATAAAATTTATCGATAACTCGCCTTGTTATCGAGATATAGTTAATAAAAAATGGAAACAAAAATATCGACAAATTAATTTTTTTGGAATTTTAATAGATTGGCGCCAAAAAAAGAAAACTACTCAACACAATTTCTTGATTTATCGATATTTGTCGGTATAGGTTAGGTTAGAACGGCTGACCCTCCCCGGGGGAAGTGTCACACATAGACCACTGAGGGTCCTTAGTGAATCCGGCGTTCGGATAAGTTGGGACTATCTATACGTGTGGTCCTGTGGCGTTTGTGTGCTTCGGGCAAATGCTAGAAGCTTGTTCGGTTCCATCTTGCTGGACAAAATAAGAAGAAAATATTAAATAACATTTATCGATAACTCGCCTGGTTATCGAGATATCGTTAATAACAAATGCACACAAAAATATAGAAAAATCTATTTTTTATGTATATAAATAGATTGGCGCCAAAAAAAGAAAACTCCTAAACACAATTTCTTGATTTATCGATATTTGTCGATATAACAAAGTTTTGATTTTTTATAATAGGACGAAAATATTAAATAAAATTTATCGATAACTCGCCTGTTTATCGAGATATAGTTAATAAAAAATGCAAACAAAAATATCGAAAAATTATTATACTTTGATACCGAAGGTCTCATAGTATATTGGTTTTGTGCAATGTCCGTCATGGTGTCTGTCTGTCCGTCTGTCCGTCCGTCCGTATGTACGCAACTTTTTTCGACACCCGTAAAGCTAGAGACTTGAAACTTTGGAACTATGTTTATCTATAGACGGTACAGATAAAGTGTCAAGATTGGGTTGCCACGCCTACTAGGAGGCTGGGAAATCGAGAAATTCGATAACTGAAAACCAATAAAACCAAATATTTCTCACATTCTTACAGATAGAGTTACCAAATTTTGCACGCAGATAGCTAGTCATGTCCCTGAAAAAACTGCATCAAAATTTTGGATGCCACGCCCACTCCTTCCGACCCCATCATCCCTGCTCCTTGAAATTGGAAACGCCTATAGTTTTTACATTTTTTGGGCTAGAGCCATCAAATTGTGTGTCATGATACATATTGAAGTTCCCCAAAAAAATGCATTAAAATTTTGGATGCCACGCCCCCTGATTCAGCCCCCATCCCCCCCTTCTCCATGAAATTGGAAACGCCTATAGTTTTCACATTTTTTGGGCTAGAGCCACCAAATTTTGTGTCAAGATGGATATTGACGTTCCCCAAAAACATGCATCAAAATTTTGGATGCCACGCCCCCTGATTTTTCCCCCATCCCCCCCTTCTCCATGAAATTGGAAACGCCTATAATTTTCACATTTTTTGGGCTAGAGCCATCAAATTTTGTGTCAAGATAGATATTGACGTTCCCCAAAAATATGCATCAACATTTTGAATGCCACGCCTCCTGATTCCGCCCCCATCTCCCTTTCACCAATAAATTGGAAACGCCTATAGTTTTCACATTTTTTGGGCTAGAGCCACCAAATTTTGTATTGACGTTTTGGATGCCACGCCCCATGATTCCGATCCCAACCCCCCCTTCTACTTGAAATTGGAAACGCCTATAGTTTTCACATTTTTCGAGCTAGAGTCACCGAATTTGGTAAGAAGATATATGGTGACATCTACAAAAGGTCTGCACCAAAAATTAGGATGCCACGCCCACCTCTGCCGCCCACTATTTAAAATCGGAAATTTCGATATCTCTTATAGTTTTTAAGCTAGAGCCCGTAAATTGGGTAGAAAGATAGAAGGCAGCATCTACCAAAGATGTGCATCAAAATTTTGAATGCCACGCCCACCTAAGCCACCCGCCCCTTATAAAATCGGAATCGGCTATATCTTTAACAGTTTTTGAGCTAGAGCCACCAAACTTGGTAGGCAGATAGTGACAGTTAAAAACATTTGATTCAAAAATTTGGATGCCACGCCCACCTCTGCCGCCCACCTTTTACATTTTTAAGTTAAGTTATCTTCCACAGCTTTTGAGGAAAAGCCACCAAATTTGGTAACATGATAGCTGGCGATGTTTACCACATGGCCCACTCCCTTCGCCCCTGCACTCCTCCTTATCAACCGTTCATTTACTGGTATCAAAGTATTCCGCAGTCGGTTGCGTCCGACTGCAACGTTTTTACTTGTTTTTTTTTAATTTTAATAGATTTGCGCCAAAAAAACGACAACACAATTTCTTGATATATCGATATTTGTCGATATAACAAAGTTTTGATTTTTTAATTATTTCTGATGATTGATTCTTGTAGAGAACGACAAAATAAGACGAAAATATTAAAGAAAATTCGCCAAGATGCACAGAGTATCCCTCGGAATGCGCCTTGTCGAACTGCCCGGGCGATGCCGGACACCACAGACACATGCAGAGAAACGATCGGAACATGTTCCATGGCGTCGCCGACCGCCCTGCCAACTACGCTGCATACACGTGGCCAATGGACACTGGCATGGCCACCAATAGCACAGAGAAACCCTCGGAATGCCATTGTTGACCCTGCCGGTGACCCGAGCGGCGCAGGAAACCACAAAACATGCACCGGCCACTATGCCCACTGCACAAAGAGGGAGGGGAGGAGGGCCATGATACACCGATAGTCCCACCAAATCGCACAGAGAACCCTCGGAATGCGAGTTGGCGGTACCACCGGTGGTCGGGCAATACCGAATCGCCGCAACACGTGCAGAGAAACGCTCGGAACACGTGTTGCGGCCATGCGGTACGCCGCGGCCACTCCCGGCACACGACACTAACACTTTTGGCACTGTTAGGTTACACATATTTCGGGCTTTATTTAACTATATTTTATAACTACCCTAACCACACCGCAACAACAAAAAAAACTATTCCCGCCCCATCGCACCCTGAAATCAGAGGCCAGCTTACCCGCGCTCCATTCTCTCGTCTTTAAAAAAAATCCGTTGTCTTCGTTGTCTTTTTATTTTCTCGATGTCCTGGTAATCCTTGTCCTCGTGTGTCTTGTGTTTTTCTATCCTGTGTGTGCCGCTGTTTTTGCCATGTGCTGGTTTTCGCTTGTCTCGCACCCGTTTACTCACGCACGCACTCCCGTCTGGGTAAAAAGTTCTAACACGACTCTCTTCAAAACGATGTCGGACCCTTTTCCAGTCGCGATCGCTGCTTAGGGCTCTGCTGCGGCCTCTGCCCTTAAGCTGCCGACGCCGCTCTCGCTGTCGTCGTTCGTGGCTCTGCTGCTTCTGTATTTATCGCGGCCTAGGCTCTGCTGTTGCGATTTCTGTTGCATCGATGCTTGCGTGTCGTGTGCAAACTCTCTGAGCAACTCGCACATGATCCCGTTACTTTTCAGTGATGCCCGGTAGCATCAGTGATGCGCGCTCAGCTCATAATGTACCCTGTCCCGAATATATATAAATACTTAAAACTCCTGCCTTGTGGGTATTTTTTTTTGTGTTGGAGTCTTTGCACTCCACAAGTTAATAACAAATGCACACAAAAATATAGACAAATCAATTTTTTGTGTATTTAAATAGATTGGCGACAAAAAAAAACAGAAAACTACTCAACACAATTTCTTGATTTATCGATATTTGTCAAGCTATCGATATAACAAAGTTTTGATTTTTTAATTATTTCTGATGATTGAAAAAATAAGCAGCTCGCGTCTGCGTTTTTCCCCCTTGACTTTACTTTCGGACTTGCCGAAAACATGTATTTTGTCACAACTCCTCCCACAATGTGGAAAAAAATGACAATCCTACCGTCCAAAATATCCTAACGAAACAAAACAAATTTCGGAGTCCCTGCTCGGGCGCCAACTGTAAAGAAGCTTTCTAAGGCTGGGGTAGAGACTCAGTCCTGCCCAGGGCCTTTTACAATAAAATTTATAAAATACCGAGACTCGGAGACCTGCCTCGATAATTCCCCCCTTATGAGGCTCCGGTGGCCCACCCACGCATACCGAGAAGCGCTCGAAGTATGCGTGGTTGCACCAACCGGCGATTTGGAAGTGGTCACAACACTAACAAGAGTTGGGAAACGCGAGTGGCGAGTCACCGGCAGACTCGCCAAGATGCACAGAGTATCCCTCGGAATGCGCCTTGTCGAACTGCCCGGGCTATGCTGGACACCACAGACACATGCAGAGAAACGATCGGAACATGTTCCATGGCGTCGCCGACCGCCCTGCCAACTACGCTGCATACACGTGGCCAATGGACACTGGCATGGCCACCAATAGCACAGAGAAACCCTCGGAATGCCATTGTTGACCCTTTGCAGGTGACCCGAGCGGGAGGGAACACCACAAAACATGCACCGGCCACTATGCCCACTTGACACAAAGGGAGGAGGGCCAGGAGTTGATACACCGATAGTCCCACCAAATCGCACAGAGAACCCTCGGAATGCGAGTTGGCGGTACCACCGGTGGTCGGGCAATACCGAATCGCCGCAACACGTGCAGAGAAACGCTCGGAACACGTGTTGCGGCCAGCCGCGGCGCCCGGCCACTCCCGGCACACGACACTAACACTTTTGGCACTGTTAGGTTACACATATTTCGGGCTTTATTTAACTATATTTTATAACTACCCTAACCACACCGCAACAACAAAAAAAATATTCCCGCCCCATCGCACCCTGAAATCAGAGGCCAGCTTACCCGCGCTCCATTCTCTCATCTTTAAAAAAATCCGTTGTCTTCGTTGTTTTTTTATTTTCTCGATGTCCTGGTAATCCTTGTCCTCGTGTGTCTTGTGTTTTTCTATCCTGTGTGTGCCGCTGTTTTTGCCATGTGCTGGTTTTCGCTTGTCTCGCACCCTTTTTACTCACGACGCACTCCCGTCTGGGTAAAAAGTTCTAACACGACTCTCTTCAAAACGATGTCGGACCCTTTTCCAGTCGCGATCGCTGCTTAGGATCTGCTGCGGCCTCTGCCCTTAAGCTGCCGACGCGCTCTCGCTGTCCGCCTGCTCTCGTTCGGGTCGCTGCGGTCGTCGTTCGTGGCTCTGCTGCTTCTGTATTTATCGCGGCCTAGGCTCTGCTGTTGCGATTTCTGTTGCATCGATGCTTGCGTGTCGTGTGCAAACTCTCTGAGTCAAAACTACTCAACACAATTTTTTGTATTTATCGATATTTGCGCAAAAAAAAAAACTCACAATTTCTTGTTTATCGAGTTTTTTATCGATAAAACAAAGTTTTGATTTTTAATTATTTGTGATGATTGATTCTTGTAGAGAACGACAAAATAAGACGAAAATATTAAATAAAATTTATCGATAACTCGCCTGGTTATCGAGATATAGTTAATAACAAATGCAAACAATAATTATCGATAAATCAATTTTTTTTCGTATTTTAATAGATTTGCGCCAAAAAAAAAAAATACTCAACACAATTTCTTGATTTATCGATATTTGTCGAGTTATCGATAAAACAAAGTTTTGATTTTTAATTATTTGTGTTTTTTTATTGAGAACGACAAAATAAGACGAAAATATTAAATAAAATTTATCGATAACTCGCCTGTTTATCGAGATATAGTTAATAACAAAAACAAACAATATATATCGATAAATCAATTTTTTTTCAATTTTAATAGATTTGCGCAAAAAAAAAACTACTCAACACAATTTCTTGATTTATCGATATTTGTCGAGTTATCGATAAAACAAAGTTTTGATTTTTAATTATTTGTGATGATTGATTCTTGTAGAGAACGACAAAATAAGACGAAAATATTAAATAAAATTTATCGATAACTCGCCTGGTTATCGAGATATAGTTAATAACAAATGCAAACAATAATATCGATAAATTAATTTATTTTTCAATTTTAATAGATTTGCGCTAAAAAAAAACTACTCAACACAATTTCTTGATTTATCGATATTTGTCGAGTTATCGATAAAACAAAGTTTTGATTTTTAATTATTTGTGATGATTGATTCTTGTAGAGAACGACAAAATAAGACGAAAATATTAAATAAAATTTATCGATAACTCGCCTGGTTATCGAGATATAGTTAATAACAAATGCAAACAATAATATCGATAAATCAATTTTTTTTTGAATTTTAATAGATTTGCGCCAAAAAAAAAAAACTACTCAACACAATTTCTTGATTTATCGATATTTGTCGAGTTATCGATAAAACAAAGTTTTGATTTTTAATTATTTGTGATGATTGATTCTTGTAGAGAACGACAAAATAAGACGAAAATATTAAATAAAATTTATCGATAACTCGCCTGGTTATCGAGATATAGTTAATAACAAATGCAAACAATAATATCGATAAATTAATTTTTTTTCAATTTTAATAGATTGGCGCAAAAAAAAAACTACTAAACACAATTTCTTGATTTATCGATATTTGTCGAGTTATCGATAAAACAAAGTTTTGATTTTTAATTATTTGTGATGATTGATTCTTGTAGAGAACGACAAAATAAGACGAAAATATTAAATAAAATTTATCGATAACTCGCCTGGTTATCGAGATATAGTTAATAACAAATGCAAACAATAATATCGATAAATTAATTTATTTTTCAATTTTAATAGATTTGCGCAAAAAAAAACTACTCAACACAATTTCTTGATTTATCGATATTTGTCGAGTTATCGATAAAACAAAGTTTTGATTTTTAATTATTTGTGATGATTGATTCTTGTAGAGAACGACAAAATAAGACGAAAATATTAAATAAAATTTATCGATAACTCGCCTGGTTATCGAGATATAGTTAATAACAAATGCAAACAATATAATCGATAAATCAATTTTTTTTGCATTTAAATAGATTTGCGCCAAAAAAAAAAACTACTCAACACAATTTCTTGATTTATCGATATTTGTCGAGTTATCGATAAAACAAAGTTTTGACTTTTTAATTATTTGTGATGATTGATTCTTGTAGAGAACGACAAAATAAGACGAAAATATTAAATAAAATTTATCGATAACTCGCCTGGTTATCGAGATATAGTTAATAACAAATGCAAACAATAATATCGATAAATTAATTTATTTTTCAATTTTAATAGATTTGCGCAAAAAAAAACTACTCAACACAATTTCTTGATTTATCGATATTTGTCGAGTTATCGATAAAACAAAGTTTTGATTTTTAATTATTTGTGATGATTGATTCTTGTAGAGAACGACAAAATAAGACGAAAATATTAAATAAAATTTATCGATAACTCGCCTGGTTATCGAGATATAGTTAATAACAAATGCAAACAATAATATCGATAAATCAATTTTTTTTTCAATTTTAATAGATTTGCGCCAAAAAAAAAAAACTACTCAACACAATTTCTTGATTTATCGATATTTGTCGAGTTATCGATAAAACAAAGTTTTGATTTTTAATTATTTGTGATGATTGATTCTTGTAGAGAACGACAAAATAAGACGAAAATATTAAATAAAATTTATCGATAACTCGCCTGGTTATCGAGATATAGTTAATAACAAATGCAAACAATAATATCGATAAATTAATTTATTTTTCAATTTTAATAGATTTGCGCAAAAAAAAACTACTCAACACAATTTCTTGATTTATCGATATTTGTCGAGTTATCGATAAAACAAAGTTTTGATTTTTAATTATTTGTGATGATTGATTCTTGTAGAGAACGACAAAATAAGACGAAAATATTAAATAAAATTTATCGATAACTCGCCTGGTTATCGAGATATAGTTAATAACAAATGCAAACAATAATTTAATCGATAAATTAATTTATTTTTCAATTTTAATAGATTTGCGCAAAAAAAAAATACTCTAACACAATTTCTTGATTTATCGATATTTGTCGAGTTATCGATAAAACAAAGTTTTGATTTTTAATTATTTGTGATGATTGATTCTTGTAGAGAACGACAAAATAAGACGAAAATATTAAATAAAATTTATCGATAACTCGCCTGGTTATCGAGATATAGTTAATAACAAATGCAAACAATAATATCGATAAATTAATTTATTTTTCAATTTTAATAGATTTGCGCCAAAAAAAAAACTACTCAACACAATTTCTTGATTTATCGATATTTGTCGAGTTATCGATAAAACAAAGTTTTGATTTTTAATTATTTGTGATGATTGATTCTTGTAGAGAACGACAAAATAAGACGAAAATATTAAATAAAATTTATCGATAACTCGCCTGGTTATCGAGATATAGTTAATAACAAATGCAAACAATAATATCGATAAATTAATTTATTTTTCAATTTTAATAGATTTGCGCCAAAAAAAAACTACTCAACACAATTTCTTGATTTATCGATATTTGTCGAGTTATCGATAAAACAAAGTTTTGATTTTTAATTATTTGTGATGATTGATTCTTGTAGAGAACGACAAAATAAGACGAAAATATTAAATAAAATTTATCGATAACTCGCCTGGTTATCGAGATATAGTTAATAACAAATGCAAACAATAATATCGATAAATCAATTTTTTTTCAATTTTAATAGATTTGCGCAAAAAAAAAAACTACTCAACACAATTTCTTGATTTATCGATATTTGTCGAGTTATCGATAAAACAAAGTTTTGATTTTTAATTATTTGTGATGATTGATTCTTGTAGAGAACGACAAAATAAGACGAAAATATTAAATAAAATTTATCGATAACTCGCCTGGTTATCGAGATATAGTTAATAACAAATGCAAACAATAATATCGATAAATTAATTTATTTTTCAATTTTAATAGATTTGCGCCAAAAAAAAAACTACTCAACACAATTTCTTGATTTATCGATATTTGTCGAGTTATCGATAAAACAAAGTATTGATTTTTTAATTATTTGTGATGATTGATTCTTGTAGAGAACGACAAAATAAGACGAAAATATTAAATAAAATTTATCGATAACTCGCCTTGTTATCGAGATATAGTTAATAACAAATGCAAACAATAATATCGATAAATTAATTTATTTTTCAATTTTAATAGATTTGCGCAAAAAAAAACTACTCAACACAATTTCTTGATTTATCGATATTTGTCGAGTTATCGATAAAACAAAGTTTTGATTTTTAATTATTTGTGATGATTGATTCTTGTAGAGAACGACAAAATAAGACGAAAATATTAAATAAAATTTATCGATAACTCGCCTGGTTATCGAGATATAGTTAATAACAAATGCAAACAATAATATCGATAAATTAATTTATTTTTCAATTTTAATAGATTTGCGCAAAAAAAAACTCAACAAAATCTTTTCTCAACACAATTTCTTGATTTATCGATATTTGTCGAGTTATCGATAAAACAAAGTTTTGATTTTTAATTATTTGTGATGATTGATTCTTGTAGAGAACGACAAAATAAGACGAAAATATTAAATAAAATTTATCGATAACTCGCCTGGTTATCGAGATATAGTTAATAACAAATGCAAACAATAATATCGATAAATTAATTTATTTTTCAATTTTAATAGATTTGCGCAAAAAAAAACTACTCAACACAATTTCTTGATTTATCGATATTTGTCGAGTTATCGATAAAACAAAGTTTTGATTTTTAATTATTTGTGATGATTGATTCTTGTAGAGAACGACAAAATAAGACGAAAATATTAAATAAAATTTATCGATAACTCGCCTGGTTATCGAGATATAGTTAATAACAAATGCAAACAATAATATCGATAAATTAATTTATTTTTCAATTTTAATAGATTTGCGCCAAAAAAAAACTACTCAACACAATTTCTTGATTTATCGATATTTGTCGAGTTATCGATAAAACAAAGTTTTGATTTTTAATTATTTGTGATGATTGATTCTTGTAGAGAACGACAAAATAAGACGAAAATATTAAATAAAATTTATCGATAACTCGCCTGGTTATCGAGATATAGTTAATAACAAATGCAAACAATAATATCGATAAATCAATTTTTTTTCAATTTTAATAGATTTGCGCCAAAAAAAAAAAACTACTCAACACAATTTCTTGATTTATCGATATTTGTCGAGTTATCGATAAAACAAAGTTTTGACTTTTTAATTATTTGTGATGATTGATTCTTGTAGAGAACGACAAAATAAGACGAAAATATTAAATAAAATTTATCGATAACTCGCCTGGTTATCGAGATATAGTTAATAACAAATGCAAACAATAATATCGATAAATTAATTTATTTTTCAATTTTAATAGATTTGCGCAAAAAAAAACTACTCAACACAATTTCTTGATTTATCGATATTTGTCGAGTTATCGATAAAACAAAGTTTTGATTTTTAATTATTTGTGATGATTGATTCTTGTAGAGAACGACAAAATAAGACGAAAATATTAAATAAAATTTATCGATAACTCGCCTGGTTATCGAGATATAGTTAATAACAAATGCAAACAATAATATCGATAAATTAATTTATTTTTCAATTTTAATAGATTTGCGCAAAAAAAAACTACTCAACACAATTTCTTGATTTATCGATATTTGTCGAGTTATCGATAAAACAAAGTTTTGATTTTTAATTATTTGTGATGATTGATTCTTGTAGAGAACGACAAAATAAGACGAAAATATTAAATAAAATTTATCGATAACTCGCCTGGTTATCGAGATATAGTTAATAACAAATGCAAACAATAATATCGATAAATTAATTTTTTTTTCAATTTTAATAGATTTGCGCAAAAAAAAATTACTTTACACAATTTTTTGATTTATCGATATTTTGATTTATCGATAAAACAAAGTTTTTGATTTTTAATTATTTGTGATGATTGATTCTTGTAGAGAACGACAAAATAAGACGAAAATATTAAATAAAATTTATCGATTTATCGCCTATTTATCGAGTTATCGTTAATAACAAATGCAAACAATAATATCGATAAATCAATTTATTTTTCAATTATATTTGATTGCTAAAAAAAAAATCAAAACAATTTTTGATTTATCGATATTTGTCGAGTTATCGATAAAACAAAGTTTTGATTTTTAATTATTTGTGATGATTATTCTTGTATTTTGAGAACGACAAAATAAGACGAAAATATTAAATAAAATTTATCGATAACTCGCCTGGTTATCGAGATATAGTTAATAACAAATGCAAACAATAATATCGATAAATTAATTTATTTTTCAATTTTAATAGATTTGCGCAAAAAAAAACTACTCAACACAATTTCTTGATTTATCGATATTTGTCGAGTTATCGATAAAACAAAGTTTTGATTTTTAATTATTTGTGATGATTGATTCTTGTAGAGAACGACAAAATAAGACGAAAATATTAAATAAAATTTATCGATAACTCGCCTGGTTATCGAGATATAGTTAATAACAAATGCAAACAATAATATCGATAAATTAATTTTTTATTCAATTTTAATAGATTTGCGCAAAAAAAACTACTCAACACAATTTTTTGATTTATCGATATTTGTCGAGTTATCGATAAAACAAAGTTTTGATTTTTAATTATTTGTGATGATTGATTCTTGTAGAGAACGACAAAATAAGACGAAAATATTAAATAAAATTTATCGATAACTCGCCTGGTTATCGAGATATAGTTAATAACAAATGCAAACAATAATATCGATAAATTAATTTATTTTTCAATTTTAATAGATTTGCGCAAAAAAAAACTACTCAACACAATTTCTTGATTTATCGATATTTGTCGAGTTATCGATAAAACAAAGTTTTGATTTTTTAATTATTTGTGATGATTGATTCTTGTAGAGAACGACAAAATAAGACGAAAATATTAAATAAAATTTATCGATAACTCGCCTGGTTATCGAGATATAGTTAATAACAAATGCAAACAATATAATCGATAAATCAATTTTTTTGTGCATTTAAATAGATTGGCGCCAAAAAAAAACTACTCAACACAATTTCTTGATTTATCGATGTTTGTCGAGTTATCGATAAAACAAAGTTTTGATTTTTAATTATTTGTGATGATTGATTCTTGTAGAGAACGACAAAATAAGACGAAAATATTAAATAAAATTTATCGATAACTCGCCTGGTTATCGAGATATAGTTAATAACAAATGCAAACAATAATATCGATAAATTAATTTATTTTTCAATTTTAATAGACTTGCGCTAAAAAAAAACTACTCAACACAATTTCTTGATTTATCGATATTTGTCGAGTTATCGATAAAACAAAGTTTTGATTTTTAATTATTTGTGATGATTGATTCTTGTAGAGAACGACAAAATAAGACGAAAATATTAAATAAAATTTATCGATAACTCGCCTGGTTATCGAGATATAGTTAATAACAAATGCAAACAATAATATCGATAAATTAATTTATTTTTCAATTTTAATAGACTTGCGCTAAAAAAAAACTACTCAACACAATTTCTTGATTTATCGATATTTGTCGAGTTATCGATAAAACAAAGTTTTGACTTTTTAATTATTTGTGATGATTATTTCTTGTAGAGAACGACAAAATAAGACGAAAATATTAAATAAAATTTATCGATAACTCGCCTGGTTATCGAGATATAGTTAATAACAAATGCAAACAATAATATCGATAAATTAATTTATTTTTCAATTTTAATAGACTTGCGCTAAAAAAAAACTACTCAACACAATTTCTTGATTTATCGATATTTGTCGAGTTATCGATAAAACAAAGTTTTGATTTTTAATTATTTGTGATGATTGATTCTTGTAGAGAACGACAAAATAAGACGAAAATATTAAATAAAATTTATCGATAACTCGCCTGGTTATCGAGATATAGTTAATAACAAATGCAAACAATAATATCGATAAATTAATTTTTTATTCAATTTTAATAGATTTGCGCAAAAAAAAACTACTCAACACAATTTCTTGATTTATCGATATTTGTCGAGTTATCGATAAAACAAAGTTTTGATTTTTAATTATTTGTGATGATTGATTCTTGTAGAGAACGACAAAATAAGACGAAAATATTAAATAAAATTTATCGATAACTCGCCTGGTTATCGAGATATAGTTAATAACAAATGCAAACAATAATATCGATAAATTAATTTTTTATTCAATTTTAATAGATTTGCGCAAAAAAAAACTACTCAACACAATTTCTTGATTTATCGATATTTGTCGAGTTATCGATAAAACAAAGTTTTGATTTTTAATTATTTGTGATGATTGATTCTTGTAGAGAACGACAAAATAAGACGAAAATATTAAATAAAATTTATCGATAACTCGCCTGGTTATCGAGATATAGTTAATAACAAATGCAAACAATAATATCGATAAATTAATTTATTTTTCAATTTTAATAGATTTGCAAAAAAAAAACTACTCAACACAATTTCTTGATTTATCGATATTTGTCGAGTTATCGATAAAACAAAGTTTTGATTTTTAATTATTTGTGATGATTGATTCTTGTAGAGAACGACAAAATAAGACGAAAATATTAAATAAAATTTATCGATAACTCGCCTGGTTATCGAGATATAGTTAATAACAAATGCAAACAATAATATCGATAAATTAATTTTTTTTCAATTTTAATAGATTTGCGCAAAAAAAAACTACTCAACACAATTTCTTGATTTATCGATATTTGTCGAGTTATCGATAAAACAAAGTTTTGATTTTTAATTATTTGTGATGATTGATTCTTGTAGAGAACGACAAAATAAGACGAAAATATTAAATAAAATTTATCGATAACTCGCCTGGTTATCGAGATATAGTTAATAACAAATGCAAACAATAATATCGATAAATTAATTTTTTTTCAATTTTAATAGATTTGCAAAAAAAAAAACTACTCAACACAATTTCTTGATTTATCGATATTTGTCGAGTTATCGATAAAACAAAGTTTTGATTTTTAATTATTTGTGATGATTGATTCTTGTAGAGAACGACAAAATAAGACGAAAATATTAAATAAAATTTATCGATAACTCGCCTGGTTATCGAGATATAGTTAATAACAAATGCAAACAATAATATCGATAAATTCAATTTTTTTTTCAATTTTAAATAGATTTGCGCCAAAAAAAAAACTACTCAACACAATTTCTTGATTTATCGATATTTGTCGAGTTATCGATAAAACAAAGTTTTGTTATAATTATTTGTGATGATTGATTCTTGTAGAGAACGACAAAATAAGACGAAAATATTAAATAAAATTTATCGATAACTCGCCTGGTTATCGAGATATAGTTAATAACAAATGCAAACAATATAATCGATAAATCAATTTTTTTGTGCATTTAAATAGATTGGCGCCAAAAAAAAAAACTACTCAACACAATTTCTTGATTTATCGATGTTTGTCGAGCTATCGATAAAACAAAGTTTTGATTTTTAATTATTTGTGATGATTGATTCTTGTAGAGAACGACAAAATAAGACGAAAATATTAAATAAAATTTATCGATAACTCGCCTGGTTATCGAGATATAGTTAATAACAAATGCAAACAATAATATCGATAAATTAATTTATTTTTCAATTTTAATAGATTTGCGCAAAAAAAAACTACTCAACACAATTTCTTGATTTATCGATATTTGTCGAGTTATCGATAAAACAAAGTTTTGATTTTTAATTATTTGTGATGATTGATTCTTGTAGAGAACGACAAAATAAGACGAAAATATTAAATAAAATTTATCGATAACTCGCCTGGTTATCGAGATATAGTTAATAACAAATGCAAACAATAATATCGATAAATTAATTTATTTTTCAATTTTAATAGATTTGCGCTAAAAAAAACTACTCAACACAATTTCTTGATTTATCGATATTTGTCGAGTTATCGATAAAACAAAGTTTTGATTTTTTAATTATTTGTGATGATTGATTCTTGTAGAGAACGACAAAATAAGACGAAAATATTAAATAAAATTTATCGATAACTCGCCTGGTTATCGAGATATAGTTAATAACAAATGCAAACAATATAATCGATAAATCAATTTTTTTGTGCATTTAAATAGATTGGCGCCAAAAAAAAAACTACTCAACACAATTTCTTGATTTATCGATGTTTGTCGAGCTATCGATAAAACAAAGTTTTGATTTTTAATTATTTGTGATGATTGATTCTTGTATAGCACGACAAAATAAGACGAAAATATTAAATAAAATTTATCGATAACTCGCCTGGTTATCGAGATATAGTTAATAACAAATGCAAACAATAATATCGATAAATTAATTTATTTTTCAATTTTAATAGATTTGCGCAAAAAAAAAACTACTCAACACAATTTCTTGATTTATCGATATTTGTCGAGTTATCGATAAAACAAAGTTTTGATTTTTAATTATTTGTGATGATTGATTCTTGTAGAGAACGACAAAATAAGACGAAAATATTAAATAAAATTTATCGATAACTCGCCTGGTTATCGAGATATAGTTAATAACAAATGCAAACAATAAATATCGATAAATCAATTTTTTTTCAATTTTAATAGATTTGCGCAAAAAAAAAACTACTCAACACAATTTCTTGATTTATCGATATTTGTCGAGTTATCGATAAAACAAAGTTTTGATTTTTTAATTATTTGTGATGATTGATTCTTGTAGAGAACGACAAAATAAGACGAAAATATTAAATAAAATTTATCGATAACTCGCCTGGTTATCGAGATATAGTTAATAACAAATGCAAACAATAATATCGATAAATTAATTTATTTTTCAATTTTAATAGATTTGCGCAAAAAAAAACTACTCAACACAATTTCTTGATTTATCGATATTTGTCGAGTTATCGATAAAACAAAGTTTTGATTTTTTAATTATTTGTGATGATTGATTCTTGTAGAGAACGACAAAATAAGACGAAAATATTAAATAAAATTTATCGATAACTCGCCTGGTTATCGAGATATAGTTAATAACAAATGCAAACAATAATATCGATAAATTAATTTTTTTTCAATTTTAATAGATTTGCGCTGAAAAAAAAAACTACTCAACACAATTTCTTGATTTATCGATATTTGTCGAGTTATCGATAAAACAAAGTTTTGATTTTTAATTATTTGTGATGATTGATTCTTGTAGAGAACGACAAAATAAGACGAAAATATTAAATAAAATTTATCGATAACTCGCCTGGTTATCGAGATATAGTTAATAACAAATGCAAACAATAATATCGATAAATTAATTTATTTTTCAATTTTAATAGATTTGCGCAAAAAAAAACTACTCAACACAATTTCTTGATTTATCGATATTTGTCGAGTTATCGATAAAACAAAGTT
This sequence comes from Scaptomyza hsui, assembly GCA_018152825.1. Lineage (NCBI taxonomy): Eukaryota > Metazoa > Arthropoda > Insecta > Diptera > Drosophilidae > Scaptomyza > Scaptomyza hsui. Next base: position 198,842 of record JAECXO010000020.1, read on the forward strand.
TTGATTTTTAATTATTTGTGATGATTGATTCTTGTAGAGAACGACAAAATAAGACGAAAATATTAAATAAAATTTATCGATAACTCGCCTGGTTATCGAGATATAGTTAATAACAAATGCAAACAATAATATCGATAAATTAATTTATTTTTCAATTTTAATAGATTTGCGCTAAAAAAAAACTACTCAACACAATTTCTTGATTTATCGATATTTGTCGAGTTATCGATAAAACAAAGTTTTGACTTTTTAATTATTTGTGATGATTGATTCTTGTAGAGAACGACAAAATAAGACGAAAATATTAAATAAAATTTATCGATAACTCGCCTGGTTATCGAGATATAGTTAATAACAAATGCAAACAATAATATCGATAAATTAATTTATTTTTCAATTTTAATAGATTTGCGCTAAAAAAAAACTACTCAACACAATTTCTTGATTTATCGATATTTGTCGAGTTATCGATAAAACAAAGTTTTGATTTTTTAATTATTTGTGATGATTGATTCTTGTAGAGAACGACAAAATAAGACGAAAATATTAAATAAAATTTATCGATAACTCGCCTGGTTATCGAGATATAGTTAATAACAAATGCAAACAATAATATCGATAAATCAATTTTTTTTTGCATTTAAATAGATTTGCAAAAAAAAAAACTACTCAACACAATTTCTTGATTTATCGATATTTGTCGAGTTATCGATAAAACAAAGTTTTGATTTTTAATTATTTGTGATGATTGATTCTTGTAGAGAACGACAAAATAAGACGAAAATATTAAATAAAATTTATCGATAACTCGCCTGGTTATCGAGATATAGTTAATAACAAATGCAAACAATAATATCGATAAATTAATTTATTTTTCAATTTTAATAGATTTGCGCAAAAAAAAACTACTCAACACAATTTCTTGATTTATCGATATTTGTCGAGTTATCGATAAAACAAAGTTTTGATTTTTAATTATTTGTGATGATTGATTCTTGTAGAGAACGACAAAATAAGACGAAAATATTAAATAAAATTTATCGATAACTCGCCTGGTTATCGAGATATAGTTAATAACAAATGCAAACAATAATATCGATAAATTAATTTTTTTTCAATTTTAATAGATTTGCGCAAAAAAAAAACTACTCAACACAATTTCTTGATTTATCGATATTTGTCGAGTTATCGATAAAACAAAGTTTTGATTTTTTAATTATTTGTGATGATTGATTCTTGTAGAGAACGACAAAATAAGACGAAAATATTAAATAAAATTTATCGATAACTCGCCTGGTTATCGAGATATAGTTAATAACAAATGCAAACAATAATATCGATAAATTAATTTTTTTTTCAATTTTAATAGATTTGCGCAAAAAAAAACTACTCAACACAATTTCTTGATTTATCGATATTTGTCGAGTTATCGATAAAACAAAGTTTTGATTTTTAATTATTTGTGATGATTGATTCTTGTAGAGAACGACAAAATAAGACGAAAATATTAAATAAAATTTATCGATAACTCGCCTGGTTATCGAGATATAGTTAATAACAAATGCAAACAATATAATCGATAAATCAATTTTTTGTGCATTTAAATAGATTGGCGCCAAAAAAAAACTACTCAACACAATTTCTTGATTTATCGATATTTGTCGAGTTATCGATAAAACAAAGTTTTGATTTTTAATTATTTGTGATGATTGATTCTTGTAGAGAACGACAAAATAAGACGAAAATATTAAATAAAATTTATCGATAACTCGCCTGGTTATCGAGATATAGTTAATAACAAATGCAAACAATATAATCGATAAATCAATTTTTTGTGCATTTAAATAGATTGGCGCCAAAAAAAAACTACTCAACACAATTTCTTGATTTATCGATGTTTGTCGAGCTATCGATAAAACAAAGTTTTGAATTTTTAATTATTATGATTGATTTTGGAGAACGACAAAAAAGACGAAAATATTAAACAAAATTTTTGATTTATCGATATTTATCGAGTTATCGATAATAACAAAGTTTTTGATTTTTTAATTTATTTTGTGATGATTGATTCTTGTAGAGAACGACAAAATAAGACGAAAATATTAAATAAAATTTATCGATAACTCGCCTGGTTATCGAGATATAGTTAATAACAAATGCAAACAATAATATCGATAAATTAATTTTTTTTCAATTTTAATAGATTTGCGCAAAAAAAAAACTACTCAACACAATTTCTTGATTTATCGATATTTGTCGAGTTATCGATAAAACAAAGTTTTGATTTTTAATTAATTTTGATGATTGATTCTTGTAGAGAACGACAAAGTAAGACGAAAATATTAAATAAAATTTATCGATAACTCGCCTGGTTATCGAGATATAGTTAATAACAAATGCAAACAATAATATCGATAAATTAATTTTTTTTCAATTTTAATAGATTTTGCGCAAAAAAAAAAAAACTACTCAACACAATTTCTTGATTTATCGATATTTGTCGAGTTATCGATAAAACAAAGTTTTGATTTTTAATTAATTTTTATGATTGATTCTTGTAGAGAACGACAAAGTAAGACGAAAATATTAAATAAAATTTATCGATAACTCGCCTGGTTATCGAGATATAGTTAATAACAAATGCAAACAATAATATCGATAAATTAATTTTTTTTCAATTTTAATAAGTATTTGCGCCAAAAAAACTACTCAACACAATTTCTTGATTTATCGATATTTGTCGAGTTATCGATAAAACAAAGTTTTGATTTTTAATTAATTTTTATGATTGATTCTTGTAGAGAACGACAAAGTAAGACGAAAATATTAAATAAAATTTATCGATAACTCGCCTGGTTATCGAGATATAGTTAATAACAAATGCAAACAATAATATCGATAAATTAATTTTTTTTCAATTTTAATAGATTGGCATTTGAAAAAAAACTACTCAACACAATTTCTTGATTTATCGATATTTGTCGAGTTATCGATAAAACAAAGTTTTGACTTCTTAATTATTTGTGATGATTGATTCTTGTAGAGAACGACAAAATAAGACGAAAATATTAAATAAAATTTATCGATAACTCGCCTGGTTATCGAGATATAGTTAATAACAAATGCAAACAATAATATCGATAAAATTTTTCAATTTTAATATTTCAAATTTTTTTTTTTTTTTTAATAGATTTGCGAAAAATTAAAAAAAACTACTCAACACAATTTCTTGATTTATCGATATTTGTCGAGTTATCGATAAAACAAAGTTTTGATTTTTTAATTATTTGTGATGATTGATTCTTGTAGAGAACGACAAAATAAGACGAAAATATTAAATAAAATTTATCGATAACTCGCCTGGTTATCGAGATATAGTTAATAACAAATGCAAACAATATAATCGATAAATCAATTTTTTGTGCATTTAAATAGATTGGCGCCAAAAAAAACTACTCAACACAATTTCTTGATTTATCGATGTTTGTCGAGATATAGTTAATAACAAATAACAAAAATATAGAAAAATTAATTTTTTGTGATATTTTAATAGATTGAGCGCCAAAAAAGACGAAAATACTCAACACAATTTCTTGATTTATCGATATTTGTCGAGTAATCGATAAAAAAAAAGTTGATTTTAATAAATTGTGATGATTGATTCTTGTAGAGAACGAAAATATTAAATAACATTTATCGATAACTCGCCTGTTTATCGAGATATAGTTAATAACAAATGCAAACAATAATATCGAAAAATTAATTTATTTTTTTAATTTTAATAGATTTGCGCCAAATAAGACAAAATACTCAACACAATTTCTTGATATATCGCCTATTTGTCGAGATATAGTTAATAACAAATGCAAACAATATAATCGATAAATCAATTTTTTGTGCATTTAAATAGATTGGCGCCAAAAAAAACTACTCAACACAATTTCTTGATTTATCGATGTTTGTCGAGCTATCGATAAGAGAACGACAAAATAAGACGAAAATATTAAATAAATTTTATCGATAACTCGCCTGGTTATCGAGATATAGTTAATAACAAATGCAAACAAAAATATCGAAAAATTAATTTTTTTTAATTTTAATAGATTGATTTCCAAAAAAAACTACTCAACACAATTTCTTGATTTATCGATATTTGTCGAGATATCGTTAATAACAAATGAAAAAGTTTTGATTTTTAATTATTTGTGATGATTGATTTTTTAGAGAACGACAAAATAAGACGAAAATATTAAATAAAATTTATCGATAACTCGCCTGGTTATCGAGATATAGTTAATAACAAATGCAAACAATAATATCGATAAAATCAATTTTATTTTTTAATTATTTTATATAGATTCTTGACGCCAAAAAAAAAACTACTCAACACAATTTCTTGATTTATCGATATTTGTCGAGTTATCGATAAAACAAAGTTTTGATTTTTTAATTATTTGTGATGATTGATTCTTGTAGAGAACGACAAAATAAGACGAAAATATTAAATAAAATTTATCGATAACTCACCTGGTTATCGAGATATAGTTAATAACAAATGCAAACAAAAATATCGATAAATTAATTTTTTTTCAATTTTAATAGATTTGCGCAAAAAAAAAAAAACTACTCAACACAATTTCTTGATTTATCGATATTTGTCGAGTTATCGATAAAACAAAGTTTTGATTTTTTAATTATTTGTGATGATTGATTCTTGTAGAGAACGACAAAATAAGACGAAAATATTAAATAAAATTTATCGATAACTCACCTGGTTATCGAGATATAGTTAATAACAAATGCAAACAAAAATATCGATAAATCAATTTTTTTGTGCATTTAAATAGATTGGCGCCAAAAAAAAAAACTACTCAACACAATTTCTTGATTTATCGATGTTTGTCGAGCTATCGATAAAACAAAGTTTTGATTTTTAATTATTTGTGATGATTGATTCTTGTAGAGAACGACAAAATAAGACGAAAATATTAAATAAAATTTATCGATAACTCGCCTGGTTATCGAGATATAGTTAATAACAAATGCAAACAATAATATCGATAAATTAATTTTTTTTTCAATTTTAATAGATTTTTGCGCCAAAAAAACAAAATACTCAACACAATTTCTTGATTTATCGATATTTGTCGAGTTATTGATATAAACAAAGTTTTGATTTTTTAATTATTTTTGATGATTGATTCTTGTAGAGAACGACAAAATAAGACAAAAATATTAAATAAAATTTATCGATAACTCGCCTGTTTATCGAGATATAGTTAATAACAAATGCACACAATAATATCGATAAATCAATTTTTTGTAATTTTAATAGATTTGCGCAAAAAAAAAAAAACTACTTAACACAATTTCTTGATTTATCGATATTTGTCGAGCTATCGATAAAACAAAGTATTGATTTTTTAATTATTTGTGATGATTGATTCTTGTAGAGAACGACAAAATAAGACGAAAATATTAAATAAAATTTATCGATAACTCGCCTGGTTATCGAGATATAGTTAATAACAAATGCAAACAAAAATATCGATAAATTAATTTTTTTTTAATTTTAATAGATTTGCGCAAAAAAAAAACTACTCAACACAATTTCTTGATTTATCGATATTTGTCGAGTTATCGATAAAACAAAGTTTTGATTTTTTAATTATTTGTGATGATTGATTCTTGTAGAGAACGACAAAATAAGACGAAAATATTCAACAAAATTTCTCGATATATCGCCTATTTGTCGAGATATAGTTAATAACAAATGCACACAAAATAAAAATATCGATAAATCAATTTTTTTGTGCATTTAAATAGATTGGCGCCAAAAAAAAAAACTACTCAACACAATTTCTTGATTTATCGATGTTTGTCGAGCTATCGATAAAACAAAGTTTTGATTTTTTAATTATTTCTGATGATTGATTCTTGTAGAGAACGACAAAATAAGACGAAAATATTAAATAAAATTTATCGATAACTCGCCTGTTTATCGAGATATAGTTAATAACAAATGCAAACAAAAATATCGAAAAATTAATTTTTTTTAATTTTAATAAGATTTGCGATTTTTGTAGTTAAAAAAAAAAAAAAAACTACTCAACACAATTTCTTGATTTATCGATATTTGTCGAGCTATCGATAAAACAAAGTTTTGATTTTTTAATTATTTGTGATGATTGATTCTTGTAGAGAACGACAAAATAAGACGAAAATATTAAATAAAATTTATCGATAACTCGCCTGTTTATCGAGATATAGTTAATAACAAATGCAAACAAAAATATCGATAAATTAATTTTTTTTTCAATTTTAATAGATTTGCGCCAAAAAAAAAACTACTCAACACAATTTCTTGATTTATCGATATTTGTCGAGTTATCGATAATAACAAAGAAAATTTTGATTTTTAATTATTTTTGATGATTGATTCTTGTAGAGAACGACAAAATAAGACGAAAATATTAAATAAAATTTATCGATAACTCGCCTGTTTATCGAGATATTGTTAATAACAAATGCAAACAATAATATCGATAAATTAATTTATTTTTCAATTTTAATAGATCTTGCGCGAAAAAAAAACTAAACAAATAAATCTTAAATGATTTATCGATAACTCCCTGTTTGTCGAGATATAGTTAATAACAAATGCACACAAAAATATCGAAAAATTATTTTTTGTTATTTTAATAAATATTTGCGCAATAAGACAAACTACTCAACAAAATTTCTTGATATATCGATATTTGTCGAGATATAGTTAATAACAAATGCACACAAAAATATAGAAAAATCAATTTTTTGTGTATTTTAATAGATTGGCGCCAAAAAAAAAAAAACTACTCAACACAATTTCTTGATTTATCGATATTTGTCGAGCTATCGATATAACAAAGTTTTGATTTTTTAATTATTTGTGATGATTGATTCTTGTAGAGAACGACAAAATAAGACGAAAATATTAAATAAAATTTATCGATAACTCGCCTGTTTATCGAGATATAGTTAATAACAAATGCAAACAAAAATATCGATAAATTAATTTTTTTTCAATTTTAATAGATTTGCGCCAAAAAAATACTACTCAACACAATTTCTTGATTTATCGATATTTGTCGAGATATAGTTAATAACAATATGCACACAAAAATATTTGAAAAAATCATTGATTTTTGTGAGAATTACATAAATAAGACGAAAATATAAGAAAAAAATTTTCTTTAATCTACTTAACACAATTTCTTGATTTATCGATATTTGTCGAGCTATCGATATAACAAAGTTTTGATTTTTTAATTATTTCTGATGATTGATTCTTGTAGAGAACGACAAAATAAGACGAAAATATTAAATAAAATTTATCGATAACTCGCCTGTTTATCGAGATATAGTTAATAACAAATGCAAACAAAAATATCGAAAAATTAATTTTTTTTTCAATTTTAATAAGATTTGCGCAAAAAAAACTACTCAACACAATTTCTTGATTTATCGATATTTGTCGAGATATAGTTAATAACAAATGAAAACAAAAATATTTAATATTAATCAAAATATTTGATAACTCGTTTATCGAGATATAGTTAATAACAAATGCACACAAAAATATCGAAAAATCAATTTTTTGTATGTTTATTTTATTAGATTGGCGCCAAAAAAAAAAAAAACTACTCAACACAATTTCTTGATTTATCGATATTTGTCGAGCTATCGATATAACATAGTTTTGATTTTTTAATTATTTCTGATGATTGATTCTTGTAGAGAACAACAAAATAAGACGAAAATATTAAATACAATTTATCGATAACTCGCCTGTTTATCGAGATATAGTTAATAACAAATGCACACAAAAATATCGAAAATTAATTTTTTTTTAATTTTAATAAATATTTGCGCCAAAAAAACTACTCAACACAATTTCTTGATTTATCGATATTTGTCGAGATATAGTTAAAAAAAAATGAACACAAAAATAAAAAAAAATCAATTTTTTGTGTATTTATTATAGATTGAGACGCCAAAAAAACGAAAATATTAAAAAATTCACAATTTCTTGTATTTATCGATATTTGTAATTTAAAAAAAATTCTTTTATATTTTGTCGAGTTATCGATATAACAAAGTTTTGATTTTTTAATTATTTCTGATGATTGATTCTTGTAGAGAACGACAAAATGAGACGAAAATATTAAATAACATTTACCGACAACTTGCCTGGTTATCGATATATAGTTAATAACAGATGCACACAAAAATATCGAAAAATTAATTTCTTAATTTTAATAGATTTGCGCCAAAAAAAACTACTCAACACAATTTCTTGATATATCGATATTTGTCGAGATATAGTTAATAACAAATGCACACAAAAATATAGAAAAATCAATTTTTTTTTTTTTTTAATAGATTGGCGCCAAAAAAAAAAAAAAACTACTCAACACAATTTCTTGATTTATCGATATTTGTCGAGCTATCGATATAACAAAGTTTTGATTTTTTAATTATTTCTGATGATTGATTCTTGTAGAGAACGACAAAATAAGACGAAAATATTAAATAAAATTTACCGACAACTTGCCTGGTTATCGATATATAGTTAATACCAAATGCAAACAAATATATCGAAAAATTAATTTTTTTGAATTTTAATAGATTTGCGCCAAAAAAAACTACTCAACACAATTTCTTGATTTATCGATATTTGTCGAGTTATCGATAAAACAAAGTTTTGATTTTTTATTATTTTTTTGATGATTGATTCTTGTAGAGAACGACAAAATAAGACGAAAATATTAAATAAAATTTATCGATATTTCCTGGTTATCGAGATATAGTTAATAACAAATGCACACAAAAATATCGAAAATCAATTTTTTTTTTTTATTTTTATTAGATTTGCGCCAAAAAAAAGAAAACTACTCAACACAATTTCTTGATTTATCGATAATTGTCGAGCTATCGATATAACAAAGTTTTGATTTTTTAATTATTTCTGATGATTGATTCTTGTAGAGAACGACAAAATAAGACGAAAATATTAAATAAAATTTATCGATAACTCGCCTGTTTATCGAGATATAGTTAATAACAAATGCAAACAAAAATATCGAAAAATTATTTTTTTTTTTTAATTTTAATAGATTTTGGCGCAAAAAAAAAAACTACTCAACACAATTTCTTGATTTATCGATATTTGTCGAGTTATCGATATAACAAAGTTTTGATTTTTTAATTATTTGTGATGATTGATTCTTTAGAGAACGACAAAATAAGACGAAAATATTAAATAAAATTTATCGATAACTCGCCTGGTTATCGAGATATAGTTAATAACAAATGCAAACAATATAATCGATAAATCAATTTTTTGTGCATTTAAATAGATTGGCGCCAAAAAAAACTACTCAACACAATTTCTTGATTTATCGATGTTTGTCGAGCTATCGATAAGAGAACGACAAAATAAGACGAAAATATTAAATAAATTTTATCGATAACTCGCCTGGTTATCGAGATATAGTTAATAACAAATGCACACAAAAATATCGAAAAATTAATTTTTTTTTCAATTTTAATAAATATTTGCGCCAAAAAAACTACTCAACAGAATTTCTTGATATATCGATATTTGTCGAGATATAGTTAATAAAAAATGAACACAAAAATAAAGAAAAATCAATTTTTTGTGTATTTATATAGATTGGCGCCAAAAAAAAAAAGAAAACTACTCAACACAATTTCTTGATTTATCGATATTTGTCGAGCTATCGATATAACATAGTTTTGATTTTTTAATTATTTCTGATGATTGATTCTTGTAGAGAACGACAAAATAAGACGAAAATATTAAATAAAATTTATCGATAACTCGCCTGTTTATCGAGTTAATAAAAATTGCAAACAAAAATATCGAAAAATTATTTTTTTTTGAATTTTAATAGATTGGCGCCAAAAAAACTACTCAACACAATTTCTTGATATATCGATATTTGTCGAGATATAGTTAATAAAAAATGAACACAAAAATAAAGAAAAATCAATTTTTTGTGTATTTATATAGATTGGCGCCAAAAAAAGATATTTATAAAAAAAAAAACTACTCAACACAATTTCTTGATTTATCGATATTTGTCGAGCTATCGATATAACAAAGTTTTGATTTTTTAATTATTTCTGATGATTGATTCTTGTAGAGAACGACAAAATAAGACGAAAATATTAAATAAAATTTATCGATAACTCGCCTGTTTATCGAGATATAGTTAATAACAAATGCAAACAAAAATATCGAAAAATTAATTTTTTTTTGAATTTTAATAAGATTTGCAAAAAAAAACTACTCAACACAATTTCTTGATTTATCGATATTTGTCGAGTTATAGTTAATAATAAGACAAAATAAAGAAAAATCAATTTTTGTTGTATTTTATATAGATTGGCGCCAAAAAAAAAAGAAAAATACTCAACACAATTTCTTGATTTATCGATATTTGTCGAGCTATCGATATAACATAGTTTTGATTTTTTATTATTTCTGATGATTGATTCTTGTAGAGAACAACAAAATAAGACGAAAATATTAAATACAATTTATCGATAACTCGCCTGTTTATCGAGATATAGTTAATAACAAATGCACACAAAAATATCGAAAAATTATTTTTTTCTTATTTTAATAAATATTTGCGCCAAAAAAACTACTCAACAGAATTTCTTGATATATCGATATTTGTCGAGATATAGTTAATAAAAAATGAACACAAAAATAAAGAAAAATCAATTTTTTTGAATTTTTATAGATTGGCGCCAAAAAAAAAAAAGAAAACTACTCAACACAATTTCTTGATTTATCGATATTTGTCGAGCTATCGATATAACATAGTTTTGATTTTTTAATTATTTCTGATGATTGATTCTTGTAGAGAACGACAAAATAAGACGAAAATATTAAATAAAATTTATCGATAACTCGCCTGTTTATCGAGATATAGTTAATAACAAATGCAAACAAAAATATCGAAAAATCAATTTTTTTTGAATTTTAATAGATTTGCAAAAAAAAAAAACTACTCAACACAATTTCTTGATTTATCGATATTTGTCGAGCTATCGATAAAACAAAGTTTTGATTTTTTTAATTATTTTGATGATTGATTCTTGTAGAGAACGACAAAATAAGACGAAAATATTAAATAAAATTTATCGATAACTCGCCTGTTTATCGAGATATAATTAATAACAAATGCAAACAAAAATATAGAAAAATCAATATTTTGTTTATTTAAATAGATTAGCGCCAAAAAAAAAAAACTACTCAACACAATTTCTTGATTTATCTATATTTGTCGAGTTATCGATATATAAAAGTTTTGATTTTTTAAATAAATTGTGATGATTGATTCTTGTAGAGAACGACAAAATAAGACGAAAATATTAAATAAAATTTATCGATAACTCGCCTGGTTATCGAGATATAGTTAATAACAAATGCAAACAATAATATCGATAAATTAATTTATTTTTCAATTTTAATAGATTTGCGCCAAAAAAAAACTACTCAACACAATTTCTTGATATATCGATATTTGTCGAGATATAGTTAATAACAAATGCACACAAAAATATAGAAAAATCAATTTTTTGTGTATTTATATAGATTGGCGCCAAAAAAAAAAGAAAACTACTCAACACAATTTCTTGATTTATCGATAATTGTCGAGCTATCGATATAACATAGTTCTGATTTTTTTTTAATTATTTCTGATGATTGATTCTTGTAGAGAACAACAAAATAAGACGAAAATATTAAATAAAATTTATCGATAACTCGCCTGTTTATCGAGATATAGTTAATAACAAATGCACACAAAAATATCGAAAAATTAATTTTTTTTTAATTTTAATAAAGATTTGCGCCAAAAAAACTACTCAACACAATTTCTTGATTTATCGATATTTGTCGAGTATAGTTAATAAAAAATTTGACAAAAATTTTTAATTATTTTTGTTGATTTTTGTAGATTGGGCAAAAAATAACAATATTAAATAGATTTATCGATATTTGTCGAGATATAGTTAATAACAAATGCCACAAAAATATAGAAAAATCAATTTTTTGTGTATTAATATAGATTGGCGCCAAAAAAAAAAGAAAACTACTCAACACAATTTCTTGATTTATCGATATTTGTCGAGCTATCGATATAACAAATTTTTGATTTTTTAATTATTTCTGATGATTGATTCTTGTAGAGAACGACAAAATAAGACGAAAATATTAAATAAAATTTATCGATAACTCGCCTGTTTATCGAGATATAGTTAATAACAAATGCAAACAAAAATATCGAAATTAATTTTTTTTTCAATTTTAATAAAGATTTGCGCTAAAAAAAACTACTCAACACAATTTCTTGATATATCGATATTTGTCGAGATATAGTTAATAACAAATGAACACAAAAATAAAGAAAAATCAATTTTTGTGTGTATTTATATAGATTGGCCAAAAAAAAGAAAACTACTCAACACAATTTCTTGATTTATCGATATTTGTCGAGCTATCGATATAACAAGTTTTTGATTTTTTAATTATTTGTGATGATTGATTCTTGTAGAGAACGACAAAATAAGACGAAAATATTAAATAAAATTTATCGATAACTCGCCTGGTTATCGAGTTAATAAAAATGCAAACAAAAATATCGAAAAATTAATTTTTTTTGAATTTTAATAGATTGGCGCCAAAAAAACTACTCAACACAATTTCTTGATTTATCGATATTTGTCGAGATATAGTTAATAACAAATGCAAACAAAAAATATAGAAAAATCAATTTTTTTGTATATTTATATAGATTGGCGAAAAAAAAAAGAAAACTACTCAACACAATTTCTTGATTTATCGATATTTGTCGAGCTATCGATAATAACAAAGTTTTGATTTTTTAATTATTTCTGATGATTGATTCTTGTAGAGAACGACAAAATAAGACGAAAATATTAAATAAAATTTATCGATAACTCGCCTGTTTATCGAGTTAATAACAAATGCAAACAAAAATATCGAAAAATTAATTTTTTTCTAATTTTAATAGATTGGCGCCAAAAAAACTACTCAACACAATTTCTTGATTTATCGATATTTGTCGAGATATAGTTAATAACAAATGCACACAAAAATATAGAAAAATCAATTTTTTGTGTATTTATATAGATTGGCGCCAAAAAAAAAAGAAAACTACTCAACACAATTTCTTGATTTATCGATATTTGTCGAGCTATCGATATAACATAGTTTTGATTTTTTAATTATTTCTGATGATTGATTCTTGTAGAGAACAACAAAATAAGACGAAAATATTAAATAAAATTTATCGATAACTCGCCTGTTTATCGAGATATAGTTAATAACAAATGCAAACAAAAATATCGAAAAATTAATTTTTTTAATTTTAATAAAGATTTGCGCCAAAAAAAAACTACTCAACACAATTTCTTGATTTATCGATATTTGTCGAGTTATCGATAAAACAAAGTTTTGATTTTTAATTATTTTGATGATTGATTCTTGTAGAGAACGACAAAATAGAAAATATTAAATAAAATTTTTTATCGAGATATAGTTAATAACAAATGCAAACAAAAATATCGATAAATTAATTTTTTTTCAATTTTAATAGATTTGCGCCAAAAAAAAAAACTACTCAACACAATTTCTTGATTTATCGATATTTGTCGAGCTATCGATAAAACAAAGTTTTGATTTTTTAATTATTTCTGATGATTGATTCTTGTAGAGAACGACAAAATAAGACGAAAATATTAAATAAAATTTATCGATAACTCGCCTGTTTATCGAGATATAGTTAAAAACAAATGCACACAAAAATATAGAAAAATCAATTTTTTTTCAATTTTAATAGATTTGCGCCTAAAAAAAAAAAAAAAACTACTCAACACAATTTCTTGATTTATCGATATTTGTCGAGCTATCGATATAACAAGTTTTTGATTTTTTAATTATTTCTGATGATTGATTCTTGTAGAGAACGACAAAATAAGACGAAAATATTAAATACAATTTATCGATAACTCGCCTGTTTATCGAGATATAGTTAATAACAAATGCACACAAAAATATCGAAAAATTAATTTTTTCTTAATTTTAATAAAGATTTGCGCCAAAAAAAAACTACTCAACACAATTTCTTGATTTATCGATATTTGTCGAGATATAGTTAATAAAAAATGCAAACAAAAATATCGAAAAATTTTAACCTACACAACACAATTTCGTGATTTATCGATATTTGTCGAGATATAGTTAATAACAAATGCCACAAAAATATAGAAAAATCAATTTTTTGTGTATTTATATAGATTGGCACCAAAAAAAAAGAAAACTACTAAACACAATTTCTTGATTTATCGATATTTGTCGAGCTATCGATATAACAAATTTTTGATTTTTTAATTATTTCTGATGATTGATTCTTGTAGAGAACGACAAAATAAGACGAAAATATTAAATAAAATTTATAGATAACTCGCCTGTTTATCGAGATATAGTTAATAAAATATGCAAACAAAAATATCGAAAAATTAAACTACCTAACACAATTTCTTGATTTATCGATATTTGTCGAGTTATCGATAAAACAAAGTTTTGACTTTTTAATTATTTGTGATGATTGATTCTTGTAGAGAACGACAAAATAAGACGAAAATATTAAATAAAATTTATCGATAACTCGCCTGGTTATCGAGATATAGTTAATAACAAATGCAAACAATAATATCGATAAATTAATTTATTTTTCAATTTTAATAGATTTGCGCTAAAAAAAACTACTCAACACAATTTCTTGATTTATCGATATTTGTCGAGTATAGTTAGTAACAAATGCACACAAAAATATAGAAAAATCAATTTTTTGTGTATTCATATAAATTGGCGCCAAAAAAAAGAAAAATACTCAACACAATTTCTTGATTTATCGATATTTGTCGAGCTATCGATATAACATAGTTTTGATTTTTTTATTATTTCTGATGATTGATTCTTGTAGAGAACAACAAAATAAGACGAAAATATTAAATACAATTTATCGATAACTCGCCTGTTTATCGAGATATAGTTAATAACAAATGCACACAAAAATATCGAAAAATTATTTTTTTTCTTATTTTAATAAATATTTGCGCAAAAAAAACTACTCAACACAATTTCTTGATTTATCGATATTTGTCGAGTATAGTTAGTAACAAATGCACACAAAAATATAGAAAAATCAATTTTTTGTGTATTCATATAAATTGGCGCCAAAAAAAAAAGAAAAATACTCAACACAATTTCTTGATTTATCGATATTTGTCGAGCTATCGATATAACATAGTTTTGATTTTTTATTATTTCTGATGATTGATTCTTGTAGAGAACAACAAAATAAGACGAAAATATTAAATACAATTTATCGATAACTCGCCTGTTTATCGAGATATAGTTAATAACAAATGCAAACAAAAATATCGAAAAATTATTTTTTTTTTAATTTTAATAAAGATTTGCGAAAAAAAAACTACTCAACACAATTTCTTGATTTATCGATATTTGTCGAGTATAGTTAATAAAAATGAAACAAATTTATATTTAAAAATTATTTTTGATTGATTTTTGTAGATGAGCGACAAAATAAACGAAACTATTAAATAAAATTTATTGATTTATCGCATATTTGTCGAGATATAGTTAATAACAAATGCACACAAAAATATAGAAAAATCAATTTTTTGTAATTTATATAGATTGTTCCAAAAAAAAGAAAACTACTCAACACAATTTCTTGATTTATCGATATTTGTCGAGCTATCGATATAACAAAGTTTTGATTTTTTAATTATTTCTGATGATTGATTCTTGTAGAGAACGACAAAATAAGACGAAAATATTAAATAAAATTTATCGATAACTCGCCTGTTTATCGAGATATAGTTAATAACAAATGCAAACAAAAATATCGAAAAATTAATTTTTTTTCAATTTTAATAAAGATTTGCGCAAAAAAAACTACTCAACACAATTTCTTGATTTATCGATATTTGTCGAGATATAGTTAATAAAAAATGCACTTAAAAATAAAGAAAAATCAATTTTTTGTGTATTTTATATAGATTGGCGCCAAAAAAAAAAGAAAACTACTCAACACAATTTCTTGATTTATCGATATTTGTCGAGCTATCGTTATAACAAATAAGTTTTGATTTTTAATTATTTCTGATGATTGATTCTTTTAGAGAACGACAAAATAAGACGAAAATATTAAATACAATTTATTGATAAATCGCCTATTTGTCGAGATATAGTTAATAACAAATGCAAACAAAAATATCGAAAAATTATTTTGATTTTTGATTTTTAATAGAATTTGCGCCAAAATAAGACGAAACTACTCAACACAATTTCTTGATTTGCGATATTTGTCGAGATATAGTTAATAACAAATGCACACAAAAATATAGAAAAATCAATTTTTTGTGTATTTATATAGATTGGCGCCAAAAAAAAAGAAAACTACTCAACACAATTTCTTGATTTATCGATATTTGTCGAGCTATCGATATAACATAGTTTTGATTTTTTAATTATTTCTGATGATTGATTCTTGTAGAGAACAACAAAATAAGACGAAAATATTAAATACAATTTATCGATAACTCGCCTGTTTATCGAGATATAGTTAATAACAAATGCACACAAAAATATCGAAAAATTATTTTTTTCTTAATTTTAATAAATATTTGCGCCAAAAAAACTACTCAACAGAATTTCTTGATATATCGATATTTGTCGAGATATAGTTAATAAAAAATGCAAACAAAAATATCGAAAAATTAATTTTGTTGAATTTTAATAGATTGGCGCCAAAAAAATTAACCTACACAACACAATTTCGTGATTTATCGATATTTGTCGAGATATAGTTAATAACAAATGCCACAAAAATATAGAAAAATCAATTTTTTGTGTATTTATATAGATTGGCGCCAAAAAAAAAAGAAAACTACTCAACACAATTTCTTGATTTATCGATATTTGTCGAGCTATCGATAAGAGAACGACAAAATAAGACGAAAATATTAAATAAAATTTATCGATAACTCGCCTGTCTTTCGAGATATAGTTAATAACAATATGCAAACAAAAATATCGAAAAATTAATTTTTTTTATATAAAATTTGCGCCAAAAAAAAAAAACTACCTAACACAATTTCGTGATTTATCGATATTTGTCGAGTTATCGATAAAACAAAGTTTTGACTTTTTAATTATTTGTGATGATTGATTCTTGTAGAGAACGACAAAATAAGACGAAAATATTAAATAAAATTTATCGATAACTCGCCTGGTTATCGAGATATAGTTAATAACAAATGCAAACAATAATATCGATAAATTAATTTATTTTTCAATTTTAATAGATTTGCGCTAAAAAAAACTACTCGACACAATTTCTTGATATATCGATATTTGTCGAGTATAGTTTGATAACAAATGCACACAAAAATATAGAAAAATCTATTTTTGTGTATTTATATAGATTGGCGCCAAAAAAAAAAGAAAAATACTCAACACAATTTCTTGATTTATCGATATTTGTCGAGCTATCGATATAACATAGTTTTGATTTTTTATTATTTCTGATGATTGATTCTTGTAGAGAACAACAAAATAAGACGAAAATATTAAATACAATTTATCGATAACTCGCCTGTTTATCGAGATATAGTTAATAACAAATGCACACAAAAATATCGAAAAATTAATTTTTTTTAATTTTAATAAAGATTTGCGCAAAAAAAACTACTCAACACAATTTCTTGATTTATCGATATTTGTCGAGATATAGTTAATAATTATAATGCTTGAACACAAAAATAAAGAAAAATTAAATTTTTTGATAACTGCCTATTATAGATATAGTTAATAACATGCACAATAATATCGATAAATAATTTAATTAATAAATTGCCAAAAAAAAAACTACTCAACACAATTTCTTGATTTATCGATATTTGTCGAGCTATCGATATAACATAGTTTTGATTTTTTAATTATTTCTGATGATTGATTCTTGTAGAGAACAACAAAATAAGACGAAAATATTAAATACAATTTATCGATAACTCGCCTGTTTATCGAGATATAGTTAATAACAAATGCACACAAAAATATCGAAAATTAATTTTTTTTCAATTTTAATAAAGATTTGCACAAAAAAACTACTCAACACAATTTCTTGATATATCGATATTTGTCGAGATATAGTTAATAAAAAATGAACACAAAAATATAGAAAAATCAATTTTTTGTGTATTTATATAGATTTGCGCCAAAAAAAAAGAAAACTACTCAACACAATTTCTTGATTTATCGATAATTGTCGAGCTATCGATATAACATAGTTCTGATTTTTTTTTTAATTATTTCTGATGATTGATTCTTGTAGAGAACAACAAAATAAGACGAAAATATTAAATAAAATTTATCGATAACTCGCCTGTTTATCGAGTTAATAAAAATTGCAAACAAAAATATCGAAAAATTATTTTTTTTTGAATTTTAATAGATTGGCGCCAAAAAAACTACTCAACACAATTTCTTGATTTAGCGATATTTGTCGAGATATAGTTAATAACAAATGCACACAAAAATAAAGAAAAATCAATTTTTTGTGTATATATATAGATTGGCGCCAAAAAAAAAAGAAAAATACTCAACACAATTTCTTGATTTATCGATATTTGTCGAGCTATCGATATAACAAGTTTTTGATTTTTTAATTATTTCTGATGATTGATTCTTGTAGAGAACGACAAAATAAGACGAAAATATTAAATACAATTTATCGATAACTCGCCTGTTTATCGAGATATAGTTAATAACAAATGCACACAAAAATATCGAAAAATTAATTTTTTTTTAATTTTAATAAATATTTGCGAAAAAAACTACTCAACAGAATTTCTTGATATATCGATATTTGTCGAGATATAGTTAATAAAAAATGCAAACAGAATTATCGAAAAATTAATTTTGTTGATATTTTATATAGATTACGACAAAATAAGACGAAACTACTCAAATACAATTTCGTGATTTATCGCATATTTGTCGAGATATAGTTAATAACAAATGCACACAAAAATATAGAAAATTCAATTTTTTTGTATCAATTTTATAGATTGGCGCCAAAAAAAAAAGAAAACTACTCAACACAATTTCTTGATTTATCGATATTTGTCGAGCTATCGATATAACAAATTTTTGATTTTTTAATTATTTGTGATGATTGATTCTTGTAGAGAACGACAAAATAAGACGAAAATATTAAATAAAATTTATCGATAACTCGCCTGGTTATCGAGATATAGTTAATAACAAATGCAAACAAAAATATCGATAAATTAATTTTTTTTGAATTTTAATAGATTTGAAAAAAAAACTACTCAACACAATTTCTTGATTTATCGATATTTGTCGAGATATCGTATAATAACAAATTTTGCAAAAAAATTTTTTAATTATTTGTGATTGATTGATTTTGTATAGATTTGCGACAAAATAAGACAAATATTCAATACAATTTCTCGATATACTCGCCTATTTGTCGAGATATAGTTAATAACAAATGCACACAAAAATATAGAAAAATCAATTTTTGTGTATTTTTATAGATTGGCACCAAAAAAAAAAAAACTACTCAACACAATTTCTTGATTTATCGATATTTGTCGAGCTATCGATATAACAAAGTTTTGATTTTTTAATTATTTCTGATGATTGATTCTTGTAGAGAACGACAAAATAAGACGAAAATATTAAATAAAATTTATCGATAACTCGCCTGTTTATCGAGATATAGTTAATAAAAAATGCAAACAAAAATATCGAAAATCAATTTTTTTTAATTTTAATAGATTTGCAAAAAAAAAACTACCTAACACAATTTCTTGATTTATCGATATTTGTCGAGTTATCGATAAAACAAAGTTTTGACTTTTTAATTATTTGTGATGATTGATTCTTGTAGAGAACGACAAAATAAGACGAAAATATTAAATAAAATTTATCGATAACTCGCCTGGTTATCGAGATATAATTAATAACAAATGCAAACAATAATATCGATAAATTAATTTATTTTTCAATTTTAATAGATTTGCGCAAAAAAAACTACTCAACACAATTTCTTGATTTATCGATATTTGTCGAGCTATCGATATAACATAGTTTTGATTTTTTATTATTTCTGATGATTGATTCTTGTAGAGAACAACAAAATAAGACGAAAATATTAAATACAATTTATCGATAACTCGCCTGTTTATCGAGATATAGTTAATAACAAATGCACACAAAAATATCGAAAAATTAATTTTTTTTTCAATTTTAATAGATTTTGCGCTAAAAAAAAACTACTCAACACAATTTCTTGATTTATCGATATTTGTCGAGATATAGTTAATAAAAAATGCAAACAAAAATATCGAAAAATTAATTTTGTTGAATTTTAATAGATTGGCGCCAAAAAATAACTATTAAATAACCCAATTTCGTGATTTATCGATATTTGTCGAGATATAGTTAATAACAAATGCCACAAAAATATAGAAAAATCAATTTTTTGTGTATTTATATAGATTGGCGCCAAAAAAAAAAAGAAAACTACTCAACACAATTTCTTGATTTATCGATATTTGTCGAGCTATCGATATAACATAGTTTTGATTTTTTAATTATTTCTGATGATTGATTCTTGTAGAGAACGACAAAATAAGACGAAAATATTAAATACAATTTATCGATAACTCGCCTGTTTATCGAGATATAGTTAATAACAAATGCACACAAAAATATCGAAAAATTATTTTTTTCTTAATTTTAATAAATATTTGCGCCAAAAAAACTACTCAACAGAATTTCTTGATATATCGATATTTGTCGAGATATAGTTAATAAAAAATGAACACAAGAATAAAGAAAAATCAATTTTTTGTGTATTTATATAGATTGGCGCCAAAAAAAAAAAGAAAACTACTCAACACAATTTCTTGATTTATCGATATTTGTCGAGCTATCGATATAACAATAGTTTTGATTTTTTAATTATTTCGTGATGATTGATTCTTGTAGAGAACGACAAAATAAGACGAAAATATTAAATAAAATTTATCGATAACTCGCCTGTTTATCGAGATATAGTTAATAAAAAATGCAAACAAAAATATCGAAAAAT
>JAECXO010000200.1:0-242500 GCA_018152825.1 Scaptomyza hsui
ACCGATAAAACCACGCCCACTCCTTCCGCCTCCTTCATCCCTGCTCCTTGAAACTGGAAACGCCTATAGTTTTCACATTTTTTGGGCTAGAGCCACCAAATTTTGTGTCAAGATAGATATTGACGTTCCACAAAAAAATTCATCAAAATTTTTGATGCCACGCCCCCTGATTCCGCCCCCATCCCCCCTTCTCCATGAAATTGGAAACGCCTATAGTTTTCACATTTTTTGGGCTAGAGCCACCAAATTCTGTGTCATGATAGGTACTGACGTTCCCCATCACAACTTGGATGCCACGCCCCCTGATTCCGCCCCCATCTCCCCTTCTCCAAGAAATTGGAAACGCCTGTAGTTTTCACATTTTTTGGGCTAGAGCCACCAACTTTTGTGAGAAGATAGATATTGACGTTCCCCAAAAAAATGCATTAAAATTTTGGATGCCACGTCCCCTGATTCCGCCTCCATCCCCCCCCCCGCCCCTCCTTCTCCATGAAATTGGAAACGCCTATAGTTTTCACATTTTTTGGGCTAGAGCCATCAAATTTTGTGTCAAGATAGATATTGACGTTCCCCATTAAAACTTGGATGCCACGCCCCCTGATTCCGCCCCCATCTCCCCTTCTCCAAGAAATTGGAAACGCCTGTAGTTTTCACATTTTTTGGGCTAGAGCCACCAACTTTTGTGAGAAGATAGATATTGACGTTCCCCAAAAAAATGCATCAAAATTTTGGATGCCGCGCCCCCTGATTCCGCCCCCATCCCCCCTTCTCCATGAAATTGCAAACGCCTATAGTTTTCACATATTTTGGGATAGAGCCACCAAATTTTGTGTCATGATAGGTACTGACGTTCCCCATCAAATCTTGGATGCCACGCCCCCTGATTCCGCCCCCATCTCCCCTTCTCCAAGAAATTGGAAACGCCTGTAGTTTTCACATTTTTTGGGCTAGAGCCACCAACTTTTGTGAGAAGATAGATATTGACGTTCCCCAAAAAAATTCATCAAAATTTTGGATGCCACGCCCCCTGATTCCGCCCCCATCCCCCCTTCTCCATGAAATTGGAAACGCCTGTAGTTTTCACATTTTTTGGGCTAGAGCCACCAACTTTTGTGAGAAGATAGATATTGACGTTCCCCAAAAATATGCATCAACATTTTGGATGCCACGCCCCCTGATTCCGCCCCCATGCCCCCCTTCTCCATGAATTTGGAAACGCCTATAGTTTTCACATTTTTTGGGCTAGAGCCACCAAATTTTGTGTCAAGATAGATATTGACGTTCCCCAAAAAAATGCATCAAAATTTTGGATGCCACGTCCCCTGATTCCGCCTCCATCACCCCCCCGCCAACCCCGCCCCACCCCTCCTTCTCCATGAAATTGGAAACGCCTATAGTTTTCACATTTTTTGGGCTAGAGCCATCAAATTTTGTGTCAAGATAGATATTGACGTTCCCCAAAAATATGCATCAACATTTTTGATGCCACGCCCCCTTATTCCGCCCCCATCCCCCTTTCACCAAGAAATTGGAAACGCCTATAGTTTTCACATTTTTTGGGCTAGAGCCACCAAATTTTGTGTTAAGAAAGATATTGACGTTTTGGATGCCACGCCCCATGATTCCGATCCCAGCCCCCCCTTCTACTTGAAATTGGAAACGCCTATAGTTTTCACATTTTTCGAGCTAGAGTCACCGAATTTGGTAGGAGGATATATGGTGACATCTACAAAAGGTCTGCATCAAAAATTAGGATGCCACGCCCACCTCTGCCGCCCACTATTTAAAATCGGAAATTTCGATATCTCTTATAGTTTTTAAGCTAGAGCCCGTAAATTGGGTAGAAAGATAGAAGGCAGCATCTACCAAAGATGTGCATCAAAATTTTGAATGCCACGCCCACCTAAGCCACCCGCCTTATAAAATCGGAATCGGCTATATCTTTAACAGTTTTTGAGCTAGAGCCACCAAACTTGGTAGGCAGATAGATAGTGACAGCTAAAAACATTTGATTCAAAAATTTGGATGCCGCGCCCACCTCTGCCGCCCACCTTTTACATTTTGAAGTTAAATTATCTTCCACAGCTTTTGAGGAAAAGTCACCAAATTTGGTAACATGATAGCTGGCGATGTTTACCACATGGCCCACTCCCTTCGCCCCTGCATTCCCCCTTATAAACCGTTCATTTACTGGTATCAAAGTATTTCGCAGTCGGTTGCGTCCGACTGCAACGTTTTTACTTGTTTTTTATGTTGGACACTCACTTCACTTTGACAGAAACTGATCGTTCATTGAACGAAACTCTCCTTTTATTATACTTTGATACCGAAGGTCTCATAGTATATTGGTTTTGTGCAATGTCCGTCATGGTGTCTGTCTGTCCGTCTGTCCGTCCGTCCGTATGAACGCAACTTTTTTCGACACCCGTAAAGCTAGAGACTTGAAACTTTGCAATTATGTTTATCTATAGACGGTACAGATAAAGTGTCAAGATTGGGTTGCCACGCCTACTAGGAGGCTGGGAAATCGATAAATTCGATAACTGAAAACCGAAAAAACCAAATATTTTTCACATTCTTACAGCTAGAGTTACCAAATTTTGCACGCAGATAGCTAGTCATATCCCTGAAAAAACTGCATCAAAATTTTGGATGCCACGCCCACTCCATCCGCCCCCATCATCCCTGCTCCTTGAAATTGGAAACGCCTATAGTTTTTAAATTTTTTGGGCTAGAGCCACCAAATTTTGTGTCAAGATAGATATTGAAGTTCCCCAAAAAAATGCATCAAAATTTTGGATGCCCCGCAACCTGATTCCGAACCCATCCCCCCCTTCTCCATGAAATTGGAAACGCCTATAGTTTTCACATTTTTTGGGCTAGAGCCACCAAATTTTGTGAAGATAGATATTGACGTTCCCCAAAAAAATGCATCAAAATTTTGGATGCCATGCCCCTTGATTCCGCCCCCATCCCCCCTTCGACTTGAAATTGGAAACGCCTATAGCTTTCACATTTTTCGAGCTAGAGTCACCAAATTTGGTAGGAAGATATATGGTGACAACTACAAAAGGTCTGCATCAAAAATTAGGATGCCACGCCCACCTCTGCCGCCCACTATTTAAAATCGGAAATTTCGATATCTCTTATAGTTTTTAAGCTAGAGCCCGTAAATTGGGTAGAAAGATAGAAGGCAGCATCTACCAAAGATGTGCATCAAAATTTTGAATGCCACGCCCACCTAAGCCACCCGCCTTATAAAATCGGAATCGGCTATATCTTTAACAGTTTTTGAGCTTGAGCCACCAATCTTTTTATGAATATAGATGCTGACAGTTACCTCTGCCGCCCACCTTTTAAATTTGGGAGTTAAGTTATCTTCCACAGTTTTTGAGCTAAAGTCACCAAATTTGGTAACATGATAGCTGGCGATGTTTACCACATGGCCCACTCCCTCGCCCCTGCATTCTCCCTTATCTACCGTTATTTTACTGGTATCAAAGTATTCCGCAGTCGGTTGCGTCCGACTGCAACGTTTTTACTTGTTCATTTTGAAATCAGGGATTAATTATTTTCTAGCGAGCTAATCATAAATTAAATAACTTGCGTACGTACAAGAAAGGGATAGCACCACAGCTTTAAATCAACAAGCCTCTAAGATTAAAGGGAGGGTCCCAAATATTTTGAATGATAACCCTCCAGGTTTGATGCCTATTGCTTGAAGGAGGATCAGCCAGAATCACTTTCCCCCAAATTGATAAGCTCGAATATGAGCATGTTCAGTACACATTAAACACATTTTTATCAACAAGCCCAGTTTAACGTTAAATCATGCGCATCTGTACATTACAATACACACACACACACACACACACACACACACACACACACACACACGCACACACACACACTTGCACATGCACTCATAAGCCCAACTTGATGTTAAATCATGCGCACCTGTACACACACACTCACACACACACACACACACACACACACACATACACACACACACACACACACACACATACGCACACACTTGCACATGCACTCACAAGCCCTGCTTGATGTTAAATCATGCGCACCTGTACACACACTTGAATACGCACTTTAGTACGCATTATCTATAAGCCGCAATACTCAACGAAGATGAACATCTTTAGCCCTTCTTTAGCATTTTCTTATCCGTAAACCAAAAATCCATCCTTATCTAGGATAGCACCAGTAACACTCTACAAATGTATATTAAAAAACGCCAAAAAATTATAAACAAAACAAACAAATAATCATTAAATATAAGTGGTCATATAAGATCATAGTGAGGCCAGGAGTGATCTATATCGTCTGAGAAAAACAAACAAACAAATAATCATTAAATATAAGTGGTCACCAGGAGTGACCGATATCCTCTGAGAAAAACAAACAAACAAAAAGGGGTCATCTAAGGTCATAGTGATACCATGGTCATTCAAGGTCATAGTGAGACCAGGAGTGACCTATATCGTCTGAGAAAAACAAACAAACAAAATAAAAGGGGTCATAAATCAATCAAATAAAAAAGGTGTGAAATTTCACACCTAAATTGAGTTAGAACCGCCAGTTCTCTACTACTCTCATGTTATACCCGTAGATCCCTGTGGATCAACAGATAGTCAGCCTATTGATCCTACGTTAGGTGCAAATCTTAAGCCCATTAGGGTTCTACCTCAGAGTAAATTTGTTTTTGTTTCCAGGCTCGCTTCTGATAATTCTGCTGAAGATGTTAGCGCGTATATAAAAGGTAAAATTTATTCCCCGCGTATAGTTGTCGATAAATTTAAATTCAAGCTCGCCCGTGATATATCTTCCTTTAAGCTGAGTGTTCCGCCGGAAATTTTCTAACGATTTGTTCTGAAAAGTTTTGGCCGCCACTCATAATAGTGAAGGAGTATGTCAGTAGGCGAAATAATAATAATAGGATCAGTAGTGCTCCGCCTGTTGCATCCACTTTAGTAGCAAAAAAAAACTAACACAATTGATTACCTCCCTCTTAATGGGTTATCAGAATGTTAGAGGACTTTGTAGTAAACTTAGTACTTTGTACCTTTATATTCATCCTTTTCCCTTTCATGTCGTTGCCTTCACCGAAACGTGGCTAAGACAAGACAAACTTAATTCTGAAATATTATCAAACAGATTCTGCATCTATAGAAAGGACCGTACTCTGCGCCGAGGTGGTGGGGTGCTTATTGCTGTTGATGTGGACTTTCCCTTTGAGATAGTAATTTTAGGTGGTTCTGTGGATATAGAGTTTGTTGCTGTAAAGTTAAATATTAATGGTGTTGGTATTTATGTTTCTTGTTCCTATATACCACCTTTATCTGACAACTCTGTCTACAATGAACATTTGTCGGCAATACTTTCCATATATTCTACGCTTTCTGATCGTGATATTCTTGTAGTTCTTGGCGATTTTAATATTGCTGAGGCTACTTGGATTTCAAGTCCGGACTCAAGCGTGTTGACCCCCATGGTGCAGACTGATTTTCTGGTTTGTTTATTTGAAATGTCATTGGGTCAGATCAATGGCACTCCAAATTCTCTTAGTAAAATGCTTGATTTGGTATTTGTTTCGGTTCCATCTACTCTATCTGTGTCAAGATCCCTTCCCATATCCACACCCGAAGACTTATACCACCCGACGTTGGAGGTGTTGAATACTTTGCCAGTACGCCAGTGTAGTGAACCATTAAGACGGGTACGCCAATTTCGGAAAACCGATTTTGTGAAACTTATGGTTCTGAGGACATGGATACGGCAATCAGTATTTTTTATAGTACCTTAGACAATTTATTCGACATGAGTTTCAGAAAATCTGGCTCTTCTGTTCATTACTCATCATACTTGATTGCGCGTTCCAGTTTTTCAGTCATGAATAATTCATGTTATAAAAATTACCTAAGTCGGTGCAGACTACAGTTGTAGCAAGATCCTAAGAGGTTCTTTGACTTCGTTAATGCGAAGCGAAAGTCATCAACAATTCCATCTAATTTATCTTTTAAAAACAAGACGCCCAATTCGGATCAGGCCATTGCCGATTTATTTGCCGAACTTTTTCAAACAACATACAGTTCAATTGATAATCAGGTTGATCTGCCTTACCCGTATCAAGTTGATGCCTCTAATTGCATTTTTGAACCAAGTATCACGGAGTGTTCATTACTACGTGATCTACATAGTATTAAGCCTGTATTTTCCCCGGGACCCGACGGCGTACCAAACTGTGTGCTTAAGTACTGTGCTGATGGTCTCTTAAAGCCTTTGCATAAATTGTTGAGTTTGTCTATTGAGAAATGTTCATTTCCTAATATCTGGAAAGAATCATTTGTTATTCCGCTCCATAAAAAAGGAGACAAGTCTAATGTTCAAAATTATAGGGGTATATCCAAATTGTCTGATATACCAAAAATGTTTGAGAAACTAATAACTTTTCAAATACAACATTTTTGCAGATCTTTAATTTCACCGTGCCAGCATGGATTCATGAAACAAAGATCTACTACCACTAACCTGTTAGAATTTACTTCACTAGTTGTTAATAGTTTTCAAAATAAAATGCAAACGGATGTTATTTACACTGATTTCAGCAAGGCATTTGACTGGGTTAATCACTACCTTTTACTTCATAAACTTCAACTTCTAGGCTTTCCAAGCAATCTTATTCGGTGGATAAGGGAATATTCAATTCATAGAACACAGAGAGTCAGTTTAAATGGCGCTGTCTCTAAGGTGGTTCATGTCACTTCCGGTGTTCAACAAAGAAGTCACCTTGGATCTTTATTATTTACACTTTTCATCAATTACCTTCCATCTGTTATTGACCACTCTCGAGTGCTGATATATGCTGACGATGTAAAATTATGCATGTCGGGTACTGCTCTGTTGTCTGCTCAAAATCTAGTAACTGATTTAGATAATTTTCAAAAGTGGTGTCGTGTTAACTTACTAAATCTTAATTGCAATAAATGTAAAGTCATTTCTTTTTATAGATGCCTTCCTTTTTCAAATATATATTTTCTTGATGGAAGCCCCCTCGATCGCATTGAATGGGTTGATGACTTAGGCATAATTTTGGATCCGAAACTTAAATTTCACAAGCATATCTCTTCAGTTGCAAATCGAGCCTCTAGTACCTTGGGGTTCATTAAGCGCTGGTCGAAAGAATTTGACGATCCCTACATAACCAAAACACTGTACACGTCTCTGGTACGTCCTGTTCTTGAATATGGATCTTGTATCTGGTATCCCAAATTCAGGATTCACCAGGATAGAATAGAATCAGTACAAGAACAATTCTTGCTCTTTGCCCTTAGGAGATTTAACTGGGATACTAACATTAATCTACCTTTATACAACAGTAGACTTTTACTAATAAATCTTCCTTCTCTTTCTGATCTCAGAACAATGCTTGGTGTAGTCTTTTCACACAAGCTATAAATGGTGAAATTAATTCCTCGGAATTAATAAGCCAAATAAACTTTGCTTTTCCGATCGAAGGACAAGGAATTTTCTACCCATTGCTATTCAAGCTTGTCACTCTAATTATGCTAATCATAACCCTTTTCGAATTTTATGTTTAATCTATAACGAATTTTCCCACTTAATTACGGGGTCACTTCTATAGTTCTCTTAAAAACTTAGTCTTATGTCACTTGTCTACATTTTCGCGATCTACGTAGCCGTACGCTATGCGGTGTGCCCCTCGGTCGGTTAGGCGGGTCCGCTCGTTAACAAGCCGGTGCTTGGTATCGTTGGGCCACTTGAATGTACTGTTTATCTTAGTACATCTACGTCCAATAATTAAACAATTTAATTTCAAGTGGATGTCGGACAAAAGAGAAATCGCTGGTCGGAAAGTTTGGAAAGCATTTTTATAAAGAAACCTCAAGTTTTGATTTTGTCAACAAACTTGGCCCCACATACTCAAATGCCATGTTTTGCCAAACAAGTTTGCAGAATATTGCACAGGCTACCAGTCGATATGCCGAACAACCTTGCAACGGTTATGTACTCGGCGGATGAGCCCAGGCTGTACAAAGCTACGGCAACCCGCTTATCTAGTGGGATGCACGCTCTTAAATTGGAGCCCTTCCTTTCCATTTTTGGCAAGGCATCGACTAACTTTGGAAAGAGGCTTCTTTCCATCCTGAAGCTCTCGTCGAACAAATCCTCACTCAACTTTGGCACATCCATCTCCCAATAACAACCATTGCGCTCGAGCATCCAGACACTTCGAGTGCTAATACAGTCGAACTGCGATAACATATTAAGCGCAGCCGTTCCTGCAGCCGCTTCTTCGTTTTCGCAGTGAACAAAATTGCTTAAAATGCAAACGCAATCTTCGCAGTATTATTAATGCTATCACCAATTTGCGTGGCGAGCATCAATAAACTTAAAATTTGCTCCACTTTTCAAATTTCTTCTTCTTCAGCAATTACAACCAAAAGTAAACAAAAAACTGCTGATTCTGAAGACTTTTTGCCAATGTAAATGAGTTTCTCCGCTAACAAGGCTTTTTTAGCGGCGCCAGTGTAAATGCACTTTTACATGTTTGATATGTAGCCGTAAAGATATATGTAGGATTCATTCAAAGCACCGAATCCAAGCATGATGTGTCGATAATCCACATTCAAATAAATATGCCTTGGGTGTTAACGATCTAATAGCATCAATGTCATTCATTACCTTGGGGAAGGCTTTGCAAATCCCACACACTTGGAAAGATGATTCTGCAAGAGCACTAAATGCTTTCCCATCTATCATCGTCAAATGAAGTTATGGAATATCTATAAATTACCAATGCTTGATGGGATAATTTTTAGTATTTCATCATTATTACTAACTGCTTCTTATTACACCAGCTCTGCAGATTTCTTGGAACAAAGTATTTTCAAGGGTCTACAGAATTGAGGTGAGGACGGTTGCGGATTTTCCCAAATCTTCACGGATACCTTTTTCACTTGTAATGGGACAATGCTACAATGAGACAACTGCGAACAAGTATAGATGCATTCCACATCTTGTCGATAGGTTGAACGGGCGCCACTTCCGTCGCAGCCCCACTTTTAAAGAGCAGTGAGCATCTGATCACTCTGTTCATCCAAATTTAATTGATATAATGAAGAATGTGCTTCCATGATGCGCATAACAATATGATCTACCATATGCTGTAAAGGCACTTGAGCTGAATAATTCGTAAATTGCACTCCATTTCGATAACATTTTTTTTTGCAATACGTACGTCGTACGTGGGAAATACATATATTCGCTTTCCAAATTTTTGCACCAGCTTGCATTAACTTGTGTGAGTGCTTCGTATAATTACATTGTAAACATAATGCCAGAGCATCGTCGGCTACGAGTATATATGGAATCGGACGGATTTCATTTGACTCTATGAGACATCCCCTTATCTTCCTCATTATCCATTGCCACTAGTTGCGACGCACTTCGTTTTCCAGCTTTGTATAAGCTGGCAGATGTTGCAAGTGCAAGCTCACTGCAAGAAGATTGGTTTATAATTTGGGAAATTCTATGTTGTTGTTTGTTCGTTGGAAATTTTTATACTTTGATACCGAAGGTCTCATAGTATATAGGTTTTGTGCAATGTCCGTCATGGTGTCTGTCTGTCCGTCTGTCCGTCTGTCCGTCAGTCCGTATGAACGCAACTTTTTTCGACACCCGTAAAGCTAGAGACTTGAAACTTTGCAATTATGTTTATCTATAGACGGTACAGATAAAGTGTCAAGATTGGGTTGCCACGCCTACTAGGAGGCTGGGAAATCGATAAATTCGATAACTAAAAACCGAAAAAACCAAATATTTCTCACATTCTTACAGCTAGAGTTACCAAATTTTGCACGCAGATAGCTAGTCATATCCCTGAAAAAACTGCATCAAAATTTTGGATGCCACGCCAACTCCTTCCGCCCCCATCATCCCTGCTCCTTGAAATTGGAAACGCCTATAGTTTTTACATTTTTTGGGCTAGAGCCACCAAATTTTGTGTCAAGATAGATATTGAAGTTCCCCAAAAAAATGCATCAAAATTTTGGATGCCCCGCAACCTGATTCCGAACCCATCCCCCCCTTCACCATGAAATTGGAAACTCCTATAGTTTTCACATTTTTTGGGCTAGAGCCAGCAAATTTTGTGTCAAGATAGATATTGACGTTCCCCAAAAATATGCATACAAATTTTGGATGCCCCGCAACCTGATTCCGAACAAATCCCCCCTTCTCCATGAAATTGGAAACGCCTATAGTTTTCACATTTTTTGGGCTAGAGCCAGCAAATTTTGTGTCAAGATAGATATTGACGTTCCCCAAAAATATGCATCAAAATTTTGGATGCCACGCCCCCTGATTCCGCCCCCATCCCCCCTTCACCAAGAAATTGGAAACGCCTATAGTTTTCACATTTTTTGGTCTAGTGCCACCAAATTTTGTGAAGATAGATATTGACGTTCCCCAAAAAAATGCATCAAAATTTTGGATGCCCCGCAACCTGATTCCGAACCCATCCCCCCTTCTCCATGAAATTGGAAACGCCTATAGTTTTCACATTTTTTGGGCTAGAGCCAGCAAATTTTGTGTCAAGATAGATATTGACGTTCCCCAAAAATATGCATCAAAATTTTGGATGCCACGCCCCCTGATTCCGAACCCATCCCCCCTTCACCAAGAAATTGGAAACGCCTATAGTTTTCACATTTTTTGGGCTAGAGCCACCAAATTTTGTGAAGATAGATATTGACGTTCCCCAAAAATATGCATCAAAATTTTGGATGCCCCGCAACCTGATTCCGAACCCATCCCCCCTTCTCCATGAAATTGGAAACGCCTATAGTTTTCACATTTTTTGGGCTAGAGCCAGCAAATTTTGTGTCAAGATAGATATTGACGTTCCCCAAAAATATGCATCAAAATTTTGGATGCCACGCCCCCTGATTCCGAACCCATCCCCCCTTCACCAAGAAATTGGAAACGCCTATAGTTTTCACATTTTTTTGGCTAGAGCCACCAAATTTTGTGTCAAGATAGGTACTGACGTTCCCCATCAAAGCTTGGATGCCACGCCCCCTGATTCCGCCCTCATCCCCCCTTCACCAAGAAATTGGAAACGCCTATAGTTTTCACATTTTTTGGGCTAGAGCCACCAAATTTTGTGTCAAGATAGATATTGACGTTCCCCAAAAAAATGCATCAAAATTTTGGATGCCACGCCCCCTGATTCCGCCCCCATCCCCCCTTCTACTTGAAATTGGAAACGCCTATAGCTTTCACATTTTTCGAGCTAGAGTCACCAAATTTGGTTGGAAGATATATGGTGACAACTACAAAAGGTCTGCATCAAAAATTAGGATGCCACGCCCACCTCTGCCGCCCACTATTTAAAATCGGAAATTTCGATATCTCTTATAGTTTTTAAGCTAGAGCCCGTAAATTGGGTAGAAAGATAGAAGGCAGCATCTACCAAAGATGTGCATCAAAATTTTGAATTCCACGCCCACCTAAGCCACCCGCCTTATAAAATTGGAATCGGCTATATCTCTAACAGCTTCTGAGCTTAAGCCATCAAACTTGGTAGGAAGATAAATGGTGACAATTAAAAAGATTTGATTTAAAATTTTGGATGCCACGCCTACCTCAGCCGCCCACCTTTTAAATTTGGGAGTTAAGTTATCTTCCACAGTTTTTGAGCTGAAGTCACCAAATTTGATAACATGACAGCTGGCGATGTTTACCACCCGGCCCACTCCTTTGCAAGCAGACTCCTTACCATCCGTTCTTTTACTGGTATCAAAGTATTCCGCAGTCGGTTGCGTCCGACTGCAACGTTTTTACTTGTTTGTTAGATACAATAGTTAAAAGGATGCGCCGCTACTAAAATTACGTACGTTGTATTGCATACGAAGAAATGCTGATCAATAGATAAGAGAATGCGCCGGTATTTTGACACCTGCAATCTGTTTAATCACAGATGCATGCGGACAATGACTGTGCTCGTTAAGTATAGGGTTCGGGGTATCTCCTAGTCGGGAAATATCGACTAGAGCCTTTTTACTTGCTTATCGTGGTTTCCACAATTGGCCTTATCAACTTATTAAATTTAATTTGCACTTTATTACAATTGTTAAGAGCTTGTTTATAAACGACATTGGTTATTTTCCGTCAGGTGCTAATGCAACTAAACTTTTTGATAAACTGACTCTTGAGCAGGCTTCATAAAATTGGCCATGAGAGAAACAATCGTGTCTTAAGCCTAGTGCGGCTAATTTAAGAGTTTGTCCCTGTGATATTATTTATTATTTATTGTTAGGGCAAAGCAAAATTTTAAAGGAAATTGCAATCTTTTAAATTGAAATGGCAATTCTGAATCAGAAGATATTTATGGAATTCTCGGTATAAAAACCGTTATGAAGGACTTTAACTTGCTATCTTGTACCATTGCAAAGTTTTGGCGGCTTCAAGTTGCGAATCAACATTACAGGTGAACCAATCTTTAAAGCTAATTTATGTTGAGGCAGGCCAGCCGGTTTTATTAAATGAAGAAACTCGACGTGGTAATGAACTGCATGTTCGACTTTAGTCACAGAATTAGTAGAGTTATATGTAATTTCTTCACTTTGAAATGATTTTAATAAAAACTTGTTTATTTCCAATGCATTGTCATTTTTTGCAGTCAAAATAGTACGTTCTGATAACAATTCGAGTGGTTTTTCAGAGATACTTGTCATATCAGGAAATATTTTTAAAGTTAGTTCTTCAATACTTTTCACAACATGACATAAAGTTGGGTTGGAAATAATCCAATTCCTATTTTAAGAAGCATTTGTGCAAATTCACCAGCTAAACTATCACCTTTTAAGTGCAGTCACATATTTTTCGTTAATGCAATTTTCTGTATTTTTATCCACAAAATTGAAGACTTTAAGCACTCATTTATTTCATCTGATATTGTTCCTCTGGAGATCACTGGAAGGGTTTGTCGAAAATCAGCAGCTAAGAGAACAGTTATGCCATCCATTAGGTATTCACTATCTCGAATGTCTTTCAAAGATCGATCTAAAGCTTCAAGAGCACCTTTATGGGCCATAGTACACTCATCCCAAACAATAAGCTTGCAATCTTTGAGCACAGCAGCAATATTACATTGCTTTGAAATTGAGCAATGTGGTGTTTCTAAATTAATCAAATTAACTGAAATCGTAAATGTAGAATGCGCTGTGCGACCACCATTTAGTAAAGTGGCAGCGATACCGGAAGACGCAACGGCCAATGAAATTTTTTTACTTGGCCGTACCTTTGCCAATAATAAATTTAAAATAAACTTTTTACCTGTTCCACCAGGTGCATCTAACAAATAGATTTCTTCCTTTTCTGCTTCAACGCTATGTAGTATCTTTTCGTATTCTTGTTTTTGCTCAGCAGTAGCAGGAGTAGCTCATTATTAACAACAAAATTATCGCAATTTTCATAATTTGAACAAATTTCTCGGATCTGATTGGTTGTGGAAGTCCATAATAAGTCAAGTTTTTACCACCAATAGACAGTATTAGTTCTCTCAGTTTTGTAGGATTTTGACATATGACAGCTTCGGCTATAGTTGAATCCCAGTGCTTATAATCCTAGAGCTGGACACGCCAATTGAAATGATGCGTATGCTATACCATTAACGGTTTATAAATTTGAAAATAAAGTTGGGCCTCTTACAAAATGTAGTAAAAGTCTTAAGTAAAACAAGTAAAAACAATGCAGTCGGACGCAACCGACTGCGGAATACTTTGATACCAGTAAAATAACGGTAGATAAGGGAGAATGCAGGGGCGAAGGGAGTGGGCCATGTGGTAAACATCGCCAGCTATCATGTTACCAAATTTGGTGACTTTAGCTCAAAAACTGTGGAAGATAACTTAACTCCCAAATTTAAAAGGTGGGCGGCAGAGGTAGGCGTGGCATCCAAATTTTTGAATCAAATGTTTTTAACTGTCACCATCTATATTCATAAAAAGATTGGTGGCTCAAGCTCAAAAACTGTTAGAGATATAGCCGATTCCGATTTTATAAGGCGGGTGGGTGGGCGTGGCATTCAAAATTTTGATGCACATCTTTGCTAGATGCTGCCTTCTATCTTTCTACCCAATTTACGGGCTCTAGTTAAAAAACTATAAGAGATATCGAAATTTCCGATTTTAAATAGTGGGCGGCAGAGGTGGGCGTGGCATCCTAATTTTTGATGCAGACCTTTTGTAGTTGTCATCATATATCTTCCTACCAAATTTGGTGACTCTAGCTGGAAAAATCTGAAAGCTATAGGCGTTTCCAATTTCAAGTAGAAGGGGGGATGGGGGCGGAATCAGGGGGCGTGGCATCCAAAATTTTGATGCATTTTTTTGGGGAACGTCAATATCTATCTTCACAAAATTTGGTGGCTCTAGCCCAAAAAATGTGAAAACTATAGGCGTTTCCAATTTCTTGGTGAAGGGGGGATGGGGGCGAAATCAGGGGGCGTGGCATCCAAAATTTTGATGCATATTTTTGGGGAACGTCAATATCTATCTTGACACAAAATTTGCTGGCTCTAGCCCAAAAAATGTGAAAACTATAGGCGTTTCCAATTTCATGGAGAAGGGGGGATGGGTTCGGAATCAGGTTGCGGGGCATCCAAAATTTTGATGCATTATTTTGGGGAACTTCAATATCTATCTTGACACAAAATTTGGTGGCTCTAGCCCAAAAAATGTAAAAACTATAGGCGTTTCCAATTTCAAGGAGCAGGGATGATGGGGGCGGAAGGAGTGAGCGTGGCATCCAAAATTTTGATGCAGTTTTTTCAGGGATATGACTAGCTATCTGCGTGCAAAATTTGGTAACTCTAGCTGTAAGAATGTGAGAAATATTTTTTCGGTTTTCAGTTATCGAATTTATCGATTTCCCAGCCTCCTAGTAGGCGTGGCAACCCAATCTTGACACTTTATCTGTACCGTCTATAGATAAACATAATTGCAAAGTTTCAAGTCTCTAGCTTTACGGGTGTCGAAAAAAGGTGTGTTCATACGGACGGACGGACAGACAGATACCATGACGGACATTGCACAAAACCAATATACTATGAGACCTTCGGTATCAAAGTATAAACATTCTGTATTATTGGGATAAATAGTGTAAATTCATCCCAAAGCTGAATCTCTTTTAACTCCAGGAAAATTTGGCACATCATGCCCTCGTTTTCTTCTTTGAAATTCTTTATTTTGCTATGTTTTTGCAGTCAAAAAAAATTCGATGGAACTTCACAATATAGAAGCGTTCTTGCAAACTCATCACGTGTGCATAGCTCAAAGAAGGCTAGCAAAGTGGTTTTGGGTGTAATGCTTAATCTGTCAGTTAATTGTTGTGGATTATTGGGGTTAAAATAGATCCGTTGACCATTTTCTAAATTAAAAGCTAAGTGTTTAATAGCCGGAAAACGTTTATGTATGGGAAATGCAAGCAATATCCATACCGATTCTAAACTACTCATATAACGGCCACTTTCGTACATATGAATTTCATTACGCTGGTCTTCAAGAGTAAATGATGCTTGATAACTGCCCTTGTTAACATATTTGCAAATGTATTTAATAGACTTTACAGGACTACAATACTTAACATTTATGTGAGCTTCAAAGGTTCTCAAAAGTACACAGCTGTAAGGCACAACTCAACGATTACACAGGCCAACACTCAATTTGCTTCTTTTAATTTATCAACTGGTTCTAGTTAATTTGGGTGCGCTGAATTCAAATCGGTTATCAGTTTGTCTCTATCAGCTCTAGTTTTCATGATATAGCATAGGTATAGTATATTTTACCTTCCAGTCAACTTATAGGTATCAAACCGGTTCGCTTAAGATGTGCTTTTTTGATGAATTAGGTTAATTTAACTTAGTAATTCATATAGTGGAGGGTATATAAAATTCGGAACAAGCAGTTTCCGAAAATATTGATTTTTGTGTAATTTCTAGCTGATTAACGGGAATTTTATTTGTTTAAATTTATTGAGAACATTATTTTTTCTTGTTGCACTCCAATTGCATATCGGAAGTTAGTTGCTTGTAAGAAGTGGTTTATTGCAGTTGGCAAAGTTAATTAAAAAAGTGTTGATCTAAATAGAAATGACTTCCAATAGAAGACGGTGTACAAATTACGCTGACTCATTTTGTTATATTTGTGGAGAATACACCTTTAAAGAAAACATAAGCCCTATTTCGGAATGTGTTAAAAAATCGTATTTAGATTACTTTGGAGCTTATTTTGGTGACCAAGATAAAAGGTGTGCTCCACACATTGTGTGCAATACTTGCTGTGTAAATTTGCGACAGTGGACTCAAGGAAACGAAATAGACTTAAGTTTGGTGTGCCGATGGTTTGGAGAGAGCCCAAAAATCATTTGGACGACTGTTACTTCTGTTTAGTGAGTATTGCTGGTATAAATAGGAAAAATCGAAATAAATGGCAGTATCCCGATTTACCGTCAGCGCGCCGTCCAATTCCCCATTCCGAAGATGTTCCCATTCCAATGATAAGAAATTGTTAGAACGTGGAACAAAAATAACTTATTACCGCATTAGGGATAAAGCTTTTTTAACATTTTTTACTAAGGAAGACAATCTGGTGTTTTGTAATAATGTAAATGGTCTTATGCAGGAAATGGGGCTATCCAAGTATCTACTTAGCGATTGGCGCCTCTTCGTGGACAGTTCCAAGAGAAGTTTGAAGTGCGTCTTATTGCACAATGGCAATGTGTATGCATCAATTCCAATTGCGCACTCCACAACAATGAAAGAAGAATATAACAACTTTGCATTAGTGACGAAAAAGATAAAATACCAAGACAACCAATGGATCATTTGTGTTGATCTTAAAATGGTAAATTTTCTTCTTGGACAACAGAGTGGTTATACTAAGTACCCTTGCTTTTTGCGTCTCTGGGATAGCAGATCCAAGCAACAACATTGGCGGCAAAAATATTGGCCTACGAGAGAAAAAATGATTGTTGGTGATAAAAATATTGTTAACGAAGCTTTAGTTCCACGTGAAAAGATCGTCCTTCCACCGTTGCACATCAAGTTAGGACTCATGAAGCAGTTTGTTAAGGGTCTGAATCGCGATGGGGAATGTTTTGCATATATTTGCAGCAAAATGCCTAATCTAAGTAGAGGTAAGATTAGAGCAGGAGTTTTTGACGGTCCCCAAATAAGGCAGTTTATGAATGACAACGATTTTGATAAGTCAATGAC
This sequence comes from Scaptomyza hsui, assembly GCA_018152825.1. Classification (NCBI taxonomy): domain Eukaryota; kingdom Metazoa; phylum Arthropoda; class Insecta; order Diptera; family Drosophilidae; genus Scaptomyza; species Scaptomyza hsui. Next base: position 17,321 of record JAECXO010000200.1, read on the forward strand.
CGAAACTAAACGAAATGCGTGGGTATCATTCGTGCAAGTTATAAAAAATTTTTTGGGAAATAATAAAGCTCCGAATTATGTTCAATTAGTGGAGAATATGCTGGATAAGTTAAGAGACCTTGGCTGCAACATGAGTATTAAAATCCATTTGCACAGTTACTTGGACCGATTTCCCGAAAATTTGGGTAATTTAAGCGAAGAACAAGGAGAAAGGTTTCACCAAGATATCAAAATTATGGAGAATCGGTACCAGGGAAGGTGGGATACACATATGATGGCAATTTAACCATTAAGCAGGTATACATAGAGGAGTCAAATCGCGTTTTCCCAACTACCGAAAAAATGCGTTGTGGAGGAGCCACCAGCATTCGGCTGCTGAAAGCAGCGAGCCGATCGCAAATTTTGCAGACCATTTGCGTTGCTAGAAAAGTGCAAGTCATTCATGCGCCGGCGCTTGACTCGGTACAGACGGAGTGCCAGCAATTTGCTGTGTATACGTCTGTATGTCAGCGACAAGATCGCCGTTAGGTGTATATATGTATGTATGTATGTTTCTGTATGCTGTTTGCTCTGAGCAGCTGTATATTGTGGAAGGGGGATAGCCGCAGCAGAGTGCGAACAACAACAACACATGTGCATTTTTTCTGTATTTGGTGGCTCCGAGCTCAAATGAAGCAAAAATCATTAGGGCGAATGTATACCTAAATACACATATATATGTGTGTGTGTATGTGCGCATGCATATTTTTTCATTTTTTTGGTGGCTCTCAAGTGATTTGGGATTTTGTTAAATTTCTAGCAACGCATATAAATGTGTCTGTGTATGTGTATGTTCATGTGCAGCACATTTGAATGTATGCGTAGCAATTGCCTTGGCTATTCTTGATCTGCATCAATTTATATGATTTTGAGCAATTTTATAAAAAGTAAGGATAGCTATAAAAATAATTTCATTAATTTATAATTTTTTATTAATTTTTAAAAATTAATTTTAATCATAAAGATGCATTGTCCATAGTTCATAATATGACTAATAATAATTTATATATTTTAACAACATCCATAATAGCGAACATATGTCATAGCATCTTGAGTTTTTATACTTTGATACCGAAGGTCTCATAGTATATTGGTTTTGTGCAATGTCCGTCATGGTGTCTGTCTGTCCGTCTGTCCGTCCGTCCGTATGAACGCAACTTTTTTCGACACCCGTAAAGCTAGAGACTTGAAACTTTGCAATTATGTTTATCTATAGACGGTACAGATAAAGTGTCAAGATTGGGTTGCCACGCCTACTAGGAGGCTGGGAAATCGATAAATTCGATAGCTGAAAACCGAAAAAACCAAATATTTCTCACAGTTACCAAATTTTGCACGCAGATAGCTAGTCATATCCCTGAAAAAACTGCATCAAAATTTTGGATGCCACGCCCACTCCTTCCGCCCCCATCATCCCTGCTCCTTGAAATTGGAAACGCCTATAGTTTTTACATTTTTTGGGCTAGAACCACCAAATTTTGTGTCAAGATAGATATTGAAGGTCCCCAAAAAAATGCATAAAAATTTTGGATGCCCCGCAACCTGATTCCGAGCCCATCCCCCCTTCTCCATGAAATTGGAAACGCCTATAGTTTTTACATTTTTGGGCTAGAGCCAGCAAATTTTGTGTCAAGATAGATGTTGACGTTCCCCAAAAATATGCATCAAAATTTTGTTTTGTAAGATAGGAACGTCCCCAAAATTGATTCCGGCCCCATCCCCCTTCTCCATGAAATTGGAAACGCCTATAGCTTTTACATTTGGCGAAATAGACAATATGCATCAAAATTTTGGGTGCCCCCCCCCTTCCCCCCCCCCCTTTTTTGTGCTAGAGCCATCAAATTTTGTGTCAAGATAGATATTGACGTTCCCCAAACAAATGCATCAAAATTTTGGATGCCACGCCTCTAATTAAGCCCCCATCCGCCCTTCTCCATGAAATTGGAAACGCCTATAGTTTTCACATTTTTTGGGCTAGAGCCATCAAATTTTGTGTCAAGATAGATATTGACGTTCCCCAAAAATATGCATCAAAATTTTGGATGCCACGCCCCCTGATTCCGTCCCCAACCCCCTTCTCCATGAAATTGGAAACGCCTATAGTTTTCACATTTTTTGGGCTAGAGCCACCAAATTTTGTGTCAAGATAGATATTGAAGTTCCCCAAAAAAATGCATCAAAATTTTGGATGCCCCGCAACCTGATTCCGAGCCCATCCCCCCCTCCTCCATGAAATTGGAAACGCCTATAGTTTTCACATTTTTTGGGCTAGAGCCAGCAAATTTTGTGTCAAGATAGATATTGACGTTCCCCAAAAATATGCATCAAAATTTTGGATGCCACGTTCCCTGATTCCGCCCCCATCCCCCCTTCTAGCTTTCACATTTTTCGAGCTAGAGTCACCAAATTTGGTAGGAAGATATAAGGTGACAACTACAAAAGGTCTGCATCAAAAATTAGGATGCCACGCCCACCTCTGCCGCCCACTATTTAAAATCGGAAATTTCGATATCTCTTATAGTTTTTAAGCTAGAGCCCGTAAATTGGGTAGAAAGATAGAAGGCAGCATCTACCAAAGATGTGCATCAAAATGTTGAATGCCACGCCCACCTAAGCCACCCGCCTTATAAAATCGGTATCGGCTATATCTCTAACAGTTTTTGAGCTTGAGCCACCAATCTTTTTATGAATATAGATGGTGACAGTTAAAAACATTTGATTCAAAAATTTTGATGCCACGCCTACCTCTGCCGCCCATCTTTTAAATTTGGGAGTTAAGCTATCTTCCACAGTTTTTGAGCTAAAGTCACCAAATTTGGTAACATGATAGCTGGCGATGTTTACCACATGGCCCACTCCCTTCGCCCCTGCATTCTCCCTTATCTACCGTTATTTTACTGGTATCAAAGTATTCCGCAGTCGGTTGCGTCCGACTGCAACGTTTTTACTTGTTTTCTGCATGTATCGTGCAAAGCTTGTAAAAGAAGATGGTAAAATTACCATCTGACCAAGTTGAGCTGCGTCAACATCTTGTTTGCCTATTGCGTGTTGCAGATGTATATAGCTATCTGCTCTGAGTTTCGCTTGATTGTAGCGAATATAATTTAACCTGTATGTTTCAATTTTAGCATACTTATCAACCAAAAATTTACTATAAAGGGAATGACAATAAATTAAATGATTTATCTCAGATTGACGAATCATTATTTTATAGCTGTCAAAGCTTAACGCAGATATCATATTTTTTTTTGGTTCCTCCTTTTTAAAAAATTTACTCCATTCTGGTATATCCACTGAATAGCCATCTTAGCCATAAGGAAAAAGCAGAGGGTACTATAAGGCATCGTATGATCGATGCACCTCACTTAGGCCCAATTTCTCAATGGCCAGTTAAACTTGGAATAAGTTAACTTCAGAATAACTTTTATGCTCGAGCTATACTGATTTGGTTTTCTCAAAGCCAAATTAACCTATCATCGGTATATCACTATCGCAGAATGGTGCTGCCAACCTTAACGGGGATTCAGCTGTTTTTTTGGTTTTGTTTTTGCCTGTGACTCCTAAACTGCTACATGTTGCACATCAAAATGTAAATATAATATCTTTCTATGAGCCCTGTTGTAAACGGCAACGAGGGAAAACCATTTTAGTTGTTGAGGAGCATGTGTTTGTGAACCTAAAAGACTCAAATAAGGATTTTGAAAATTTGCTTCATAAAAAAAAAAAAATAAGCAATGCAAGTGTCAGCTTGAGTCAGCTGTTCGCCTTACGATGATTGTATTGATATTTATATATCGGGACTTAGCATCGGTATAAGTAGTAACCGGTCCTCCATGCATCGGATAAGTGAGTGCTAACCGAACATTGAGAAACTCAAACTCGACTAAACTTAGAATAAGTTGACTAACCGGACATTGAGAAATTGGGCCTTATACGATGCAATTTATTATTATGGCTTTCAATAATAATATCGTGGTTTTCCAATTGCTGACCAACAATAACTAAAGCTACTTCGCTTGATCGAAGTGCATTGTAAAGCATTTTATGAGCACCAGCGGGTGTTTGATCAGCATATATAACTAATTTAAAGTCTTAAGTACTTGTTGGTATTTTTTGGGATGTCCACCAATTATTAAGCTTTTAAGTGGATCAGCAAAACTTTCATTTTGTGAAAGATTAACTTTTCCTGCCTTGCAACAGATACCCAGAGGCTAATTTTTCCAGTTTCACATAACGATTATGTTGATGAAACATACATTAAAGATAGTTTACTACGCTTAAATCAACATTTGAAATATTTTTGCAATGTAGTTGAGCTTCTTTATCATCTTCACCAACAAAATAAATTTAAAGAAACTGCATTTCTTCATTTGGCAAACTACCAACTAAGTGATCCACTTGTCTTTGGACCTTATAGGTTGATCAACTTATACATATTTATAATTTTTGTACTTCCAAAAGATGTCATTTGAAAGCAGCTGTTATACTTTCTTATATGGTCAACGAAATGATCATGCTTGGGATGTCCACCAATTATTAAGCTTTTAAGTGGATCAGCAAAACTTTCATTTTGTGAAAGATTAACTTTTCCTGCCTTGCAACAGATACCCAGAGGCTAATTTTTCCAGTTTAAATCATGACAATGTTGGCATATCAAATTCATACTACCAAGTTGAGTAATTTTATCTGACTTGTTAGCTATTTCAAAATTATAGTTTAAAGCAGACATGGCTTTAACACTCTATGCTCGCAAACGCCTTTCTTGATGTGCATCAGGATTATTAGCCTGATGTCTTATCACTGCAGCTCTATGAGCTTCAGGATTATTAGCCTGGAATCTTTTTGATGCTTCTATGTGCTTATCCCTATTTTTATCAAGATATTTTTCAACTGAATGTTTTCGTGCCTTTATTTTTGTTTTGTCTGTGAACCGACTACGTCTTTTAACGGGATTTTTAACAGTTTCAGTTTTACATTTACTTGACGTATAAGAATCTTGAGTTAATACTTCCTCTGAAAGAATACAAACATCAAAATGTCCATTCATTAATGGACCGGTAAAACGCAATCTTTTTACAAGATGCATAATATTTCCAAATGCTTGTAATAAATTTCCATTTTGAAAATTTGAAAATTTACAGCATACATTTCTGCTGCTGCTTGAAGCTCACATTCAGTACCATAAACATATGAATTTGACACTCTCCACTTCAGTTTAAGCTGAAGCAAGCAAAAGTTTCCCAGTTGGTTACAACATGGGCTACAATATGTTGCCGTATGGTGCCATGGAAGCCTTGCCTACGAAATAAAAGGTAGGAAATAGATATAAAAAGGCAGGCTCCATTACCAATTATGGCAATAACTGAATGCGGCACCAAAACACCACTAATATCTAAAGTTTCAATAGACATATTTTAATTTTTCTGTGAGTCAATTGACTTCACTGTAAAACGATTGTTTCAACGCACAGTGGGGCCTTTGCTCATTTTACATTGCAAAATTCATAACTTCTAAACTAATGAAGCGATTTTAAAAATTTAAAAAGCAATTAATAGACAACTTCTCAAGCTTTAAAATGAATTGTTCGACAAGAGTGCTAGGTATCCGTGGCGCTTTATTATTTAAGGTCAAAGTTAAGAAATATTTTCGAGCACAGACAAAAGTAATTAGAGATGATACAAAAGTTGTCTAGATATGTGTTTTCGATATCGATTACTAACAAACATAAGATAAATCATCGATTAAACTATTTATTCATTTATATGATTTCTTTGCATATATTCAATACACCTCCTCAAAGAAAACATAGAAACAAAATTTTAAATAAAAATATTTAACATCAATAATAATATAATGATATGACACACCGAGCGACTGGGAGTTACTTATTGTGGTCCAATATTCATTGCAAAGGGAAGGGGAAAACCCAGAAAACCCCAACCAGACCAACATAAAATTATTAAAATTACATACATTATTCATTTTATAGTAATGCAAAACATAAAGTAAATAAACAAAATATTCATTTGGAATTTAAATCAATATAAAAAAATATTCATTTGGAATTAAAATCTAAATATAGAGAAAAATAAAAAAATATATTCGTTTGGAATTTGAAGTAGAATAAGACTTTCAGTTGATCCAACTCGTTCATCAATTTTGCAGTCTTAACTGGTCCCTCAGTTCTTCAAAACGTGGTTAAAATATCCGCAAGCTGCTTATCTGTAGAAATATACTCAATAGTAATAAGGTTACGTTCAATCTGTTCTCTTGAAAAATTATATATAATATCAATATGCTTTGTTCTCTTATGGCATGTGCTATTATTAGCAATACTTATACAACCTTGGTTGTCTTCAAAAATTTGTATAGGCTCAACTATTTCTAAATTTATACTTGTTGCTAAGGACTTGAGCCACATAGCTTCTCTTGCGGCCTCGAATAATGCCTTATACTCAGCCTCAGTAGATGAGGCTGCAACTGAATTTTGCTTTCTCGTATTCCAGCAAATTAAACATGTATCAAACATTTTAAATAGGTAACCAGTAGTGCTCTTTCTGTCGTTCTCATTTCCAGCCCAATCAGAATCAACGTACCCAGTAAAAATATGTTTATGATTAATGCCTTTTACAAAAGTTAACTTTAAATTGACTGTATCTTTTAAATTCCCTAAAACCCTTTTTAGACATTTCCACAACTCTTCATTATTTTTGCTTGTGTATCTACTTAGAATACCAACAGATATACTTAGATCAGGTCGAGTACATAACATAATATACATTAAACACCCAATTACACTTCGACATGGTGCATTATATACTTCGTCTGAATTTAAGGCTTCATAGTTAAGTTTACTTGGAAGTGGAGTGTCAACTGGCTTGCACTCATCCATACCAAACTTCTTTAAAACATTATTTATATAAGCTGACTGACTAAGTTCCAATTTGCTTTCAGATCTACTTATTTTTATACCTATAAAATGTTTGATTTCTCCCATATCAGTCATACGAAATTGACCCACTATATTGTTTTTAAATTTAGACATTGTTTCTAAATTTTCAGTTGCAATAACAAGATCATCTACATATAGTAGCAAATATATATTCTTTTTAATATCTCCTTTATCAAGAATGTAAATACAATGATCTACAGCAGAACTAACAAATCCAACAGTTTTTAATATTTTCTCAAACATCTCATACCAGCATCGAGCTGCTTGTTTAAGACCATAAATTGATTTGTTAAGTTTGCAGACTTTGTTATCATTGTCACAGGCCAACCCTTGAGGAATTGTCATATAAATTTCCTCCTTTAATTGCCCATTTAAAAATGCCGTCTTCAAATAAATTGATTTGATAAGGATAAAATAAAACGAAAACTAGTTACCCTTGCTACAGGCGCAAAAGTTTCATCGTAATCATTCAAATATTGTTGCGTTAAACCACGTGCCACAAGTCTGGCTTTATATTTAATAGGGTTACACATTTCATCATTCTTTATTGGGAAAACCCACCTACAGTCAACAATATTTTTACTTACAGGTCTTTCAACAAGGTTCCAAGTATTATTTGAATAATGAGCGTCTTACTCTTCTTTAATAGCTTGTTCCCATTTTAACCTATCATCTCTATCTTTTATATCATTAAATGTTTTTGGAATATCACTAAAAATAGTTTGTGAATATAACAGACAATTGTTTAAAAGTTTATACGGTACTGGGGGCTTATCTTTTAATCTTTCACTTTTTCGAATTTCAAAATTTTCAATTTCTGACGGCAGAAATATCCCTTTCCTCTCATTCGGGAATCTTTGACCATCCGTACTCTCATTCGGGACATTTTGACTATCCGTACTCTCATTCGGGACATTTTGACCATCCGTACTTTCATTCGGGACTCTTTGACCATCCGTACTTTCATTCGGGACAATACAATAAATAATTTCATTATTTTCATTCTTGGCCGTACTCTCACAGTGAACATTTCTCATACTTTCATTCTGAGAATCAATATTATCCGTACTCTCATTCAGGATATTACTGTGAATATTTCTCATACTTTCATTCTGAGAATCTAAATTGTCCGTACTCTCATTCAGGATATTACCCATACTTTCATTCTGGATAATTGGATCATTATTGGGGTGTTCCACTACGAAAGTTTGAGGCCTAGAAGTTTCCGCGTAAATTTCGTCTACAACTACGTCTCTGGCTACAACAAATTTCTTGTCTTCCATAGCCCATAACTTAAAACCATTTGGCTCATAGCCAACAAGAATTCCTTTAGTTGACTTCTCGTCAAATTTTCTTTCCCTAACACTTTTAAGTACTTTAAATTTGGCTTTTTATTATGCCACATTTCAAAAGGAGTTTTCTTTTTATTAATTAAAGCATTAGTTGGACTTCTATTTATCAGATAAGTAGCTGTTAATACAGCTTCACTCCAAAAACGTTTTTCTGATCTAGCTCCATTTATCATAGCCCGCGTTTTTTCTGTTATTGTCCTAATCATAAGTTCAGATACACCGTTTAACTGTGGCGTATGCGGAATTGTTAAATGATAACTAATTCCCTTCTGAACGCAATAACTGCGCATTTCATTTGACAGATATTCTCTGCCATTGTCAATGTACAAATTAAAGACTTTAAGGTTGAAATGATTTTCGCAACAAAATCTTTGAAAAAGGTAAAGACATCAGATTTATGTGTTATTAAATAAGTTACAGAATAATGTGTGAACTCATCAACAAAGACAACATAATAATTTTTACCATCAATTGTAGGAGGAGTAATCGGACCATAAACATCCGAATGTATTATGAATAAAGGTCTTTGAATATATTCTTTATTCTTGAATTTCGAGAATGGTAGCCTAGCTTGCTTTCCATTAATACAAGCTTCACATACTTCATTACTATATTGAATATTATTTAATAAATTTATATCTTCACACATATTATTTCTTTTTAATTCCATTAATTTTCCTTTGCTAATATGTCCCAATCTCTCATGCCATAATTTATACATATTTATGTTATTTTTATTTGTTAGGTATGCCCTTTGGCATAGTTCAAATTCAACATAAGGAACATTATAAGCATACATACATTTTAAAATTGTTTGGCCGTCTTTAGATACTTCCACACCTCCTGCCGAAAATACAATTTCCATCCCAGCGTCTTGCATTCGCTTGACCGACAGCAAATTCTGAGGAATATGTTCACAGAACAGCACGTCCTTCAGGGTGATTTTTGATTGGTATCGGTTTCGGACCTCCACAGCACCTTTTGCTGTTGCATATATGTATTCATCTCGCTTGGCAGTTGCAATCTCTATGGGTTGCTCCAACTCGTTGCAATTAACAAATAAACTTTTATCGTTGATTATGTGATCCGAAGCACCCGAATCCAGTATAAACGATATTCCGTTTTTATTTGATTCATTTATTACCCGTTTTAGCATAAAGGCAAAACCTGTGTTTGGTTGTGCAGTGGCCGTTTGTGCATGATTGCTATTATCTTTATTTTTATTTGCCATGTTTTTATTCATATTATTATTGTTATTATTTTGCTGAATTCTTTTCAAAAGAAAACAGTCCCTTTTAATATGCCCCATTTTATTGCAGTGGTGACATTTCAAATTAGCATTTCTTTTAATTTTATTTTTAAAATTATTTTTATTTTGTAAAATTGGTTTGCATTTATTTGATTTTCATTTTGGCTGCAATTTCTAACTGCTTGTAAGACTTTCAAACTAGTGTCTTTGCTAGCACTTTTCAATTTTATTTCATAATCTAAAAGTTTATTCTTGACAAAAGCTAGCGATAAACTTTCTTCCGATAAAGTTTCTACTGCTGTAATTATTCCATCATAGGGAGAAGGAAGAGTTAAAAGCAGATGTGACACCTTGTCCATCTCCTCAATTTTTGCCCCCGCAGAAATAAGTTCCGAAAAAAGATTGTCAAAAATACTAAAATGTTGCATAAGAGTAAAATTTGGTTTTAACTTTAAACTTAATAATTGCTTTCTGATTGAAAGCTGTGATGCTAAGCTCTTCCGTTCGTATATGCTATCTAACTTAGCAAAAATTTCTCTTGCTGTGCACCCTGTGGTTACAAAGCTAAGGAGAGAATCATCTAAATATTCGATTATAACACTTTTTGCAACTTTTTCGGCTTTCTCCCACTGGTCTGAAACATTTTCTGGCAATTCATTTTCAATAACTTTAATGGCATCACTTTCGGCTAAAAGCTCCTTAACCCTAAATTTCCATATGGAATAGTTTTGCCATCAAATGGTCGTATATTTCTTTTCGCCTTTTCTATAATTTTAAATTTATTTTATTATTTAATATACATATTTTTTTTTTTTTATGTTGTTTCAATTTTTATAAATTAATTATATAAAGATGTCACTGCACTGGAAGTTTAAGCAGGCCCCGCTTCGATCGAGCAAATTTTTTTTTTTATTTTTGTACGCAAAAAGTACACTTCTGGCAGGCCCCGCTTCGACCGATGCACACGCACACACAGACAAGTTTCTTAGAAGCGTCACTTTTAATTTTTTTATTTTACCACGAATTACTTAAATGTTTATTAATTATATTATCATTGGTGACTGGGCCCATAACCTATTAAAGATTACCAGCTCCAATAATAATAAAAACACAATCAATTATATTTAACTTCTTTAGACTTTTTTTAATATTCTTCTTTTTGATGTGCTGCGGTGTGAATTTAATTCAAGAGACAAAAGTAATTAGAGATGATACAATAGTTGTCTAGATATGTGTTTTCGATATCGATTACTGACAAACATAAGATAAATCATCGATTAAACTATTTATTCATTTATATGATTTCTTTGCATATATTCAATAAGGTTAATATCTAATAGACTTAACATTTCGGAACTATAGTTGCTATATTCCAAATCCTTTCGTGATCGCACATGTCTCAGCAAGGCAAGAAGTGGATCCGATGAGGCTGCCAGCATGTTAAAAAGGTCTTCATTTTGTCGAACCCGAGAAATTTTCCACGTATTAGTGTATCTGAACCATTTGTAGTCCTTGTTTTTACATTCCTGTGCTTCTTCGGACAGCTCTCCAATTGGTAAGCGCTGCTACTCTATTAAGTCCTTTCCATGAGCCAAAATCCTCTGTACCGTGGGGGTAAGTTTTTTCTGAGAATACAATTCAGTCAAAAGTTGAGCTGTTTGTGATGCGTATTCGGCAAGTCCCAAGCCCATAAATATGGAAAACGCGTTTTTATCAGTGTACCTAATTTCGACTGAGTTTGGTGGCGTTGGAATACTTTCCTTAATCCTATTCAGCCGTAAAGGACTGGTGATTTGCACAGCTTTCGTAATTGTCGCTTTTGTCCTCGCTCGTTCCTTCACATACTTGGATGATAGTGCATCCGACCGATTTTCTGTTGTAAAACTTTCCGTAGCATCCGCGAGCCTACGTTTCTTTGTAAAAGCTGAACACTCTTCAATAGTTTTTTGCGGCCTTCCTCTTCCTCAGCTAGTCTATGGGTAAACTTCTTGCTCTTCTGAATATCCGAATGTTGTATATTCCTCCAACCAATTTTAATTCTTTTTTATGAAAGCCGACATATGTAGTTCTGTGGACCAAGTTCCATTGTCGCTTCAAGTTAGCGTGAATGAATTTAATTTCTGTCTTTAGCTCCTTACTAGCGTTTTCGAGTACGTCAATCTCTTTAAGCAACGCCATTTCGAAATTATTTATATTTTCAAAGTACGAACAATTTCAAAAATCTTTGAATTTTTTAAATCCATTATTGCGCTTTTGTATTAAAACTTCGTGAATTATATTGAAAAATACTATTCAATCGGATAAATTTTTATAGTGTTTCCTCTTATGAAGTTACCAATAACTGTCGCCATCATGTGAAATATTTTGCACTATAATCAATATATTTTGAGTCAGCTAGGTAAGAAAGCAAAACTGGTATAACCCTTTTCCAGTTATTTAGGTAAAATAAACGAAATAAACATAAGGTATTTATTTACATACAAAATAGGTAAACGGGACAATAAAAAATAAATAACATCCTGTAGTGACGCAACTTTCCATCAACTAAAATTATATTTACCTGCCTCCTCAGACCTTTTCCAAGCAGGTAATTGGAAATTCAACATTTCTTAAAGGGATATACAACATATAGTATAGGTATGTCAGCAATGTTATCAACTAACAACACACACGCTACAGCCAAATTTGTATGCGCTCTTCTTCTTCCTTATACCTGCCGCGTGTTTTTAACGCGAGGTATCCCTAGTTTTTTGGCTTACGTTTCCAAAATGCAGATTTTAACCGATTTAGACTAAATACATATGAAAGATATATATTATAGCTATCAAATGTATGTGGTCCCGCGTTGACTCTGCGATATTCTTTTTAGTTATATTCGACGAAAGTTAAAAAAAATACCAAAATCTAGTGTATTTTTTTAGACGCTTCTAATTTAAAAAGTATTTCAGTTATATTTGAAATTTATATAACAAAACACTGAGATCGAACATACTTTTCAGATAAAGTAAAAAGATCTAAGATCGGCTGTTTACATCGCCCAATATTCATTTTGAAAAGTGGTGAATTTTCGTACAAATTGTCATTTATTCGTACTCACGAAAAATTTCTCAACTTTGAGGAGCTCTGGCACCCATAATTATTTACCGATTTAAAAAATCTTTTGGATCCATAATCCTTGAAGTATTCTCTATCGATTACATATTTCATTCATGATAAACGCGTTCATGAAAAAAATGATTTTCGCAACGCTTTTCGGGCAGAAGCCCCACTGTGCAACGTTACAATGTCTATACGCAGAGACAAGCAATACCATAGACGTGTCATTTCGGTCTATTTATACCCCGAACCCATAAAATGGGTAATAGGGGTATAATGGTTTTGTGCAAAAGTATGTAACAGGTAGTCGGAAGCATCTCTGACCCTATAAAGTATATATATTCTTGATCAGCATCAACAGCCGAGTCGATATAGCCATGTCCGTCTGTCCGTCTGTATGAACGAGTCGATCTCAGAGACTACAAGAGCTAGAGACTTCAGATTTTGAATATATTATCGATAACTATTCTGGTTTCCGATATACACATGGAATCGATTACAAAAAAATCTCGAATTTGGAAAATGTAATAGGGGTTGAAATAATGGGTAACGATAGAACTTTTCTGAAAATTTCATCGAAATCGGTTGAAAAACACCAGAGATATCGAAGATTGAAGTTTAGGTCACAGATGCGTACAGACAATGATTGTACGCGTTAAGTATGGGTTTCGGGGTATCTCCTAGTCGGGAAATCTCGACTAGAGCCTTCCTTATTGTTCGACATAGATTAATGAACCTTACACAGATTGGAAATTAGCAGCGCTCAATTTACAGCCCAGTTAAGTTATACGCTCCGAAACCAGCTCGTCTGACTTAACGAAACATAGACAAATAAACCTTACATAGATATGTAATAAGCGCCGGTAACTTTAACAGAAAAAGTTATACGCATGAAACCAGCTCGGTTGAGGTGAAGCAACGGCGATACACTCTCTAGACTGGACGTCCCGCTCTTTTGAAAACTGCTTGCTGAAAACGAGGCGGGCACGATTAGCTATAAACAACGAGTAGGTATATATATATGCGATCGAAACGAAAAGCAATATGCCGATAACAAAGAAGAATAACACTGTGCGTTTGCTAGCCGGCAATTGTTGCACGCCTCGCTAGCTTTGCCTGTTTAATATGGAACTTGTACATTTGTTTCATTTTTGCCTTCGCTAGCTTCGCCGAGATTTTGTTCTTCCTCTATGCCCTTGAATATGCAAGTGTGTGTATACAAAAAGCATAAAAATGAAAGGGTCAAGTATAAAAAGTTAGACTGAGATACCCTGTGCCCCAGACATTATTCGTAAAGACATGGCCAAAACGACTTCACTGTTACTGCTAATCAAGAGTATATATATTTAATTCAGCCTGTTACATACATTCGCACAAATGCAATATACCCTCTGGTAATTCGATTAAATGGTCATTTAATAATTAACATGTATTAACAAGTAAAATCAAAAAAATTTTGAAGTCATGCTTTTATACGCTTTCTTGCATACAGTGGTTAGCTTAGTCAAGTTAAATAAAAGCATGTAAAAAAGTTTTATTAATAAAAAAAATAATTAAAAAAAAGAATGCCTCGGTCGGGGCTCGAACTCACGACCTTCGGCTTGTGAAGCGGCAGTCTTCCCTCCATGCCACAAGGGCTAGTAAATTTTGAGAGTCAAATTAGTAAGTTAAGCAAAAGGGAAAACTAATTTTCGTGGTTTTTACATGGTATCAAATATTTTATCGTGCCGAAAACTTTAAAAACATGTATTGTATTTCAGAGCTCTAGCTAGTCGGGAACTTGGTGAAATTTTGATTACAATAATCCGGTACAAACAGACAAGTCAAGTTTAATAAAAGCATGTTAAAATATCATGTTTAGGTGTATTGCATTTATCTGTATAATTACGCAAAGTTCATATCAAGTCGAGCTACCCTTCTTTGCTAGGGTAGCAGCCGATGGAATCAAAAGTCTAAAATTGGCTAAACTCAACTTCTACGACAACAACAAGAGAAATGAAGTAAGGCAACAACTAATCTTTGTCTCGCACATCGAATAAAAAAAAATTCAAGGCCGACTTTACTGTTTTGTCACTACTCTATGCACCGCGTTTTGTTTACAAATGCAAAACAAACGCAAAACGTAAGCAGTCAACAGCAAAGCTAATCGTCGGAACATTTGTTTTCAGGCAGGGTCAAAAATGAGAGGGAAGTCCAGTCTAGAGAGTGTGTCGTCGTTGAGGGAAGAAACACTTAACGAAAAAACTGCTTGCTTATCTACTTTGCCGGTTTGTTTACCATCAGCTGGTTCATTTATAAAGATAAGGCTGGATAATAAACATAAGTCGGCCATTTTTTGTTTGGGCATTTGTTTTGATTGCAAATGGTGAGATGCGAAAGACATAATTAGATGTTGTCTTACTTCATTTCTTTTGTTATTGTTACAGAACTTGAGTTTTGCGATTTAAGAGTTTTGTTTCGATTGGCTTGCTGCTGCCTTAGATGGCAGGGTACCTTACATTTCATATAAAAATCGAACGTTAATCCTGCATCGTTCATCATTAAAGTCGCGCGCGCAATAACAAAAAGAATCGTTAAAGCTACGCGCAAAAAACAAAAATACAGCAACTAACAACGAAAGCAGCAACAGCAACAACGAAGTCCAAAAAACTGGACGGAGAAGCGACATTATTACAGCCACGCACAACAACAAACACAGAAGCAGCAACAACACATTTTACAATTATTAGCATTATTAAAAACTAAACGGAAAGTGTAAGTAGAGTGTTTGTTTAAAATAAAATACAAATTCAGTGCTGGTTATAGGTTGATTTTTCTGCGAGTTTATAGGATTTTTGCGAGGTTGTAATTTCATATACGAGCTTATAGATTTATTCGATCTTATGACTGATAAAGAGGTTGAGAAACTTGTGGCTGATCTGAAATATAAGTTCCATCCAACCGAAACTTGTCCGAAAATGTCACTTAATCAGTCCGACTTGAAAGCGCTGATCGAGCTCGCAGTTAATTCTGCACTTGACAATCAAGCGAAAACATTTGAGCAAAAACTAAAAGAATTGGAAAATAAATTCCGACAATCATCATTATCTGCACCAGATGTAGAAGTTTTCACTGACGCTGAAATAATACCCGGCGTAAGATGTGATGAAACATTAGATATTGTTAAGTCTTTGCCAGACTTTGAGGGCAAAATCGAGACGTACGTATCGTGGCGGAAAGCTGCGCATACGGCGTATAAAATTTTTGAAAACTTTGCAGGAAGTTCCAAGCATTACCAGGCCTTGGGAATCATTAGGAACAAAGTAAAAGGCCCGGCAGATATGGCGCTGTCTTCGTATGACACACCATTACATTTCAAAGCAATCGTTAACAGACTCGACTTTACTTACGCCGATAAGCGGCCAATTTACTTAATAGAGCAAGAGTTGTCTATTCTTCGTCAAGGGAATTTGACAATAATACAGTACTACGAAGAAATAGAGAAAAAAACTAACGCTCTCAGTAAACAAGACAATTATGACATATGACTCTACCATAGCTGCCTCCCTTAATGAAAAATATAGAGCAGATGCTCTTAGAGTATTCATTTCGGGAACAAAAAAAGCTCTTAGTGACGTTCTCTTTTCGGCACGACCAAGAGATCTGCCATCAGCTTTGGCATTAGCTCTAGAGGTTGAGTCAAATCACGAGCGCTTCCACTTCGCAAATAATTTTGCAAAAAATTTCGAAGAAATAGCTCAACGCAACGAACAAAGACAGCAAAAACATTTGCCTTCTGAGAATAAAAATTCGCCAGCAGGCAAAAACCCATTTTTTAAACAAAAAGTACAGAATAGTAACCCATACGTTGCACAAGAACCACCTTAACCAATGGACATTGACAGTTCATCCCGGTTCAGACAACCGCCCCAAAATGGTAATACTACCTACCCTTCATATACTAACCAGGCTGCAAAAAGAGCAAATAGTGGTACAGCTAGGTTTACTGGACCAAAGACACAAAGGGTAAATCATATTTCACAGGAAGAAAATTACGAAACCCAAGTGCAACAAGAATATCAGACTATTGTCGAGTCCGAAGTGACAGACATGAATGATGGAAGCCAGCTTCATGAGGTTAATTTTTTAGACAATGCTCCCTGTTACCGTTTGTAGAGCGAACGATAGCAGGTAAGACAATAACATTGCTCATAGACACTGGCGCCTCGAAGAATTATATTAAACCTATTCCAGAATTAGAAAATGTGACATCAGTAAAGGAAACATTCTTGGTTAAGTCACTTCATGGCTTTAACCCCGTTCAAGAAAAATGCCTTATGCATATTTTTGATGTCACAACAGAATTCTTTTTGCTTCCGAAGCTATCCAGCTTCGATGGAATAATAGTAAACGCCACCCTAGATTTTAAAAATAAAATTTTATAAATCGGATCTGGATCCGAGATAATCCAATTCCAAAAATGCACAAGTGTCAACTTCACAGAAGTTGAAAACATCCAAGTCCCCTTGGAAATAGATAAACAATTCAAAAAAATGTTAAAAGAAAGAATACCTGTATTCGCTGACCCAAACGAGGCACTCCCGTATAACACAAATGTTATTGCCACAATTCGAACAGAGGATGAAGACCCGATTTACTCAAAGTTATATCCCTATCCATTAGGAGTTTCAGATTTTGTCAATTATGAGACAAAAAGTATGCTCATAGACAATATTATCAGGCCTTCACGTTCACCGTACAATAACCCAGTGTGGGTAGTTGACAAAAAGGGAACAGATGAACAAGGAAAAAGGAAAAAACGCCTTGTTATAGATTTTAGAAAACTGAATTCAAAAACAATCGACGACAAATACCCTATACCGAACATAGTAGCTATACTCTCAAACCTTGGTCATGCTAAATACTTTACAACCCTCGATTTAAAATCGTGATTTCACCAAATCCTCCTGGCAGAGAAAGATAGGGAAAAAACCGCTTTTTCTGTAGAAAATGGGAAGTATGAATTTTGCAGACTTCCCTTTGGCCTTAAAAACGCTCCTGGCATTTTTCAGCGAGCTATAGACGATGTGCTTCGAGAACAGATCGGAAAATCATGCTACGTTTACGTAGACGATGTGATCATATTCTCAGAAAACATGGAAGACCATGTAAAGCACATTGCATGGGTTTTAGTCAAGTTATTTAATGCAAACATGAGGGTGTCAAGGGAAAAGTCCCAATTTTTTTAAAGAAAAAGTAGAGTACCTTGGAATCGTGGCATCTCGTGGAAGTATCACAACCAACCCCAGCAAAATAGAAGCAATTGGCAAGTTTGAACAACCTTGCAACTTTGTTCCATTTGAGATCATTTCTTGGTCTAGCGAACTACTATAGGTGCTTCATAAAAGATTTTGCATCTATAGCTAAACCGCTTACGGACGAATTAAAGGGTGACAACGGTAAAGTAAGTGCTACAAAATCAAAGAGAATACCTGTAAAACTAAACGAAAAGCAACGCATAGCTTTTCAGAAATTAAAAATTATTTTGGTTTTAGAAGATGTAATGCTCTTATATCCTGATTATCAGAAACCATTTGACTTGACGACAGACGCTTCATCGTCTGGTTTAGGTGCTGTCTTATCCCAAGATAAAAAGCCAATTACAATGATTTCTAGAATTCTTAAGGATAACGAGCTAAATTTCGCAACAAACGAGCGCGAACTACTTGCTGTGGTATGGGTCCTAAAGACTCTAAGAAATTATTTGTATGGGGTTAAAAACTTAAACATTTACACCGATCACCAACCACTTACATTCGCTGTTTCAGACAGGAACACAAATGCAAAAATAACAAGTAAAAACGTTGCAATCGGACGCAACCGACTGCGAAATACTTTGATACCAGTAAAATAACGGTAGATAAGGGAGAATGCAGGGGCGAAGGGAGTGGGCCATGTGGTTAACATCGCCAGCTATCATGTTACCAAATTTTGTGACTTTAGCTCAAAAACTGTGGAAGATAACTTAACTCCCAAATTTAAAAGGTGGGCGGCAGAGGTAGGCGTGGCATCCAAATTTTTGAATCAAATGTTTTTAACTGTCACCATCTATATTCATAAAAAGATTGGTGGCTCAAGCTCAAAAGCGGGTGGCTTAGGTGGGCGTGGCATTCAAAATTTTGATGCACATCTTTGGTAGATGCTGCCTTCTATCTTTCTACCCAATTTACGGGCTCTAGCTTAAAAACTATAAGAGATATCGAAATTTCCGATTTTAAATAGTGGGCGGCAGAGGTGGGCGTGGCATCATAATTTTTGATGCAGACCTTTTGTAGTTGTCACCATATATCTTCCTACCAAATTTGGTGACTCTAGCTCGAAAAATGTGAAAGCTATAGGCGTTTCCAATTTCAAGTAGAAGGGGGGATGGGGGCGGAATCAGGGGGCGTGGCATCCAAAATTTTGATGCATTTGTTTGGGGAACGTCAATATCTATCTTGACACAAAATTTGCTGGCTCTAGCCCAAAAAATGTGAAAACTATAGGCGTTTCCAATTTCATGGAGAAGGGGGGGATGGGTTCGGAATCAGGTTGCGGGGCATCCAAAATTTTGATGCATATTTTTGGGGAACTTCAATATCTATCTTGACACAAAATTTGGTGGCTCTAGCCCAAAAAATGTGAAAGCTACAGGCGTTTCCAATTTCAAGGAGCAGGGATGATTTGGGCGGAAGGAGTGGGCGTGGCATCCAAAATTTTGATGCAGTTTTTTCAGGGATATGACTAGCTATCTGCTTGCAAAATTTGGTAACTCTAGCTGTAAGAATGTGAGAAATATTTGGTTTTTTCGGGTTTCAGTTATCGAATTTATCGATTTCCCAGCCTCCTAGTAGGCGTGGCAACCCAATCTTGACACTTTATCTGTACCGTCTATAGATAAACATAATTGCAAAGTTTCAAGTCTCTAGCTTTACGGGTGTCGAAAAAAGTTGCGTTCATACGGACGGATGGACAGACGGACAGACAGACACCATGACGGACATTGCACAAAACCAATATACTATGAGACCTTCGGTATCAAAGTATAAAAAGATGGAAGGCATTTATTGACGAGCATAACGCTAAAATTTGTTATAAGCCAGGGAAAGAAAATTTTGTTGCCGACGCTTTATCGAGACAACATATTTATGCCTTGGAAGAAAATGTTTCATCTGATATGGCCACTGTTCACAGTGAACTTTCACTATCATACACTATTGAATCTACCGAAAAGCCAGTAAACTGTTACCGCAATCAAATAATTATTGAAAAGGGCATAGAAGATTCACAAAGTATCAAAATTATGTTCGGACAAAAAACGAGACATATTGTATACTTTACTGACAGAGGAAATTTAATAGAAAAAGTGTGCGATGCAGTTAATAAAGACGTTGTCAACGCAATCAAGTGCGACTTACCAACATTAGCATGTATCCAAAATAAATTAATCGAAACTTTTCCAGCGACTAAATTTTGTCATTCCAACAAATTGGTCATTGACGTTCATGATAAAACAGAGCAAAAAGAAATAATATTCACAGAACACTACAGAGCTCACAGAGCGGTCCAGGAAAACGTAAAACAAATTTTACAAGATTATTTTTTTCCAAAAATGACTCGTCTGGCAAAGGAAATTGTCGCAAAGTGTAAAATTTGTAATAAAGCCAAATACGATCGACACCCACAGAAACAGTGTATTGGCAAAACGCCTATCCCTAATCAAGTTGGAGAGATTCTCCACATCGATATTTACTCCACTCAGGGCAAATATTTCCTTACTTGTATCGATAAATTTTCCAAATTTGCCATCGTTCAACCCTTAGCTTCTAGGACCATAGTCGACATCGAACCATTAATTTTACAACTCATGAATTTCTACCCCCGTACAAGAATTGTATATTGCGATAATGAACCATCTCTTAATTCAGGAACAATTAAATCACTTTTGAAAAATCATTTAAACGTAGAAATTATTAATTCTCCGCCACTCCATAGCACTTCAAACGGGCAAGTAGAGAGATTTCAAAGTACACTTTCGGAAATTGCAACATGCTTAAAATTAGAAAAACACTTAAGCGACACAGTCGAGATAATACTTCAGGCAACAATAGAGTACAACAAATCAGTCCACTCCGTTGTGGACAAGAGACCAATAGATATAATACATTCATCTTCACCAGAATTTGAAGCAGGGATAAGGGACAAAATTAATAAAGCTCAATTACTCTTGTTACAAAGACATAACACTGACAGAAGGGATAGAACTTTCCAAGTAGGCGACAAGGTATTTCTGAAACTAAACAAAAGACTTGGTAATAAACTAACACCTTTGTTTGAGGAAGTTACAGTGGAAGCCGACCTGGGGTCAACGGTCCTAATCAGGGGAAGGGAAATACATAAGGACAACTTAAGAAAAAAAAAAAAAAAAAAAAAAAAATTTCAGTACTCATCCTTTCCTGTATCTTTCTTTAGGGCTTGGATCTTACTTTTTCTATTTTTTGTAACAACAACAACCGGAAAACTTACTGACTACTCAAATTCGGATTACATTCCCTTAATGGATGGGAATGCAATTATTTGGAAGGAATTTAAGTTCCTGACATTCATCAGATTTGGCCATGTACTCGGAAATCGCCGAGGATACAAAATCACTCATGAATCAATTTCCTCAGTCCCATATGAAAAAAATTCTTGCATCTGACATACATAGGTCATATTAAATCATTACTAGAAACCGTAACCATTCACCATAGACACACACGAAGTATTAATATTTTGAGAACAGCTCTTAAAGTTGTTGCCGGGACTCCTGATTTTGCTGACTTTGAAGCACTAAAATTTCAACAACAAGATATAAATGAATCAATTAACCGACAGGCAGTTATAAACACACGCGTTCAGGAAAAAATTAACAATCATACAGAATCCGTAAATATTATTATGAAGTTTGCTTAGGAAAAACAAATAGAAACAGGTCACCTTCACGAAACTTTGCTAGCTAGAAATAGAATTGTAATCTCAGAACTTGAAATGTTAATGTTATCAATCACACTCGCAAAAATTCAAATTATAAACCCAGCAATGCTTGATTCAAAAGATTTGAACCGTATTTTAAACAAGCACTCTACTAGTATAACAATAGCAGACCTAATGGAAGTTGCATTTATTAATGTTTTGTTAGACTATAAATTTGTACACTTTATTATTAAATATCCTGATCCTAGCTTAATCTGTAAGAAATTAACCCTGTTTCCAGTTCAGCGCAACAGCACAATACTTAATTTTTCCGAAGATAACAATGTGGCAGACTGCGGTAATAAAATCATACCAATTGGAAATTGTACTGCTTCGCTTACCTCAACGTTCTGCAAAGAGCTACCCTTTACAACTTGTGCGCAACAACTACATTCTGGAGGCATTGCACAGTGCAATACCCGTCCCAGTCATCTAAAGCCATTAGAGGTGGTAGACGACGGCATCATCATAATAAATGACGAAACAGCTACAGTTAAGGTAGCCAACGAAACAGACATGCTTATTAATGGAACCTTTCTGCTGACATTCGCCGATGAAGTCCACATAAATGGGTCTCGGTTCAGAAACACTAAAAACATCATTCTACGACATCCAGGCTCTGCGGCATCGCCCCTTTTAAATTTCACAGGACATCAGGAGATTCAGAGTCTGCCGTATCTCCAGAGGTTGAACCTCGAAAACTTACGCTATATTAACAAAATTGAAAAAAACCTAAAGATATGGCCTGTGACGTTCATCGTACTCATCATCATTGCCCTGGTTATTGGATTCTCAGTTCGCAAGAGGTATCGAAATTCTAACAAAAATAAGCAGATCTCTTCCTTGAGAATCGTGCTGGATGCTCTGAGGAAAACCGAGGACGGCCTTCAATCTAGCGAGGGAGGAGTTAACACATCTGACCAAACATAAGTCATCGACCCGATGATCATGCGATTCACTGACACCTGCGCATGGTCAGCAAGTTTAGTAAGTCTGTCGCAATTATACTGCAGTCAGCATCACATGCGCTGACTTCCGTGAGAACCTCAAGATAATGTCACCTCAGCGATTATAGGTCAGGGCTAGCTTCTATATAAGAACACTTAATACTTATAGTTATTCAGTCTGTTTTTAACAATAAAAGTCGAATGGTCAACATAAATAAGTATCTTTTCTCAGTGACATCGCACGGGATAAATACAAATATATTAACTTGTAAAAATAAAAACCATATGCATTTGAAGATATGGATTAATTTGTTTTGAAATGCACATATTTTAAAATACAAACTTAAAATTAACTTAATAAAAAAATCTGGAACACTGGTGGTTTTATAAATGGAAGTTCTAACTGCTCCTATTTACAGGGGAGGTCATAAGTATTTACACAACAGTTTAAGTTAAATCTACTCATTGCTTGAACTTTCTTCATGTGAAGTATGGTACCAATGAAACAGTCATTTTAAATCCATTTAAATGATAGAATACTTTCCTTAACCCATTAAGTACTCATTGAAAATTAAGATTTGTAAAAGTTTAATTTTGAAACGTTTTTTGATGCAATTAGTTTTTCCAAACAATTCTTATAGTGACTGCACAATTTAATTTTTCTTCAAAAATCTTTTCGTTAGTACTTTTTATGATTTTTTAAAAATTGCTAGAAATGAATGTTTTAACCATATTTCATACACTACTATTTAGAAATTAAGAGCTAATAAAAATGGTTTGTGGTTTCTTGTCGGGCTTTTCGGGCCTTACCGGGCCTTTTCACTAAGTCCCGAGCCCGCACGAAGCCCGCACAGAACTCTATTTTGAGGCCCGGGCCCGTTCCGGGCCTGTGCAAGCCCGCGGGCCACGAAAAAAAAGCCCGGCCTGCGCCCACCTCTAGTCACAACCACAACACCAGCACATGATGCAAAGAACACAAGGTGGCGCAAAGAAGTGCGCGATTTCGCATGCGCAAGAAATAGAAACCGTAATCGATCAGCTGTTACTCTCTCAGTACTGTGGTCATTTAATACGCTTTTCGTGCCTACATTAGATAAGCTAATAGCAAGCACCACACAATGTCAGAAAAATACAGAAAACCATAAACTATACTTATTCGACTTGTTATTCATTTCACGGGAGAAAGGGGCAAGCTTTTTTGATTCATAAATGTGCCTTATAATTTATTTGCACACACAACTTCAAAATTTCATTTCGTACCATAGTGCGAGACTCAAAAACGTAAACAAAGCAAACTGTGACTTCACAGTTTGTAGTGATTTTGGGACCTGCGTATTGCGCCACCTTTAAGTCTTTGCATCATGACACTAGCACATGTTTCTGTGCTTGTCTTGTTGCGTTTTGCCTATTGCTTCAATCCGCTTGCTGCTGCGTAACACAAGAGGGTAGTATAGACTTAAGTTAACTTTTCGTAATTGAGTTATTATGCCCAAGATATAAAGCTTTAATTACAAGCACATACATATATAGTAAATTGTCTTTATCATGAAAATATATATTTGTGATGTTATGGACCATAACTGAATATTGGGACACAGGGTATTTTTATACTTTGATACCGAAGGTCTCATAGTATATTGGTTTTGTGCAATGTCCGTCATGGTGTCCGTCTGTCCGTCTGTCCGTATGAATGCAACTTTTTTCGACACCCGTAAAGCTAGAGACTTGAAACTTTGCAATTATGTTTTCCCGAGACAGATAAAGTGTCAAGTTTGGGTTGCCACGCCCACTAAGAGGCTGGGAAATCGATAAATTCGATAGCTGAAAACCGATAAAACCAAATATTTCTCACATTCTTACAGCTAGAGTTACCAAATTTTGCACGCAGATAGCTAGTCATGTCCCTGAAAAAACTGTATCAAAATTTTGGATGCCACGCCCCCTGATTCCGCCCCCATCCCCCCCTCCCTTCTCCATGAAGTTGGAAACGCCTATAGTTTTCACATTTTTTGGGCTAGAGCCACCAAATTTTGTGTCAAGATAGATATTGACGTTCCCCAAAAATATGCATCCAAATTTTGGATGTCACGCCCCCTGATTCCGTCCCCATCCAACCTTCTCCTTGAAATTGGAAATGCCTATAGTTTTCACATTTTTTGGGCTAGAGCCACAAAAATTTTGGATGTCACGCCCCCTGATTCCGCCTATATCCCCCTTTTCTCCTTGAAATTGGAAACGCCTATAGTTTTCACATGTTTTGAGCTAGAGCCACCAAATTTTGTGTCAAGATAGGTAGTGAAGTTTTCCAACAAACTGCATCAAAAATTAGGATGCCACGCCCACCTCTGCCGCCCACCATTTAAAATCGGAAATTTCGACATCTCTTACAGTTTTTAAGCTAGAGCCCCTAAATTCGGTAGAAAGATATATGGCAGCATCTACCAAAGATCTGCATCAAAATTTTGGATGCCACGCCCACCCAAGCCAACCGCCTTATAAAATTGGAATCGGCTATATCTTTAACAGTTTTTGAGCTAGAGCCACCAAACTTGGTAGGAAGATAGATAGTGATAGTTAAAAACATTTGATTCAAAAATTTGGATGCCACACCCACCTCTGCCGCCCACCTTTTAAATTTAGAAGTTAAGTCATCTTCCACAGTTTTTGCGGTAAAGTCATAAAATTTGGTAACATGATAGCTGGCGATGATTGCCACCCGGCCCACTCCTTTGCAAGCAGAATCCTTACCATCCGTTCTTTTACTGGTATCAAAGTATTCCGCAGTCGGTTGCGTCCGACTGCAACGTTTTTACTTGTTAGTTTGTGCAATTTGTGCGTCTTGTTGTGTTTTGATTACTTTTGATGCATTAATGTGTGTATTCGCTCGCAATCATACCCTCAGCTTGTGCGTCAGTCTGTCGCCAGTTTAAAAAGTAGCGGAATGAACCCGGCATGGTTCGTAAGCCACTATCGCAGCTCTAGTTTCCGACCATATATACAAGTAGCACCTTTCCAACGGTGCATTGTAATCTCGGATAAAAATTAAAGAGGCTACATGTAAAAATATAATGATTTTTTTAGTTTTTTGCGACTTCGCCTTACTTTGGACGAAAATTAATAAGTCAAACTTGTATCAAACTGTTTACTTTGGTATGCAGTTTCAAAAACCATTTAATTTTGCGTATTTTGCAATTTAGTTTATTAAAATATAGTAGTTTTTGATCGAGCTATTCATTTTCTTAATAAAAAAGCCATTTGACGATGGTTCATGATGTGTATTAACCTTTGCGTAAGTTCAATTTGGCCGAACACGAGTGGAATGAGAGAATTGAGCTTTTTGTATGATACAGTTATTGAGTTGATCTTCTTGTATGATACCGTTATTATTGAAAGCAAAGGCAGAACAACTTAAACAAATAATCATAAGAGATTGGCATTAAAAGCAATTTATATTATTATTTCAAAATTATGCGAAAATTGATTCAGGATATTGAAACTTCTATAATAACTCTTACCAAGCAAGGCTGTTCGTCCCGGGCTATAGCTAATAAGCTTGGAATAAGTCAATCGGTGGTCATACGCGTACAAAAAAGACGCAATGTTTTG
Organism: Scaptomyza hsui; assembly: GCA_018152825.1. Classification (NCBI taxonomy): domain Eukaryota; kingdom Metazoa; phylum Arthropoda; class Insecta; order Diptera; family Drosophilidae; genus Scaptomyza; species Scaptomyza hsui. The sequence goes on from JAECXO010000200.1 coordinate 43,595, forward strand.
GCTGAAGCCCTTCTTAGGGGCCATCCTCGCCTTTTAACAGATGCGGATGCTCGTAATATGATGACTTATATGAGAAAGAACAAGTTTTTAACGCCTAAGGTGGCTTCTTTAGACATTACTAAAGATGTAAGTCGATGGACAGCACTTCACAAAATTGAATATTTGCAGCAGTAAAAAAAAATAAGCCTGCATTGTTGGAAAAAATGTGAAAGCACGCTTATGATTTGCCAGACAGCACCGAAATTGGTCAATAGATGACTGGAAGCTGGTCATCTGGTCAGACGAAAGCAAATTCAATAGATTTCAATCAGATGGCAAACAATATTGGTGCTACCGGCCTGGTAAATCCATCCAAAGACACCACGTTAAGCAGACGGTAAAACATTGTGGAGGCAATATAATGGTTTGGAGCTGTTTTACCTGGTGGAGCATTAGAGCAATGAATAAAATAGAAGGGATAATGAACAAAGAGCAATATCTAGACATATTAAAGGAACATCTTCCCGATTTTATTGATCGCTGTGCTTACAACGAAGCTGAAATCGTGTTTCAGCAGGATGGAGACCCGAAGCACACTGCAAAAGTCGTGCAGAAATGGCTAGCGAACAAAAATTTTCAGTTGATGAAGTGGCCGGCTCAAAGCCCTGACCTTAACTAAATTGAAAATGTGTGGTCAATAGTCAAAAGACGAGTGGCCCAATATTCATCAAGCCTTGAAAATTTATGGGAAAGGGTGGTTGAAGAGTGGCGCCTTATACCCAAAGAAATCTTAGAAAATCTTGTGGAAAGTATGCCAAAACGTGTGGAAAGCGTCATAAAAAATAAGGGCTTATGGACCAAGTATTATTGTTATAATAAAATTAAACATAACATTCTTGTTTGTAGATAAGCAAATGAAAAAATTAAAGGTGCATAAATGAGTACATACGAGTAATTTTTGTTTTCATGTTTTCTTTTCTTCTTTGTGCACCTCTTCGTTGATTTTTTCTTGTTAATGTATGGTAAATTATATATGGAATAAAGAGTATAAACATTTTTTCCAATTGCCTTACTGTTTTCTTCATCATTCGCTCCAAAATGTGAAATATGCAAACATGTACTCACTTTTGCTCCCCACTGTAGTTCAATGTACCAAGTTCCATTGTCGCTTCAAGTAAGTGTGAATGAATTTAATTTGTGTCTTAAGCTCCTTACTAGCGTTTTCGAGTACGTCAATCTCTTTAAGCAACGCCACTTCGAAACTATTTATATTTTCAGAAGCACGAAAAACTTCAAAAATCGTTGAATTTTTTAAATCCATTATTGCGCTTTTATATAAAAATTTCGTGAATTATATTGAAAAATAATATTCAATCTGAAAATTTTTTAGAGTGTTTCCTCTTATGAAGTTAACAAATAACTGTCGCCATCATGTGAAATATTTTGCACTATAAACCATATATTTTGAGTTAGCTAGGTAAGAAAGCAAAATTGGTATAACCCTTTTCCAGTTATTTAGGTAAAAAAAACGAAATAACAAAAGGTATTTACATACAAAATAGGTGAAAGGGGAAATAAATAGAAAATAATATCCTGTAGTGACGCAACTTTCCATCAACTAAAATTATATTTACCTGCCTCCTCAGACCTTTTCCAAGCAGGTAATTGGAAATTCAACGTTTCTTAAAGGGATATACAACATATAGTATAGGTATGTCAGCAATGTTATCAATTAACAACACACACGCTACAGCCAAATTTGTATGCGCTCTTCTTCTTCCTTATACCTGCCGCGTGTTTTTAACGCGAGGTATCCCTAGTTTTTTGGCTTACGTTTCCAAAATGCAGATTTTAACAGATTTAGACTAAATACATATGAAAGATATATATTATAGCTATCAAATGTATGTGGTCCCGCGTTAACTCTGCGATATTCTTTTTAGTTATATTCGACGAAAGTTAAAAAAATACCAAAACTTGGTGTATTTTTTTAGACGCTTCTAATTTAATAAGTATTTCAGTTATATTTGAAATTTATATAACAAAACACTGAGATCGAACATACTTTTCAGATAAAGTAAAAAGATCTAAGATCGGCTGTTTACATCGCCCAATATTCATTTTGAAAGTGGTGAATTTTCGTAAATATTGTCATTTATTCATACTCACGAAAAATTTCTCAACTTTGAGGAGCTCTAGAACCCATAATTACTTACCGATTTAAAAAATCTTTTGGATCCATAATCCTTGAAGTTTTCTCTATTACATATTTCATTTATGATAAACGCGTTCATGAAAAAAATGATTTTCGCAACGCTTTTCGGGCAGAAGCCCCACTGTGCAACGTTACAGTGTCTATACGCAGAGACAAGCAATACCATAGACGTGTCATTTCGGTCTTTTTATACCCCGAACCCATAAAATGGGTAAAAGGGGTATGATGGTCTTGTGCAAAAGTATGTAACAGGCAGACGGAAGCATCTCCGACCCTATAAAGTATATACATTCTTGATCAGCATCAACAGCCGAGTCGATATAGCCATGTCCGTCTGTCCGTCTGTATGAACGCGTCGATCTCAGAGACTACAAGAGCTATACCATAAGCAGAACAAGTTTGTTTCAAATTATCGATAACTATTCTGGTTTCCGATATACACATGGAATCGATTAAAAAAAAATCTCGGATTTGGAAAATGTAATAGGGGTTGAAAATGGGTAACGATAGAACTTTTCGTGGCATTCAAAATTTTGATGCACATCTTTGGTAGATGCTGCCTTCTATCTTTCTACCCAATTTACGGGCTCTAGCTTAAAAACTATAAGAGATATCGAAATTTCCGATTTTAAATAGTGGGCGGCAGAGGTGGGCGTGGCATCCTAATTTTTGATGCAGACCTTTTGTAGTTGTCACCATATATCTTCCTACCAAATTTGGTGACTCTAGCTCGAAAAATGTGAAAACAGTAAGCGTTTCCAATTTCATGGAGGAGGGGTGGATGGGTTCGGAATCAGGTTGCGTGGCATCCAAAATTTTGATGCATTTTTTTGGGGAACGTCAATATCTATCTTCACAAAATTTGGTGGCTCTAGCCCAAAAAATGTAAAAACTATAGGCGTTTCCAATTTCAAGGAGCAGGCAGGATGGGGGCGGAAGGAATGTGCGTGGCATCCAAAATTTTGATGCAGTTTTTTCAGGGATATGACTAGCTATCTGCTTGCAAAATTTGGTAACTCTAGCTGTAAGAATGTGAGAAATATTTGGTTTTTTCGGTTTTCAGTTATCGAATTTATCGATTTCCCAGCCTCCTAGTAGACGTGGCAACCCAATCTTGACACTTTATCTGTACCGTCTATAGATAAACATAATTGCAAAGTTTCAAGTCTCTAGCTTTACGGGTGTCGAAAAAAGTTGCGTTCATACGGACGGACGGACAGACGGACAGACAGACACCATGACGGACATTGCACAAAACCAATATACTATGAGACCTTCGGTATCAAAGTATAAATATCATGTTTAGGTATATTGCATTTATCTGTATAATTACGCAAAGTTCAAATCAAGTCGAACTACCCTTCCTTGCTAGGGTAGCAGCCGATTGAATCAAAAGTCTAAAATTGGCTAAACTCAACTTCTACGACAACAACAAGAGAAATGAAGTAAGGCAACAACTAATCTTTGTCTCGCACATCGAACAAAAAAATTCAAGGCCGACTTTACTGTTTTGTCACTACACTATGCTCAGCCCCTTTGGTTTGATTAGTTATTTTTCTCACTTCTCTATGCACCGCGTTTTGTTTACAAATGCAAAACAAACGCAAAACGTAAGCAGTCAACAGCAAAGCTAATCGTCGGAACATTTGTTTTCAGGCAGGGTCAAAAATGAGACGGAAGTCCAGTCTAGAGAGTGTGTCGTCGTTGAGGGAAGAAACACTTAATGAAAAAACTGCTTGCTTATCTACTTTGCCGGTTTGTTTACCATCAGCTGGTTCATGGATAAAGATAAGGCAGGATAAGGATAAAGACATAATTAGATGTTGTCTTACTTTATTTCTTTTGTTGTTGTTACAGAACTTGAGTTTTGCGATTTTAGAGTTTTGTTTCGATTGGCTTGCTGCTGCCTTAGATGGCAGGGTACCTTACATTTCTTATTAACTTTGCGTTTTTGATTAGATAAATGCAAGAACCTTAGATATGATTTCCAAATATTATGCTTACTACTATTTTGGATATATAGAAGGGCATTCACATGACTAAATTCAAAACTAGTATTAATACTAATTAAAAGGTATTTTGTAAACCAATACTGAACATTAGTAATCATAATATTACACTTATGTGTTAGTAATTATATTAACTAGCAGTGCATATTTGGATAAAGGGTATTTAAGGTCTGCGCAGTTTGTGCGTCTCAACTAGAAGTGGGCGCGGGCCTATTTTCTGAGGCCCGGGCCCGCACGAGCACGAAGTCTTTCTTAAGTGGCCCGGCCCGACCTAGCACGACTTTTTTTCATGGAGGCCCGGCCCGGCCCGAAATTAATACATAGAATGTACATATAAAAACCATATGCATTTGAAGATATGGATTAATTTGTTTTCAAATGCACATATTTTAAAATACAAACTTAAAATTAACTTAATAAAAAAAATCAGGAACACTGGTGGTTTTATAAATGGAAGTTCTAACTGCTCCTATTTACAGGGGAGGTCATAAGTATTTACACAACAGTTTAAGTTAAATCTACTCATAGGTTGAACTTTCTTCATGTGAAGTATGGTACCAATGAAACAGTCATTTTAAATCCATTTAAATGATAGAATACTTTCCTTAACCCATTAAGTACTCATTGAAAATTAAGATTTGTAAAAGTTTAATTTTGAAACGTTTTTTGATGCAATTAGTTTTTCCAAACAATTCTTATAGTGACTGCACAATTTAATTTTTCTTCAAAAATCTCTTCGTTAGTACTTTTTATGATTTTTTTAAAATTGCTAGAAATGAATGTTTTAACCATATTTCATACACTACTATTTAGAAATTAAGAGCTAATAAAAATGGTTTGTGGTTTCTTGTCGGGCTTTTCGGGCCTTACCGGGCCTTTTCACTAAGTCCCGAGCCCGCACGAAGCCCGCACAGAACTCTATTTTGAGGCCCGGGCCCGTTCCGGGCCTGTGCAAGCCCGCGGGCCACGAAAAAAAAGCCCGGCCCGCGCCCACCTCTAGTCACAACCACAACACCAGCACATGATGCAAAGAACACAAGGTGGCGCAAAGAAGTGCGCGATTTCGCATGCGCAAGAAATAGAAACCGTAATCGATCAGCTGTTACTCTCTCAGTACTGTGGTCATTTAATACGATTTTCGTGCCTACATTAGATAAGCTAATAGCAAGCACCACACAATGTCAGAAAAATACAGAAAACCATAAACTATACTTATTCGACTTGTTATTCATTTCACGGGAGAAAGGGGCAAGCTTTTTTGATTCATAAATGTGCCTTATAATTTATTTGCACACACAACTTCAAAATTTCATTTCGTACCATAGTGCGAGACTCAAAAACGTAAACAAAGCAAACTGTGCCTTCACAGTTTGTAGTGATTTTGGGAGCGACACATAACGGACCTGCGCATTGCGCCACCTTTAAGTCTTTGCATCATGACACTAGCACATGTTTCTGTGCTTGTCTTGTTGCGTTTTGCCTATTGCTTCAATCCGCTTGCTGCTGCGTAACACAAGAGGGTAGTATAGACTTAAGTTAACTTTTCGTAAATGAGTTATTATGCCCAAGATATAAAGCTTTAATTACAAGCACATACATATATAGTAAATTGTCTTAATCATGAAAATATATATTTGTGATGTTATGGACCATAACTGAATATTGGGACACAGGGTATTTTTATACTTTGATACCGAAGGTCTCATAGTATATTGGTTTTGTGCAATGTCCGTCATGGTGTCCGTCTGTCCGTCTGTCCGTATGAATGCAACTTTTTTCGACACCCGTAAAGCTAGAGACTTGAAACTTTGCAATTATGTTTTTGCATAGGCGAGACAGATAAAGTGTCATGATTGGGCTGCCACGCTCACTAGGAGGCTGGGAAATCGATAAATTAGAGTTACCAAATTTTGCACGCAGATAGCTAGTCATGTCCCTGAAAAAACTGTATCAAAATTTTGGATTCCACGCCCCCTGATTCCGCCCCCATCCCCCCTCCCTTCTCCATGAAATTGGAAACGCCTATAGTTTTCACATTTTTTGGGCTAGAGCCACCAAATTTTGTGTCAAGATAGATATTGACGTTCCCCAAAAATATGCATCCAAATTTTGGATGTCACGCCCCCTGATTCCGTCCCCATCCCCCCTTCTCCTGGAAATTGGAAACGCCTATAGTTTTCACATTTTTTGGGCTAGAGCCACAAAATTTGGTGTCAAGATGGATATTGACGTTCCCCAAAAATATGCATCCAAATTTTTGATGCCACGCCCCCTAATTCCGCCTCTATCCCTTTTTTCTCCTTGAAATTGGAAACGCCTATAGTTTTCACATGTTTTGAGCTAGAGCCACCAAATTTTGTGTCAAGATAGTGGAGGTAACATTCTGGCTACCCCACAAAAGGCTGAGTGGTACGACACCCGCTGCGTCGTACCGTGGCCAGCCACTTACGCGCAAAAGAGTGAGCGATCGGTCTGATCGTTGCACGCCCTCAAAGCGCAAAAGAGAGCGATCGGTCTGATCGTTACGCGCCCCTAACGCAAAAGTGAGCAAGAGGGCACTTGACATGACAGCCCACAAAACTTGACGCCGACTTCGCGTGAGACAGAGGGATGAGCCAGCGATTTTGGATTTTCTGCAAGGAGCGTTCAGGAGTTGGATTTTAGCACGCAGCCAGGTACGACGCGACCTACCCAGTGCAACCAAAAGTGCAACAGCACCCGAAGTGCAACAGCAGCAGCAGCTATTTGCAGCAACAACAACACCAACGGCCATAGCAGCGACTGCGACAGCCACCGGCACGGCAACAACAACAACAGCCACAGCCATAGCAGCGGCCACAGCAGTTACCGGCCAACAACGAAGAGCAACGGCAGCAACAACAACAACACCAGAGCCCACAGCCACAGCTCCCCGCAGCGACAACAACAACAGCGGAGTCAACAGCAACAACAACAACACCAGAGCCCACAGCCACAGCTCCCCGCAGCGACAACAACAACAACCGAGGCAACAGCAGCGACAACAACAACAGTGGAGTCAACAGCAGCAACAACAACAACAACAGAGCGCACCGCCACAGCACACCGCAGCGACAACGGCCACCGCAGCAGAGTCAGCAGGAGCAGCAACAACAACAGCTGAGCGAACAGCCACTGCACCCGGTTGCAACGCCAGGCAGCCATACACACACGCCCCGACGACCACATACTCGCATACACACGCTCACACACACGGCACACACACCCGTACACACGCACACCCACACGCAGGCAGGCACACACACGGGTACACACGCCACACACACACACACCCACACGCATACGCCTGTTACAGCGGGGTAAGTTGGCCCATGGCCAAGCGTAGAAAGTGAGCCCCCACACATTCCCCCCCCCAGTTATGAAGAAATAAAGGAAAGAAGTATAATTTATTTGTGATTTGTTCCGTGTGTAGCGACAACCGGGTAATACCCGTGCGTTGCAGGTTGTGGCGGGCTGGGGTAAGGGAAGCTGGGATGCATTCCGAGTCTTACTCTGTGCGTCCCAGATCCTTGCCTAGGCCAACCGCACGCGTCCCAGACGCGGCCGGTGAGGTTAGAGCGAGTCGAACGGGGTAAGGTGACCACTTGGTGAGGCTTCCGGGTTTTACCCTCAGCTGAACCAGGTGAATGCTTGGCCCCGACCCTCGTCGCGACCCCAAAGCCCAAGGTTTTACGCCTCGTCGATGCCGATGGACGGTATGAGGGGAGGAGTTGAGGAGTCTTCCGGGTGATCACCCTGGACCACCAACCCCTTTCCTTAGCCCGATCCGAGGATGTCGACCCGGCCGCCAGGGTCCCAGTAACTTACAAATTATCTGTAAATAACCCCGGACGCGACTGAGACGCCGACCCCGGCCGAGAAAACGTCCTTACAGATGGTGCCCGAGCAGGGACTCTGGAAGACTCCGTTGAGAAGGAGCCCCTCCCCTTTTTGTGGCCTAAAGAACCACTTGTACAACGGTTGTACGGAAAGGGGGGGTCCGGGATCGATACCATTGCGCAGTGTTTTGTCTGTCATTGTCCTTCCCATGTCCTTACGGTTTTTTATGGTGTTTACATGTAATTTCTAATCGGAATCCTAGCCCAAACCCTTTTTCACCCCCTCCCTTTGCCACGAAGTCCATGGTTCGAGCGCGTCGCGGCAGCCGGCGGCAGAAGGCTACGTCGCCGCGCTGCCGACGGGACCCTCGCTGCCGACGACGGCAGAGCGTCGCTGCTGGTGCTGGCAGAGCGGCCGTTTGTGTATAGAAGGCCGGCTGCTGGCACCAGAAAGTCAGTCTACCTCCAGCCTCCGAGCTGAACACATCAGTCGGTGCCAACAAAATTTATAATTCAACGATCCTTTTGAAAAGGATAACCCAGCAACGATCCTATTCAAAGGACATACCAGCAACGAACCTATTAGAAGGATAAACAAGCAACGATCCTCTTCGAGGATAACTCAGCGACATCCAAGCAACGATCCTCTTCGAGGATAACCCAGCGACATCCGAGCAACGATCCTCTTCGAGGATAACCCGGCAACGATCTTATTCAAAGGACATCCCAGCAACAATCTTATTCGAGGATAACCCAGCCGCGATACTCCGCGAAGGGGAATATCTCAAGGACCTGAAAACAACGGCGACCGAAGGACCATGGTAGCGGTGAGTTGGGTTTACTACCGCCGGAGGGACGAACTAGTGTCCTTGGCAAGCGAGTTCGGGCTCGACGTAGAAGGGACCGTCACCGAGCTACGGAGCCGAGTGGCCAGCTTCATCAGCCGAAGTGAGCACCCGGACACACTTCTAGCCCGCTTCGAGGAACAGGCAGCGAAGTATCGGGACCATTCACCATCATCCAAGGATAACAAGGCACGGTCACGGACGCCGAGCCCAACTCAACCGAAGATGAGTACCCCACCTACGACAAGGCCGGTCATTACAGTGACGAACACAGACGGGGCCATGCCTGGACCCGACCCGACCCGACTAGCCGGTAGGTCACCATCGCGCTTACGCCACCACTCCCCACTCAGGGGACCGGAGCCCTCACATGGCATGTTGGCCGAGAAGATGCAACGCTGGGGCCTAACCTTCGATGGATCAACCGATCCATTGAACTTTATAGAGAGGGTAGAGGAACGAGCCGCGGTCCACCAGATCGACATATACAGCCTGCCCCTACTGATCTCGGAACTGCTCACAGGAGAGGCCGAAAGCTGGTACCGGATCAACAGGATGCATGGGGAGACATGGACGCGGTTCCGAAAGGAGTTCCTGGAGTTCTACCTGCCCCCACGGTACTACGAACGCCTAGAGGACGAAATCCGGAACCACATGCAGCGCGACGGCGAGCAATTCAAACGCTTCATGGTGCAGCTGCGGTTGATGATGAAACGGGCAGGATACTCCAACGAGCGAGAGTTGGACCGCCTTTACGAGAATCTGCTGCCGGAATACCAGCTGTACATAAGGAGGCCACTACGAGATGGTCAGGGAGAGGGAAACCCAGCAACAACAAACTCGAAGGAGCCCGACGACAGGCCCCCGACCCCCCGCGCCTAGCCCACAGGAAACCCCGTCTGCCCCAAGACACCACAACCCCTTCCGGGACCACACTCCTCGGGCACAAGAGGCCCACCCACCACAGGCCGATGACACCACGATCGACTTACGTACCGCATGCCGAAGATGCGGACAACCGGGACACCCCGCCCACAGTTGCCGGAACCGGCAACTGCTACACTGTTGGCAGTGTGGGCGGAGAGGTGTCCGAACAATTGAGTGCTGCACACGGACATCGGGAAACGAAGTGGCTCCCTCCTAGATTCCTGACCAGGGGGGAGCGGCGACCACCAAGCAACGGAAGCAAACGGAGCCATTCGGCTCGAAAATGCGAGGATAGTAGCCAGGGTTAGCATGGAAGGCAAACCTTTCCTGGCTACTATCGACACTGGAGCAACGCGCAGCTTTGTCAGCGAGAAGGTCGCCCAACAGCTTTCGGCAGAGGGGCTCAGGAAAATCCAGGCAGGGGTAAGTTTGGCGGATGGATCGCGCACGACCGTCACTAGGGCATGCATCACGGAGGTCGAGCTCGGAGACAAGCGCATCCGCCTGCCACTGTTGGTGATGCCTACCGTCTTGGACGAGCTCATTTTGGGCATCGACTTCCTTTGCGCGATACAGGCCACTCTGGCATTCGGGTCATCTGAGCTACAGATGACGAAGGATTTGTTCCTGAGCCCAGCCGGACGTCGGAAACAAAAGACTACTACAGAAGATTCAGCCTCACCCAAAGAACTGGTACCGCCCCCGATAGCCACGCCAAGGGAGGATGACGCAAGCACCGCCAAGGCGCCCGAAGTCTGCAACCGCGAGGTGGCCGCCGAGCGTTCGCAGGCGGTAGCAGTTGACCAGGTGCCCGTGGTCCAGGACACAACGGAGAGACCGACCGAAGCCGGCGAGGAGATTGACCCCAGAGTGCAAGCATTTTTGGAGCGAGAGCTGGCGCTGTTTGATGAGTTGAAGGGAGTCTCTCACATTGTGGAGCATGTGATTACCATGCGAGACGAGAGGCCCATCAAGCAGCGCTACTACCCGAAAAACCCCGCCATGCAGAAGGTCATCTATGATCAAGTAGATGAACTATTAAAGAACGGATGCATAGAACCCTCCAAGTCACCCCATAGCGCCCCCATCGTGCTGGTAGGGAAGAAGACGGGTGACATCAGGATGTGCATCAACTACCGGCAGTTGAATGCACGTTCCATCCCCGACGCCTACCCCTTGCCCCGCATCCAGCACATCTTGGAACGGCTGCGGTATGCGAAGTTCATCAGCACCTTGGATCTGAAAAGTGGATACTGGCAGATTCCGATGGCCCGAGATAGTCGCCAATACACCGCCTTCACGGTACCGGGACGAGGACTGTTTCATTGGAAGGTCATGCCATTCGGCCTCCACTCCGCCCCAGCCACCTTCCAACGGGCTCTCGATGGAGTCATCGGACCGGACATGGAACCATTCGCTTTCGCCTACCTGGACGATATTATCATCACCGGGACCGACATTGATGACCATCTACAAAAGCTGCAGGAGGTCCTTCGACGGTTGCGGGAGGCGAACCTGCGGCTGAACAAAGCCAAGTGCAAGTTTTTCCAGCACAGTCTTTCTTACTTGGGTCACGTCGTCAGCGAGCAGGGCATTCATACTGATCCAGATAAGATCGCCGCCGTCCGAAAGATAACACCCCCTACAAATATTCGGGAACTGCGACGATGCTTGGGCATAGCGTCGTGGTACCGGAGGTTCGTGCCCAACTTCGCCGGAATCGTGCAGCCAATGTCGCTCCTACTGAGGAAGAGCAAACGCTGGGAATGGGGAGAACCACAGCAGGCAGCCTTCGACGAGCTCAAGCGGCGCCTTACGGAGGCACCTGTCCTAGCGTGTCCCGACTTCGTGGCCAAGTTCGTGCTACAGACCGACGCCAGCGACTTTGGTATAGGAGCTGTGCTAACACAGGAAATAGATGGAGCTGAACGAGTTATAGCGTACGTGAGCCGGAGACTGTCCATGCCCGAGGAGAACTACTCGGCGACAGAGAAGGAGTGCCTCGCGATCGTCTGGGCCATTCGCAAACTGAGATGCTTCCTCGAGGGCTACCGCTTCGACGTAGTGACGGACCACTTGGCGCTCAAGTGGTTGAACAGCATAGACAACCCGACTGGCCGAATCGCGGAGTGGGCGTTGGAACTGCAGCAGTACCAGTTCGAAATCCACTACCGACGGGGGAAGTTGAACGTGGTCGCCGATGCGCTATCTCGGCAACCACTGGAGGAGGCGTTGCAGACAGTACAGTTCGACACAGTCGACTGCCCTTGGCTACGCAAATTGGTCCAGCGGATCAGGGATCAACCAGACAAGTACCCGGACTATGCGCTGGAGATCGGGCAAGTATACCGGCACCTTGGTCATCGCCCCCTGGAAGAGGAGTACATCCCATGGAAGCTCTGCGTGCCCACGGATCAACGGCCCCGCGTCCTAAGTGAATGTCATGACTGCCCTACAGCCGGCCACCTTGGGATACGGAAGACCATCGGACGAGTCATGCAGCGGTACTACTGGCCCGGCCTGTTCCGTGACGTCACCAAGTACGTCCGACAGTGCGCCAAGTGCCAGCGATACAAGGTGAGCCAGCTCAAGCCAGCCGGGAGGATGCTGACAAGACAGGTGGAGGAACCCTTCGCAACGCTCTGCGCAGATTTTGTCGGACCCTTACCCAGGTCGAAACATGGTAACACCATGCTACTAGTGTTCTTCGACCACTTTTCTAAGTGGGTCGAATTAGTACCCCTGCGCAAAGCAACAACGGCCTACCTGGAAAAGGCGTTCAGAGAAAGGATCCTGTGCCGGTTCGGAACACCGCGATGTTTCGTGTGTGACAACGGAACCCAGTTCACGAGACGGTCCTTTACCCGATTCTGCAAACAACTAGGGATGGAGTTGCAGCATACCGCCCCCGACAGTCCCCAGCAAAACCCCACGGAGAGAGCGAACCGGACGATCAAAACAATGCTGGCGCAGTACGTCAAGGGGCACCAAAATACGTGGGACGAACTACTGCCAGAGCTCATGCTGGCTATAGACACAAGCATCTCGGACACGACCTAGTTTAGCCCGGCCTACCTGTTGCAAGGACGTGAGCCCCTGCTACCCAACGCCTTATACGACCAAGTCACCCCTGGGAGCGGTCGTCAGGAAGTAGATCCCGAGACACGGGCTACGGAGCTGAAAGACGTTTTCGATACCGTCAAAAGGAACACACAAAGGGCTTCTCAGGACCAGGCGAAGGAGTACAGCTTCCGTCGCCGGGATTGGCGACCTGCCCTGGGTACACGGGTCTTGGCCAAACACCACGTGTTATCTAACGCAGCGGAAGGGTTTGCCGCGAAGCTGGCACCAAAATTCGACGGGCCATACCAGGTCGTAAAATTCGTCTCCCCAAATGTCGTAAGGATCCGACATGAGGAAACGAAAAAACGTCGCGTTGCCAATCTGGCGGACTTAAAGCCATTCCACGCAGATAATGGCGAGGAAGACCCGGAAACTACGCTCGACCTAACTCCCGTTCCTTTCCCAACCCCCTCACCCAGTGTGACCCGAGAAAACCCACTAATCGCAGATGAAGACGTAAAACTCAACCTTGTGGTATTTACAGACGAGATGTCGGAAGCCGAGGGACACATCCTCTTTGGCTCAGAAGGGCATTGCCGAAGGTACACAGACCCGGTGGGCTACGTGTCGGAGGATAGTCGGAATACCGACATCTTTGTCCCCTCGGATGAGCTCCCCGACTCAGCCCCCGGGTTCGACCTGCCACCGCTGAACCTAGAAGGGGACCTCGGACTGGACTTCGGCTGGTTGGACGACAGCGCTATGGACGAGGCGTTGACGAGTACGCAGGATGATGTCGGGCTGGACGACCTCCCCCTCTTCACTATTGATTGGGTGATGGCCCCGGAAGCATGGCGAGTGATTGGGACCGAAGGTTACTGCCGCAGGAAGTCCTGGAAAGCGTCCACAACGCCGGACGGCACAACACCCACCGAGGAGTGAAATACCTTATGGAGGTGGACAACCAGGGCTTCCAGGTGAAGGTGTCCACGGCCGGTAAGGTCACCGTCCGTCATCGCCACCCGAAGTAAGGGTGGGTGTGAGGTAGCATTCTGGCTACCCCACAAAAGGCTGAGTGGTACGACACCCGCTGCGTCGTACCGTGGCCAGCCACTTACGCGCAAAAGAGTGAGCGATCGGTCTGATCGTTGCACGCCCTCAAAGCGCAAAAGAGAGCTGAACCAGGTGAATGCTTGGCCCCGACCCTCGTCGCGACCCCAAAGCCCAAGGTTTTACGCCTCGTCGATGCCGATGGACGGTATGAGGGGAGGAGTTGAGGAGTCTTCCGGGTGATCACCCTGGACCACCAACCCCTTTCCTTAGCCCGATCCGAGGATGTCGACCCGGCCGCCACCACCACCCCTCTGACCCCCCTATATGTCTGCGTATTGGTGTTCGATACCGGAGCGGCTCACCCCAGGGTCCCAGTAACTTACAAATTATCTGTAAATAACCCCGGACGCGACTGAGACGCCGACCCCGGCCGAGAAAACGTCCTTACAATAGGTAGTGAAGTTTTCCAACAAACTGCAGCAAAAATTTGGATGCCACGCCCACACCTTCCGCCCCCACCCCCCGCCATTGTTCAAACGGTTATGCGTGTATCTTCCACATTTTTATACCCCGAACCCATGAAATGGGTAAAAGGGGTATAATGGTTTTGTGCAAAAGTATGTAACAGGCAGAAGGAAGCATCTCCGACCCTATAAAGTATATATATTCTTGATCAGCATCAACAGCCGAGTCGATATAGCCATGTCCGTCTGTCCGTCTGTCTGTATGTATGAACCCGTCGATCTCAGAGACTATAAGACCTAGAGACTTCAGATTTTGCACTTAAGCTCATCTAAGTCCTAGGCAGTACAAGTTTGTATCCGATATCGATAACTATTTCTGTTTCCGATATACACATGCAATCGATTACAAAAATTTCTCGAATTTGGAATATGTAAAAATGGGTGTTGAAATAATGGGTAACGATATAAATTTTCTGAAAATTTCATCGAAATCGGTTTAGAAAAACCAGAGATATGGAAGATTGAAGTTTAGGTCACAGATGCATACAGACAATGACTGTACGCGTTATGTACAGGGTTCGGGGCATCTCCTAGTCGGGAAATCTCGACTAGAGCCTTCTTACTTGTTTGAACTAGAGTCACCAAATTTGGTAGGAAGATTTATGGTGACATCTACAACAGATCTGCATCAAAAATTAGGATGCCGCGCCCACCTCTGCCGCCCACCATTTAAAATCGGAAATTTCGACATCTCTTACAGTTTTTAAGCTAGAGCCCCTAAATTCGGTAGAAATATAGAAGGCAGCATCTACCAAAGATGTGCATCAAAATTTTGAATGCCACGCCCACCTAAGCCACCCGCCTTATAAAATCGGAATCGGCTATATCTCTAACAGTTTTTGAGCTAGAGCCACCAATCTTTTTATGAATATAGATGGTGACAGTTAAAAACATTTGATTCAAAAATTTGGATGACACACCCACCTCTGCCGCCCACCTTTTTAATTTTGAAACACAGTTTTTGAGCTGAAGTCACCAAATTTGGTAACATGATAGCTGGCGATGTTTACCATATATATGTATATGCGTATAAATTGTGAATTAATTATATTTGTTGTTAATAATATTTAATTCCTTTTATATATGTTATAAGTGTTTATATGTTGTAAGTGTTTAACATATGACTTGCATATGTCGGCAGCTATTTGTATGAATGCCCAGTAAAATTTGGGAAATGAATTACCCTAGAAGTACTTACAGAATGCATTACTTTAATATAAATGTAATGCGAAGCAAGAAACTTCATACAAAAACTTCGAATAACATTCTAATTTCAAAGCTGCATTACATATCATTTACTGGTAATGCGTAATGTAAGTTCTTAGGGAATGCACTAACTTTCGTGGTTTTATGTTCGACTTTCGGAACATCACATTGCGCCGCTTAGTTTTGTTTTATGTTTGTTCTTCCTTTTTTTTTTTACAGAATATTCGCATTACAGGAAAGGGAATGCAAAATCTTTTGCATGCAAGCAACAGCTACAGCCAGCAGGAAATTTTGTTCAATTTCTCTTCACTTCACGCATGTTTTCTTGATTTTGTTCGGCTTCCAAAGCGCATGTTTTCTTGAAAAGTTCATATATTAAACATAAAAAGTGATAATCGCATCTTTTATAAACAAAAAACAAACAAACAGCTTAGTATATACTGTAAGTATATTTTGTAAGGTTGTATTTGAATGTATCGATATTAGTATTAAGTGTTATAAAACAAAAGAGTGGTCTGGCCACACTGTTGGTGGCTGTGCCTCTTTTTCCGACGAAACCGATAGAAAGCAAACGCAAATACGACGCTCCCAAAATAAATCAAAGAAAATAAAAACCATCGCGCAACGAGTTTTAAGGTAAAATGATTTCTAAACGGTCTTAAAACGATTACAAAAACAGGAAACCGAACGCATGTTGTCCTTTGTTCAAAATTTTAAGCCAGTCGTGGTGGTTACTGAAGCGACTTCAAGTCCACCAGAAGTTTTTTCATGCGAAACGGCGCCACAACCGACTATCTCCGAAAAGCTGAGAAACTGGAATTTTAAATAGCGTCCATCAGTTGCTTGCTGCAAAGAACTATATAAAATTATAAAATCTGAAGGCATTGACGTTCCTCTAACTATTGCTCCAGTAAAAGGGCCAATTCCGTTTGTTAAGCGAACCGTGGCACCAGGAGAATATATTCATATTGGGCTTCCTATACAGTTAAGTAAACTAACACACATTATAAATCAGAGTTATGTTAATAAAGTTGAAGTAGACATTGGAATAGATGGATTGCCTTTGTACAAGAGTTCTGGAGTGGGATTGTGGCCAATTTTGTGCAGAATAATTAATATTCCAAACATTGACGTTTTTCTCGTAGGAAGCTATGTAGGACCTCGAAACCCATGTAATGTAAATTGATTCTTGCATGATTTCTTGCACGATGTGAAAATATTGCAGGAAAACGGCTTCGATGTTGGTGATCATTGTGTGCCTTTTAAAATAAGTGCATTCATATGCGATGCACCTGCAAGGTCCTACATATGCGGCATTAAAGGACACACAGCATTAAAGGGTTGTAGTAAATGTGAACAGGTTGGACGCAGAGTCAAAAATGTCACTACATTTAGTACTTCAATAGCAAGGCTTCGTACTGATCTAGATTTTAAAAATTCGTACTGACAAGGAGTTTCACTTGAGCTACTTTATAAATTCCAAAATGGATATTGAAGATATTGACATAGATATTATTTCGCAATTTCCGATCGACATTATGCACTTAATCGATTTAGGTGTTGTTAAGAAAATGTTGAAATTACTTTTTGAAGGTAAAACGTGTACTAAACTATGCAGCAAGAAAAAGCTAGAAATGTCTTCTGTAATGGCTTTGTTAGGTCCATTTATGCCGAAAGAGTTTGCTAGGAGACCGAGGGGATTCGAGGAAATGAAAAGATCGAAAGCGGTTGAGTTTTGGTCATTTGTTTTATATACAGGATTGATTGCTCTTAAAGAGTTCGTGTCTGCTGATTTGTTCTCTCATTTTTTTCTCCTTCACTGTGCTTACCGTATGCTATTTTGTCCAAGGCATTTTCACTTGAACATTAGTAGCTCCCAAGAGTTGCTACAGATTTTCGTAGATTCTTTTTCAGTCATTTATGGCGAAACAAGTGTTACTTACAATGTACATAACCTGTTGCACATAACAAAATCAGTAGACGATTTCGGATATCTTGGAAATGTTACAGCCTATCCATTCGAAAGCTACTTAAAATCGTTAAAAAGGAGTGTAAAGAAACCCAATCACATTCCAAAGCAAATTTACAATGCATATATATCCACAGGTATAGAGGTGAGGCAGGAAAAAAAGGCATAAAAAAGAATTCTTTCGGCAAAGTTATATCATACTCTTCTGGCCATGCAATTTATACAAATAAAACCCCAAACAATTATTGTGCTATAGAACCGTACATACCAGCAATAATATTAGAGATATATGATAATGGCACATTTAAGGCAAAAACTTTTTCGAAAGTAAAAGACTATTTTACATATCCTGTGCCTTCGTTTGATTTAGGAATAGTAGTTTTAAATATAATCGATCTTCAACCCCCAAAATTGTTGAATTGAGTTCAATCTATTCCAAAATGGCTCACTACCCTCTACAAGATAACATCCTTGCGATTCCACTTCTCCACGATTGCTTACCTTAAATATTAATTCAACAAAACATATCTAAAACTTTAAAGCATACCGTAATAATAACAAACAATGGATAATGTCATACTAGCTAAATTGGAGCATATAGAAAATATTTTGAATGCGAAATTTGATGTAATGGAGAAGGAGATGAAGGATTTAAAAGGTAAATTACATTACAGTTTTAAAATCCAATCATATATTTTTAAATATTTTTTAGACCAAAATGCAGCTTTAGTTATAGAGATAAGTGAGCAGAAGGCAATGGTTGCCACTTTAATGAAGCATTCAGCCCATGATTTACAAATATGTTTCCCATCACATCGGAGAAGCAGCAGCTAAAGAACTTTGAAGAAGAGCTATGACGAAAATAGAGATGAAATGGTAAAAAATTAGAAAACATTTAACAACTCGATATTCCATGCAAAGTAATTCCTTTTTGATCCTAAGATGGCTACAGTGAAGGCCATACTGAATCCCGGCGGGCTCAATAAAAACATGGCGCAGATCATTTCAGAGGATGTAGCTATCGATTATAATGTGGATGGGAACCATGGCAAAAAGAGATTGCTAAATTTTCCCAAATTTATGGATTTACTTTTTCGTAAGTGAATTGAAAAACTTTAACAGAGTTGTTGTGACTCATACTTGCTTTTTATATTTTTCTTTTATTTTTCAAACAGAATCAACAAACAAGGAGGGTTGGACAAACAAATATTTTTAGATGAAGTACGGAAGTCTTTAAAATTAATTAAAGGACGTCATTTTAAAAACGAGTGCATCATAAAGCAAAAGAAAAACTAATAAAAAAAATGATTTGATTCATTTTTATACTTTGATACCGAAGGTCTCATAGTATATTGGTTTTGTGCAATGTCCGTCATGGTGTCTGTCCGTCCGTCTGTCCGCCTGTATGAATGCAACTTTTTTCGACACCCGTAAAGCTAGAGACTTGAAACTTTGCAATTGTGATAAAGTGTCAAGATTGGGTTGCCACGCCTACTAGGAGGCTGGGAAATCGATAAGTTCGATAACTGAAAACCGATAAAACCAAATATTTCTCACATTCTTACAGCTAGAGTTTCCAAATTTTGCACGCAGAAAGCTAGTCATGTCCCTGAAAAAACTGCATCAAAATTTTGGATGCCACGCCCACTCCTTCCGCCCCCATCATCCCTGCTCCTTGAAATTGAAAACGCCTATAGTTTTCACATTTTTTGGGCTAGTGCCACCAAATTTTGTGTCAAGATAGATATTGACGTTCCTCAAAAAAATGCATCAAAATTTTGGATGCCACGCCCCCTGATTCCGCCCCCATCCCCCTTCTACTTGAAATTGGAAACGCCTATAGTTTTCACATTTTTCGAGCTAGAGTCACCGAATTTTTTAGGTAGATATATGGTGACAACTACAACAGATCTGCATCAAAATTTTGGATGCCACGCCCACCCAAGCCACCCGCCTTATAAAATTGGAATCGGCTATATTTTTAACAGTTTTTGAGCTAGAGCCCCCAAACTTGGTAGGAAGATAGATGGTGACAGTTAAAAACATTTGATTTAAAAATTTTGATGCCACACCCACCTCTGCCGCCCACCTTTTACATTTGGAAGTTAAGTTATCTTCCACAGTTTTTGAGCTAAGGTCATAAAATTTGGTAACATGATAGCTGGCGATGATTGCCACCCGGCCCACTCCTTTGCAAGCAGAATCCTTACCATCCGTTCTTTTACTGGTATCAAAGTATTCCGCAGTCGGTTGCGTCCGACTGCAACGTTTTTACTTGTTAGTTTGTGCAATTTGTGCGTCTTGTTGTGTTTTGATTGCTTTTGATGCATTAATGTGTGTATTCGCTCGCAATCATACCCTCAGCTTGTGCGTCAGTCTGTCGCCAGTTTAAAAAGTAGCGGAATGAACCCGGCATGGTTCGTAAGCCACTATCGCAGCTCTAGTTTCCGACCATATATACAAGTAGCACCTTTCCAACGGTGCATTGTAATCTCGGATAAAAATTAAACAGGCTACATGTAAAAATATAATGATTTTTTTAGTTTTTTGCGACTTCGCCTTACTTTGAACGAAAATTAATAAGTCAAACTTGTATAAAACTGTTTACTTTGGTATGCAGTTTCAAAAAGCATTTAATTTTGCGTATTTTGCAATTTAGTTTATTACTATATAGTAGTTTTTGATAGCTCGATCATTTTCTTAATAAAAAAGACATTTGCCGATATTTTAGATTCATGATGTGTATTAACCTTTGCGTAAGTTCAATTTGGCCGAACACGAGTGGAATGAGAGAATTGAGCTTTTTGTATGATACAGTTATTGAGTTGATCTTCTTGTATGATACCGTTATTATTGAAAGCAAAGGCAGAACAACTTAAACAAATAATCATAAGAGATTGGCATTAAAAGCAATTTATATTATTATTTCAAAATTATGCGAAAATTGATTCAGGATATTGAAACTTCTATAATAACTCTTACCAAGCAAGGCTGTTCGTCCCGGGTTATAGCTAATAAGCTTGGAATAAGTCAATCGGTGGTCATACGCGTTTTGGCTGAAGCCCTTCTTAGGGGCCGTCCTCGCCTTTTAACAGATGCGGATGCTCGTAATATGATGACTTATATGAGAAAGAACAAGTTTTTAAAGCCTAAGGTGGCTTCTTTAGACATTACTAAAGATGTAAGTTGATGGACAGCACTTCACAAAATTGGATATGTTGCAGCAGTAAAAAAAAATAAGCCTGCATTGTTGGAAAAAAATGTGAAAGCACGGTTATTATTTGCCAGACAGCACCGAAATTGGTCAATAGATGACTGGAAGCTGGTCATCTGGTCAGACGAAAGCAAATTCAATAGATTTCAATCAGATGGCAAACAATATTGCAGGCACCGGCCTGGTGAATCCATCCAACGACACCACGTTAAGCAGACGGTAAAACATGGTGGAGGCAATATAATGGTTTGGAGCTGTTTTACCTGGTGGAGCATTAGAGCAATGAATAAAATAGAAGGGATAATGAACAAAGAGCAATATCTAGACATATTAAAGGAACATCTTCCCGATTTTATTGATCGCTGTGCTTACAACGAAGCTGAAATCGTGTTTCAGCAGGATGGAGACCCGAAGCACACTGCAAAAGTCGTGCAGAAATGGCTAGCGAACAAAAATTTTCAGTTGATAAAGTGGCCGGCTCAAAGCCCTGACCTTAACCCAATTGAAAATTTGTGGTCAACAGTCAAAAGTAGGGCTGTGCAACTAGCACTGTTCGTCCGAACATAATCGGCGTTCGATTCAATTTGTAACTGTTTGTTGTTCGAACAAATGGTCGAACGACCGAACTGTTCGAAACTTCGAACGGGTTCGGCCAAGTCATGCGTGTTGAGTTCGGCTATCAACTGCGGCAGCTGTATATTTGATCGTTCGCCAGCGCAGTCAGCAAGCAAAGCAGCGCGCGAGGCTTTAAAAAGACTGAATGCATGTGCTGACCGGATTGTAGTTATATATTCCTATTACATAAATATTGTAATTTTTATACTTTGATACCGAAGGTCTCATAGTATATTGGTTTTGTGCAATGTCCGTCATGGTGTCCGTCTGTCCGTCTGTCTGTCTGTCTGTATGAACGCAACTTTTTTCGACACCCGTAAAGCTAGAGACTTGAAACTTTACAATTATGTTTGTCTATAGGCGCGACAGATAAAGTGTCAAGATTGGGTTGCCACGCCTACTAGGAGGCTGGGAAATCGATAAGTTCGATAACTGAAAACCGATAAAACCAAATATTTCTCACATTCTTACAGCTAGAGTTTCCAAATTTTGCACGCAGAAAGCTAGTCATGTCCCTGAAAAAACTGCATCAAAATTATGGATGCCACGCCCACTCCTTCCGCCCCCATCATCCCTGCTCCTTGAAATTGAAAACGCCTATAGTTTTCACATTTTTTGGGCTAGTGCCACCAAATTTTGTGTCAAGATAGATATTGACGTTCCCCAAAAAAAATGCATCAAAATTTTGGATGCCACGCCCCCTGATTCCGCCCCCATCCCCCTTCTACTTGAAATTGGAAACGCCTATAGTTTTCACATTTTTCGAGCTAGAGTCACCGAATTTTTTAGGTAGATATATGGTGACAACTACAACAGATCTGCATCAAAATTTTGGATGCCACGCCCACCCAAGCCACCCGCCTTAAAAAATCGGAATCGGCTATATCTTTAACAGTTTTTGAGCTAGAGCCACCAAACTTATTAGGAAGATAGATAGTGACAGTTAAAAACATTTGATTCAAAAATTTGGATGCCACGCCTACCTCTGCCGCCCACCTTTTAAATTTGGGAGTTAAGTTATCTTCCACAGTTTTTGAGCTAGAGTCACCAAATTTGGTAACATGATAGCTGGCGATGTTTACCACATGAGCCACTCCCTTCGCCCCTGCATTCCCCCTTATCAACCGTTCTTTTACTGGTATCAAAGTATTCCGCAGTCGGTTGCGTCCGACTGCAACGTTTTTACTTGTTTACTTTGTTAATGTATGGTAAATTATATATGGAATAAAGAGTATAAACATTTTTTCCAATTGCCTTACTGTTTTCTTCATCATTCGCTCCAAAATGTGAAATATGCAAACATGTACTCACTTTTGCTCCCCACTGTAGTTCAATGGACCAAGTTCCATTGTCGCTTCAAGTAAGTGTGAATGAATTTAATTTGTGTCTTAAGCTCCTTACTAGCGTTTTCGAGTACGTCAATCTCTTTAAGCAACGCCACTTCGAAACTATTTATATTTTCAGAAGCACGAAAAACTTCAACAATCGTTGAATTTTTTAAATCCATTATTGCGCTTTTATATAAAAATTTCGAGAATTATATTGAAAAATACTATTCAATCGAATAAATTTTTATAGTGTTTCCTCTTATGAAGTTAACAAATAACTGTCGCCATCAAGTGAAATATTTTGCACTATAAACCATATATTTTGAGTTAGCTAGGTAAGAAAGCAAAATTGGTATAACCCTTTTCCAGTAATTTAGGTAAAAAAAACGAAATAAACATAAGGTATTTACATACAAAATAGGTAAACGGGGAAATAAATAGAAAATAATATCCTGTAGTGACGCAACTTTCCATCAACTAAAATTACCCTGCAGTACGCGGGCCCGGTGCCAGATTAGCGATATGCCTAGAACTGAGTTATGAGTACTGGTGCACACTCGCACCACCAGCAATGTATTTACCTAACGAATTTAACTAGAGAATGTCCGCAGAGCGTACCGAGCGGTACGGCGGTGCAAACCCAATAGCTAGCGATTTTCCTGGGGCCAAAGGCCTTGGAATATCATTAGGACGCCCAAGCTAACTATTTCGTTAGGCTTTCGCTATAGACCATTCGCAGTAGGATCATCGCTAGCTATTTTTCTGGTACGAAAGGCCTAGGAATATCGTTAGGACGCCCAAACTAACTATTTCGCTAGTACAAGTTGCTTATATTTACGCTAGTACAACGCTGTACAATATAAACGACGACACATTTGTAATTAAAATATTACCAAAATTAATTTATTTTTAAATTTTGAATAAAACAAGTAAGAAGGCTCTAGTCGAGATTTCCCGACTAGGAGATACCCCGAACCCTGTACATGACGCGTACAGTCATTGTCAGTATGCATCTGTAACCTAAACTTCAATCTTCGATATCTCTGGTGTTTCTTAACCGATTTGCGATGAAATTTTCAGAAAAGTTATATCGTTACCCATTATTTCAACACCCATTTTTACATTTTCCAAATTAAAGAAATTTTTGTAATCGATTGCATGTGTATATCAGAAACAGAAATAGTTATCGAAAATCGGAAACAAACTTGTACTGCCTAGGACTTAGATGAGCTTATGTGCAAAATCTGAAGTCTCTAGGTCTTATAGTCTCTGAGATCGACTTGTTCATACATACAGACGGATGGACAGACGGACATGGCTATATCGACTCGGCTGTTGATGCTGATCAAGAATATATATACTTTATAAAGTCGGAGATGCTTCCTTCTGCCTGTTACATACTTTTGCACAAAACCATTATACCCCTTTTACCCATTTCATGGGTTAGGGGTATAAAAAAGTGCTACTAAGGCTTAATATTATTTTTCTTAGTTATTCGTTTTTTTTTAAAGTTGCATCGCCTTACGCAGCACCGGCTCTGGCGGCCCTAAGTCGCACTTAGAAAATGCGTCTGATGTGAAAAAGAGATTAAATTTAATTTGAATTGTATGTCTTTTTACTGTTTTTTTTTTTTACCTAATAACGATGTAAAGAAAAAACTTATCTTTTTCAATGAGTCTTTCCCCAAAACACCATCTACGTTGTACTTCATTGAAAGTTCATCTATTAAAATATATTTTAATTTTTATTTTGGCCCAAAAGGACCAAGTAACCTTGCCATCGTATTCACCTGAAATAAGTATAATTTGATTTTAAAAAAAGCATTATAGAATAATATAAATCGTATTTAATTACAAATATATTCCTGTGCCGAGCTCAATAGATTTATCCAATTTAAGAAATTCTTCTTTGTTTGAAATTGGAAAGAGATTTCCAAGCTCGTCTGTTTCCGACTTCTTCCGGAGCATTTGCTGAATTAAAACTTTTTGCTCAGCCACCTCTTGTAAAACAACTTGGAACTGTGAGCTCAAAGTAGCAAATTCATTTTTTAAAAAGTCTATAAATATTAAACACATTAGTGAAAAAAATTGTTTAAATTACATTCGTATTGAAACTTACCTTTCAAGTCTTCATTATTTTTGCAAGTTGCGAATTTCAATAATGTATCATTTGTAATTGTTATGCTACTGCCTTTTTCTTATCATTTATCATTGTAACAATTATTTTTTTAATTTTTGGCGTGCTTATTAGATCCGAAAGTCTTTTACAAACAAATGTCTTTGTGACCTTCATTATTATACTTTGATACCGAAGGTCTCATAGTATATTGGTTTTGTGCAATGTCCGTCATGGTGTCTGTCTGTCCGTCTGTCCGTCCGTCCGTATGAACGCAACTTTTTTCGACACCCGTAAAGCTAGAGACTTGAAACTTTGCAATTATGTTTATGTATAGACGGTACAGATAAAGTGTTAAGAGGCTGGGAAAACGATAAATTTGATAGCTGATAACCGATATATTTCTCACATTCTTACAGCTAGAGTTACCAAATTTTGCACGCAGATAGCTAGACATGTCCCTGAAAAAACTGCATCAAAATTTTTGGATGCCACGCCCACTCCTTCCGCTCCCATCATCCCTGCTCCTTGAAATTGGAAACGCCTATAGTCTTCACATTTTTTAGACTAGAGCCACCAAATTTTTGTCAAGATAGATATTGACGTTCCCCAACAAAGTGCATCAAAATTTTGGATGTCACGCCCCCTGATTCCGCCCCCATCCACCCTTCACCGTGAAATTGGAAACGCCTATAGTTTTCACATTTTTTGGGCTAGAGCCACCAAATTTTGTGTCAAGATAGATATTGACGTTCCCAAAAATATGCATCAAAATTTTGGATGCCACGCCCCCTGATTCCGCCCCCATCCCCCCTTCTACTTGAAATTGAAAACGCCTATAGTTTTTACATTTTTCGAGCTGGAGTCACCGAATTTGGTAGGAAGATATATGGTGACATCTACAAAAGATCTGCATAAAATATTAGGATGCCACGCCCACCTCTGCCGCCCACCTTTAAAATCGGAAATTTCGATATCTCTTACAGTTTTTATAATTTGATACCGAAGGTTTCATAGTATATTGGTTTTGTGCAATGTCCGTCATGGTGTCCGTCTGTCCGTCAGTATGAACGCAACTTTTTTCGACACCTGTAAAACTAGAGACTTGAAACTTTGCAATTATGTTTGTCTATAGGCGCGACAGATAAAGTGTCAAGATTGGGGTGCCACGCCTACTAGGAGGCTGGGAAATCGATAAATTCGATAACTGAAAACCGATAAAACCAAATATTTCTCACATTCTTACAGCTAGAATTACCAAATTTTGCACGCAGATAGCTAGTCATGTCCTTGAAAAAAACTGCATCAAAATTTTGGATGCCACGCCCCCTCCTTCCGCCCCCATCATCCCTGCTCCTTGAAACGCCTATAGTTTTTAAATTTTTTGGGCTAGAGACACCAAATTTTGTGTGAAGATAGATATTGACGTTCCCCAAAAAAATGCATCAAAATTTTGGATGCCACGCCCACCTAAGCCACCCACCTTATAAAATCGGAATCGGTTATATCTTTAACAGTTTTGAGCTAGAGCCACCAAACTTGGTAGGAAGAGTGATAGTGACAGTTAAAAACATTTTATTCAAAATTTTGGATGCCACGCCCACCAAAGCCCTATAAAATCGGAATCGGCTATATCTTTAACAGTTTTTGAGCTAGAGCAACCAAACTTATTAAGAAGATAGATAGTGACAGTTAAAAACATTTGATTCAAAAACTTGGATGCCACGCCTACCTCTGCCGCCCACCTTTTAAATTTGGGAGTTAAGTTATCTTCCACAGCTTTTGAGCTAAAGTCACCAAATTTGGTAACATGATAGCTGGCGATGTTTACCACATGGCCCACTCCCTTCGCCCCTGCATTCCCCCTTATGAACCGTTAATTTACTGGTATCAAGGTATTCCGCAGTCGGTTGCGTCCGACTGCAACGTTTTTACTTGTTTTTTTTTTTTATTATTGGACGTAGATGTACTAAAAAAAAGACAGTACATTCAAGTGGCCCAACGATACCAAGCACCGGCTTGTTAACGCGCGGACCCAAGCAAAAAGCAACCAACCTCCCGCCCAACCGACCGAGGGGCACACCGCATAGCGTACGGTTACGTAGATCGCGAAAACGTAGACAAATGACATAAGACCAACTTTTTAAGAGAACTACTAGAAGTGGCACCGTTTATTATGTGGGAAAATCCGTTATAGTTTGAACATAAAATCCGAAAAGGGTTATGAATAGCATAGTTAGAGTGACAA
Source organism: Scaptomyza hsui (assembly GCA_018152825.1). Lineage (NCBI taxonomy): Eukaryota > Metazoa > Arthropoda > Insecta > Diptera > Drosophilidae > Scaptomyza > Scaptomyza hsui. The sequence goes on from JAECXO010000200.1 coordinate 70,762, forward strand.
GCTTAAAGAGCAATGGGTAGAAAATTCCTTGTCCTTCTGATCGGAACAGCAAAACTAATTTGGCTGATTAATTCGGAGGAATCAATTTCACCATTTATTAGTTTATGTAAAAATACTACACCTAGCATTGTTCTGTGATCAGAAAGAGAAGGAAGATTTATTAGTAAAAGTCTACTGTGGTAGGAGGGTAGGTTAATGTTAGTATCCCAGTTAAATCTCCAAAGGGCAAAGAGCAAGAATTGTTTTTGCACTTATTCCATTCTATCCTGGTGAATCCTGTATTTGGGATACCAGATACAAGATCCATATTCAAGAACAGGACGTTCCAAAGACGTGTAAAGTGTTTTGGTTATGTAGAGATCGTCAAATTCTTTCAACCAGCGCTTAATGAACCCCAAGGTACTAGAGGCTCGATTTGCAACTGAAGAGATATGCTTGTGAAATTTAAGTTTCGGATCCAAAATTATGCCTAAGTCATCAATCCATTCAATGCGATCGAGTGGGCTACCATCAAGAAAATATATATTTGAAAAAGGAAGGCATCTATAAAAAGACATGAGATGGAAGATCATTGATGAAAAGTGTAAATAATAAAGGTCCAAGGTGACTTCCTAGCGGAACACCGGAAGTGACATGAACCACCTTAGAGACAGCGTCATTAAAACTGACTCTTTGTGTTCTATGAATTAAGTAATCCCTTATCCACCGAATAAGATTGCTTGGAAAACCTAAAAGTTGAAGTTTATGAAGTAAAAGGTAGTGATTAACCGAGTCAAATGCCTTGCTGAAATCAGTGTAAATAACATCCGTTTGCATTTTATTTTGAAAACCATTAACAACTAGTGAATCAAATTCTAACAGGTTAGTGGTAGTAGATCTTTGTTTCATGAATCCATGCTGGCACGGTGAAATTAAAGATCTGCAAAAATGTTGTAATTGAGAAGTTATTAATTTCTGAAACATTTTTGGTATAGCAGACAATTTGGATATACCCCTATAATTTTGAACATTAGACTTGTCTCCTTTTTTATGGAGCGGAATAATAAATGATTCTTTCCAGATATTAGGAAATTAAGTATTATAATTTTATATTTTTTTGATTCCTTTGATTTTTACTTTATTCTACGTTTATTAAAATAATATTCAATTATGAACTTAAAATTACAGCAATTGATTATTGATAGAATTGAGGATTTGTAGAATTATAATGTGTTGACCCGCAGTCGCTTGATAACTTTTCACTAATGACTGCACCGAAAAATGCGCTCGCGACAATGCAAATTTGAAGACAAAAATTGACAAAAATCTTGTTATAACCAGTTAATCAACAGTTAACTTTTCATACACGCTATGTCTTGTTCTGTTGCTTTGTCGCTTTGATTGTTTTTTTGTGTTTTTCGTTTTATTTGCCTAGCGGCTTGGTGCATTACTGGTCGCTAGCTGAATCGCTAGCTACCAGTGATGCACCATAGGATTGTTTTTTGTTCTTTTCGTTTGTTTGCTTAACGATCTTATGCATTTTCAGTAGCTAGCGATTTACCTAGCTACTAGTGATGCATCACTGGACCAAATCTTGGTATGCCTTGACACCAGCCGTACCGCAGGGTATATTTACCTGCCTCCTCAGACCTTTTCCAAGCAGGTAATTGGAAATTCAACGTTTCTTAAAGGGATATACAACATATAGTATAGGTATGTCAGCAATGTGATCAACTAACAACACACACGCTACAGCCAAATTTGTATGCGCTCTTCTTCTTCCTTATACCTGCCGCGTGTTTTTAACGCGAGGTATCCCTAGTTTTTTGGCTTACGTTTCCAAAATGCAGATTTTAACCGATTTAGACTAAATACATATGAAAGATATATATTATAGCTATTAAATGTATGTGGTTATTATATTCGACGAAAGTTAAAAAAATACCATAATCCTTGAATTATTCTCTATCGATTACATATTTCATTTATGATAAACGCGTTCATGAAAAAAATTATTTTCGCAACGCTTTTCGGGCAGGAGCCCCACTGTGCAACGTTACAGTGTCTATACGCAGAGACAAGCAATACCATAGACGGGTCATTTCGGTCTTTTTATACCCCAAACCCATAAAATGGGTAATAGGGGTATAATGGTTTTTTGCAAAAGTATGTAACAGGCAGAAGGAAGCATCTCCGACCCCATAAAGTATATATATTCTTGATCAGCATCAACAGCCGAGTCGATATAGCCATGTCCGTCTGTCCGTACGTCTGTCCGTCTGTATGGACGCGTCGATCTCAGAGACTACAAGAGCTAGAGACTTCAGATTTTGAAAATAAGCTCTCCTATACCATAAGCAGAACAAGTTTGTTTCAAATTATCGATAGCTGTTCTGGTTACCGATATACACATGTGATCGATTACAAAAAAATCTCGAATTTGGAAAATATAATGGGGTTGAAATAATGGGTAACGATAGAACTTTTCTGAAAATTTCATCGAAATCGGTTGAGAAACACCAGAGATATCGAAGATTGAAGTTTAGGTCACAGATGCATACATACAATGACTGTACGCGTTAAGTATGGGGTTCGGGAAATGTCGACTATAGCCTTCTTAATTGTTTGACATAGATTAATGAACCTTACACAGATTGGAAATAAGCAGCGCTCAATTTACAGCCCTGTTAAGTTATACGCTCCGAAACCAGCTCGTCTGACTTAACGAAACATAGACAAATAAACCTTACATAGATATGTAATAAGCGCCGGTAACTTTAACAGAAAAAGTTATACGCATGAAACCAGCTCGGTTGAGGGGAAGCAACGACGATACACTCTCTAGACTGGACGTCCCGCTCTTTTGAAAACTGCTTGCTGAAAACGAGGCGGGCACGATTAGCTATAAACAACGAGTAGGTATATATATGCGATCGAAGCGCTACGCAATATGCCGATAACAAAGAAGAATAACACTGTGCGTTTGCTAGCTGGCAATTGCTGCACGCCTTGCTAGCCTTGCCTGTTTAATATGGAATTTGTACATTTGTTTCATTTTTGCCTTCGCTAGCTTCGCCGAGATTTTGTTCTTCCTCTATGCCCTTGAACATGCAAGTGTGTGTATACAAAAAGCATAAAAATTAAAGGGTCAAGTATAAAAAGTTAGACTGAGATACCCTGTGCCCCAGACATTATTCGTAAAGACATGGCCAAAACGACTTCACTGTTACTGCTAATCAAGAGTATATATATTTAATTCAGCCTGTTTAATTAATAAAAAAAAAAATAATCACGACCTTCGGCTTTTGAAGCGGCAGTCTTCCCTCCATGCCCCAAGAGCTTGTAAATTTTGGGAGTCAAATTAGTAAGTTAAGCAAAAGGGAAAACTGTTTTTCGAGGTTTTTACATGGTATCAAATATTTTAGCGCACGCGACTAACGTTAGAGAGCTTGCGAATACAGCAAAGAGGGGACGCCGCACTGAACCACAAAGAAGACATTGACCAGACAAATTACATTTATGCAGCTGCAATAGGCAAACCAAGCTGCAGCGGACAACACAGAAAATAAAACACAGTGACTAAAATGACTATTGAAACGGTGACAGAGGCAATATTAGGATTAGAATGACGACACTGAAATATGTGAAAACAACAATAAATGTATGTACCATTTGTAATATTTACTGAGTGTTTTCTCGTATGTATGTATTTATGTGAAAAAATGTAACCTCTCCTATTATTCTTTTAAAATAAAGTCTGACTCCCTGAGGAAGGCGACAAAGTCGTCGAAACGCGTAGGAGGAAAATTATATTTAATATGTCTTTTAAATACGAATGAACTTCATTGGCCGGAACAACCCAGCAACAGCAACAACACAAACAAATGCATACACTGGCCTACAAAAACTACACAGAACATGTATTGTCATCTGAAACACATCTTTGGTGGAAATTTCAGAGCTCTAGCTAGTCGGGTACTTGGTGAAATTTTGATTACAATAATCCGGTACAAACAGACAAGTCAAGTTTAATAAAAGCATGTAAAAACATCATGTTTAGGTATATTGCATTTATCTGTATAATTACGCAAAGTTCAAATCAAGTCGAACTACCCTTCCTTGCTAGGGTAGCAGCCGATTGAATCAAAAGTCTAAAATTGGCTAAACTCAACTTCTACGACAACAACAAGAGAAATGAAGTTAGGCAACAACTAATCTTTGTCTCGCACATCGAACAAAAAAATTCAAGGCCGACTTTACTGTCTTGTCACTACTCTATGCTCAGCCCCTTTGTTTTGAACAGTTATTTTTCTCACTTCTCTGTGCACCGCGTTTTGTTTACAAATGCAAAACAAACGCAAAACGTAAGCAGTCAACAGCAAAGCTAATCGTCGGAACATTTGTTTTCAGGCAGGGTCAAAAATGAGAGGGAAGTCCAGTCTAGAGAGTGTGTCGTCGTTGAGGGAAGAAACACTTAACGAAAAAACTGCTTGCTTATCTACTTTGCCGGTTTGTTTACCATCAGCTGGTTCATTTATAAAGATAAGGCTGGATAGTAAACATAAGTCGGCCATTATTGGTTTGGGCATTTGTTTTGATTGCAAATGGTGAGATGCGAAAGACATAATTAGACGTTGTCTTACTTCATTTCTTTTGTTGTTGTTACAGAACTTGAGTTTTGCGATTTTAGAGTTTTGTTTCGATTGGCTTGCTGCTGCCTTAGATGGCAGGGTACCTTACATTTCATATTAACTTTGCGTTTTTGATTAGATAAATGCAAGAACCTTAGATATGATTTCCAAATATTATGCTTACTACTATTTTGGATATATAGAAGGGCACTCACATGACTTAATACAAAACTAGTATTAATACTAATTAAAAGGTATTTTGTAAACCAATACTGAACATTAGTAATCATAATATTACACTTATGTGTTAGTAATTATATTAACTAGCAGTGAATATTTGGATAAAGGGTATTTAAGGTCTGCGCAGTTTGTGCGTCTCAACTGGAAGTGGGCGCGGGCCTATTTTCTGAGGCCCGGGCCCGCACGAGCACGAAGTCTTTCTTAAGTGGCCCGGCCCGACCTAGCACGACTTTTTTTCATGGAGGCCCGGCCCGGCCCGAAATTAATAAATATGAATGTACATATAAAAACCATTAGCATTTGAAGATATGGATTAATTTGTTTTGAAATGCACTTATTTTAAAATACAAACTTAAAATTAACTTAATAAAAACAAATAAAAACGTTGCAGTCGGACGCAACCGACTGCGGAATACTTTGATACCAGTAAAATAACGGTTGATAAGGGGGAATGCAGGGGCGAAGGGAGTGGGCCATGTGGTAAACATCGCCAGCTGTCATGTTATTAAATTTGGTGACTTTAGCTCAAAAACTGTGGAAGATAACTTAACTCCCAAATTTAAAAGGTGGGCTGCTGAGGTAGGCGTGGCATCTTAATTTTTGAATCAAATGTTTTTAAGTGTCACTATCCATCTGCCTACCAAGTTTGGTGGCTCTAGCTCAAAAACTGTTAAAGATATGGCTGATTCCGATTTTATAAGGTGGGTGGCTTGGGTGGGCGTGGCATTCAAAATTTTGATGCACATCTTTGGTAGATGCTGCCTTCTATCTTTCTACCCAATTTACGGGCTCTAGCTTAGGAGCTATAAGAGATATCGAAATTTCCGATTTTAAATAGTGGGCGGCAGAGGTGGGCGTGGCATCCTAATTTTTGATGCAGACCTTTTGTAGATGTCACCATATATCTTCCTACCAAGTTTGGTGACTCTAGCTCGAAAAATGTTAAAGCTATAGGCGTTTCCAATTTCAAGGGGAAGGGGGATGGGGGCGGAATCAGGGGGCGTGGCATCCAAAATTTTGATGCATTGTTTTGGGGAACGTCAATATCTATCTTCACAAAATTTGGTGGCTCTAGCCCAAAAAATGTGAAAACTATTGGCGTTTCCAATTTCTTAGTGATGGGGGGATGGGGGTGGAATCAGGGGGCGTGGCATCCAAGTTTTGATGGGGAACGTCAGTACCTATCCTGACACAAAATTTTGTAGCTCTAGCCCAAAAAATGTGAAAACTATAGAAGTTTCCAATTTCATGGAGAAGGGGGGATGGGGCGGAATTAGGAGGCGTGGCATCCAAAATTTTGATGCAATATCGTCAATATCTATCTTGACACAAAATTTTTTGGCTCTAGCCAAAAAAATGTAAAAACTATAGGCGTTTCCAATTTCTTGGAGAAGGGGGGATGGGGCGGAATCAGGGGGCGTGACATCCAAAATTTTGATGCATTTTTTTGGGGAACGTCAATATTTATCTCGACACAAAACTTGGTGGCTCTAGCCCAAAAAATGTGAAAACTAAAGGCGTTTCAAATTTCATGGAGAAGGGAGGGGGGATGGGTTCGGAATCAGGGGGCGTGGCAAAATTTTGATACAGTTATTTCAGGGACATGACTAGCTATCTGCGTGCAAAATTTGGTAACTCTAGCTGTAAGAATGTGAGAAATATTTGGTTTTTTCGGTTTTCAGTTATCGAATTTATCGATTTCCCAGCCTCCTAGTAGGCGTGGCAACCCAAACTTGACACTTTATCTGTACCGTCAATAGATAATCATAATTGCAAAGTTTAAAGTCTCTAGCTTTACGGGTGTCGAAAAAAAGTTGCGTTCATACAGACGGACGGACAGACGGACACCATGACGGACATTGCACAAAACAAATATACTATGAGAACTTCGGTATCAAAGTATAAAAATCTGGAACACTGGTGGTTCTATAAATAGAAGTTCTTACTGCTCCTATTTACAGAGGAGGTCATAAGTTTAACAGTTTAAGTTTTCGCTGAGGCCCGAGCCCGCACGAAGCCCGCACAGAACTCTATTTTGAGGACCGGGCCCGTTCCGGGCCTGTGCAAGCCCGCGGGCCACGAAAAAAAAGCCCGGCCCGCGCCCACCTCTAGTCTCAACCACAACACCAGCACATGATGCAAAGAACACAAGGTGGCGCAAAGAAGTGCGCGATTTCGCATGCGCAAGAAATAGAAACCGTAATCGATCAGCTGTTGCTTTCTCAGTACTGTGGTCATTTAATACGCTTTTCGTGCCTACAATAGATATAGATCAGAAATATACAGAAAACCATAAACTATACTTATTCGACTTGTTATTCATTTCACGGGAGAAAGGGGCAAGCTTTTTTGATTCAAAAATGTGCCTTATAATTTATTTGCAGACACAACTTCAAAATTTAATTTCGGAAAACATGCACCGTACCATAGTGCGAGACTCAAAAACGTAAACAAAGCAAACTGTGACTTCACAGTTTGTAGTGATTTTGGGAGCGACACTTAACGGACCTGCGCATTGCGCCACCTTTAAGTCTTTGCATCATGACACTAGCACATGTTTCTGTGCTTGTCTTGTTGCGTTTTGCCTATTGCTTCAATCCGCTTGCTGCTGCGTAACACAAGAGGATAGTATAGACTTAAGTTAACTTTTCGTAATTGAGTTATTATAACCAAGATATATAGCTTTAATTACAAGCACATATATAGTAAATTGTCTTTATCATGAAAATATATATTTGTGATGTTATGGACAATAACTGAATATTGGGACACAGAGTATTTTTACTTTGTGCAATTTGTGCGTCTTGTTGTGCTTTGATTACCTATGATGCATTAATGTGTGTATTCGCTCGCAATCATACCCTCAGCTTGTGCGTCAGTCTGTCGCCAGTTTAAAAAGTAGCGGAATGAACCCGGCATGGTTCGTAAGCCACTATCGCAGCTCTAGTTTCCGACCATATATACAAGTAGCACCTTTCCAACGGTGCATTGTAATCTCGGATAAAAATTAAAGAGGCTACATGTAAAAATATAATGATTTTTTTAGTTTTTTGCGACTTCGCCTTACTTTGAACGAAAATTAATAAGTCAAACTTGTATCAAACTGTTTACTTTGGTATGCAGTTTCCAAAAGCATTTAATTTTGCGTATTTTGCAATTTAGTTTATTAAAATATAGTAGTTTTTGATCGAGCTATTCATTTTCTTAATAAAAAAGACATTTGCCGATATTTTAGATTCATGATGTGTATTAACCTTTGCGTAAGTTCAATTTGGCCGAACACGAGTGGAATGAGAGAATTGAGCTTTTTGTATGATACAGTTATTGAGTTGATCTTCTTGTATGATACCGTTATTATTGAAAGCAAAGGCAGAACAACTTAAACAAATAATCATAAGAGATTGGCATTAAAAGCAATTTATATTATTATTTCAAAATTATGCGAAAATTGATTCAGGATATTGAAACTTCTATAATAACTCTTACCAAGCAAGGCTGTTCGACCCAGGCTATAGCTAATAAGCTTGGAATAAGTCAATCGGTGGTCATACGCGTACAAAAAAGACGCAATGTTTTGGCTGAAGCCCTTCTTAGGGGCCATCCTCGCCTTTTAACAGATGCGGATGCTCGTAATATGATGCCTTATATGAGAAAGAACAAGTTTTTAACGCCTAAGGTGGCTTCTTTAGACATTACTAAAGATGTAAGTCGATGGACAGCACTTCACAAAATTGGATATTTGCAGCAGTAAAAAAAAAATAAGCCTGCATTGTTGGAAAAAAATGTGAAAGCACGCTTATTATTTGCCAGACAGCACCGAAATTGGTCAATAGATGACTGGAAGCTGGTCATCTGGTCAGACGAAAGCAAATTCAATAGATTTCAATCAGATGGCAAACAATATTGCTGGCACCGGCCTGGTGAATCCATCCAACGACACCACGTTAAGCAGACGGTAAAACATGGTGGAGGCAATATAATGGTTTGGAGCTGTTTTACCTGGTGGAGCATTAGAGCAATGAATAATATAGAAGGGATAATGAACAAAGAGCAATATCTAGACATATTAAAGGAACATCTTCCCGATTTTATTGATCGCTGTGCTTACAGCGAAGCTGAAATCGTGTTTCAGCAGGATGGAGACCCGAAGCACACTGCAAAAGTCGTGCAGAAATGGCTAGCGGACCAAAATTTTCAGTTGATAAAGTGGCCGGCTCAAAGCCCTGACCTTAACCCAATTGAAAATTTGTGGTCAATAGTCAAAAGTAGGGCTGTGCAACGAGCACTGTTCGTCCGAACATGTTCGGCGTTCGATTCAATTTGTAACTGTTTTTTGTTCGAACAAATGGTCGAACGGCCGAACGCTTCGAAACTTCGAACGGGTTCGGCCAAGTCATGCGTGTTGAGTTCGGCTATCAAATGCGGCAGCTGTATATTTGAACGTTCGCCAGCGCAGTCAGCAAGCAAAGCAGCGCGCGAGGCTTTAAAAAGACTGAATGCATGTGCTGACCGGATTGTAGTTATATATTCCTATTACATAGATATTGTAATTTTTACGTTGTAAAAAATAACAAAGTTTTTGTTTTTATTATTGTTCTATTTTTTTTTATTTCTTAAATTATGTTTTCATGCAAAAATGCAATCTCCTCCAAGTGGTCTGATAATAAATTGGCTCTTTCAGCGCGGACTATATTACCACAAGTCGAGAAGAGGCGCTCGCTTGTGGTTTGCGCTCCATTTCGTTGCGTTCCGTTGAATTCATGACACACAAATGAATTCGAATGCAAACTCAAGCATATCTAATAGAAAAATCGTACGAACCGTTCGAACGTTCGACTCTTCGAACAGTTCGGTCTGACCGTATGACAGTTCGGTCATAACGGCGTAAACCCGAACGCGTTCGAACTGTTCGTTGCACAGCCCTAGTCAAAAGACGAGTGGCCCAATATCCATCAAGCCTTGAAAATTTATGGGAAAGGGTGGTTGAAGAGTGGCGCCTTATACCCAAAGAAATCTTAGAAAATCTTGTGGAAAGTATGCCAAAACGTGTGGAAAGCGTCATTAAAAATAAGGGCTTATGGACCAAGTATTATTGTTATAATAAAATTAAACATAACATTCTTGTTTGTAGATAAGCAAATGAAAAAATCAAATTTGCATAAATTGGTACATACGAGATATTTTTGTTTTCATGTTTTCTCTTCTTCTTTGTGCACCTCTTCGTTGATTTTTTCTTGTTAATGTATGGTAAATTATATATGGAATAAAGAGTATAAACATTGTTCAGTCGTATACAAGTCAGCACACATTTATATTATAAGACATCAAATAACTGCACATGACATTGTAACAATAAAACACAAATAATTAACACATGTAAAACTAGTTCAAGACCATTCACAACACTTTACATTTATTGACACAATAAAACTGTAAGCAACACCAAATTATGCTGAACACACAGAATATCGCTGACTGCAGAATGCACAATATATGTCGCAATAGTAGCGGTCAGCCAACCCGGCAGTTGCTAAATATGCTACTCTGCATTGCAAGCAACTGCTGAGCACACAATAACCTAATTCTAATTGATACTACACAACTGTAAACTAAGCTATTTTTACCTATAAACATTGTTACTTTTTCGTTAATAAAATCAGTGTTCTTTGTAAAACCAACAAGAAACATTCATTATTTCTCCGTAGTCCACCTGGTTACAAGTGCCAGTTGCGACGCCTTTTAGCAGTCAGTTTATGTACTGAATGCTTCCCAACTTCTTACACATATACACAAACATTTTGGTGACCCCGACGAAGGACTCCACACAAGGATCCTTTCTATAACAAATAAAAAAAAACTCCTTATTCCTTGACCACATCACGGTTGCGAATCGAAGCGTATCCAGCTCACCAGAGCGAATAAAACACTTCCAACGGGTCAGGAATAATCAGGAGCTAAGGACGAAATATACAAATTGGTTCTGGTAACTCTTAAATTGTCAACAATTCGACAATAATGAGCACAGACAAATCAATTATGTTGGAAGAGGTCCTAGCTGCGCAGGACGAGATAAGCCAGGAGATTTCAAGGCTAGTCAGGAACAGCAAAAAGGACCCAGCTGAACGGAAAGCAAAACCTGGCTACTATCAAGCCAGGGCCTCGATACTAGAGGAAAAGTGAACTGTTTTTAAAGACAGCCACGAGGTGATCTGGAACTCATCGAACTTAGAGGAGTCTCATAGATACTTCAAGTTCTTCGAAGAAGTCGCTGCCATGGTAGAGCAGAGCAGAACTTACTTCTTGGGACAGGCTGACATTGCAGATCAGTCTACCAGCAAAATGACGGAACCAAAGACCGTCATAGCTGCAGGATCAGTGAATGCCCGAGCAAGCACAAATGCTAAGTTAATGGCATTGTGCCGTCGGCAAAAGGCGATGATTGCATCATTGAATCGAGCCTTTCAACACAAGCCCCTTAATGCAGATATGGTTAAGTCATTATGGGCAAAAACTCAAGAGGTCCATTTCCAAATATACGAGGAATTTGAGGACCCGGAAGAGATTGGCTACGACGCCACTGAATATCTCAAGGCAGAGGCTGATGTACGGAATGCACTTACAGGGAACTCAAGCAGTACGTGCGCCGAAAACATAAATCTGCCACGTATTTCCATTCCAAAATTTGATGGTGATACTCTCAAATGGACACAATTCTTTGATATGTTTTCATGTATGATACATGAAACAAACATGCCAACCATACGCAAGATGCGGTATTTAAAAACCAGCGTAGTCGGAGAGGCGGAAAGATTAATCCGTCACATCGATCTTAAGGAAGAAAACTATCTCTACGCATGGGAGATTTTAGTAGATGCCTACAACAATCCTAGAGATATCGCATCTAGGATATTAAATCGCCTTCTGCTGCAACAAACCTGCAGCGACGATGTAAAGTCTTTAAAGGAGCTGCACATCACCACCATAGAGTCCTTAGCTTCACTGAAGGCACTCGGGATTGACATTTCAACATGGGTCCAATTATCATAGCCATCCTAAGAAATAAACTGGATAGCGCAAATAAAACACTCTATGAACAATCATTGGGTAATACTAAGGAAATCCAGCCACTGGACACCATGCTCCAGTTCTTAGAACAACGAGTTCGAGTTATGGCTACTGGGAAAAAGGCATCTGCAAATTTCAAAAAGGAGCCTAAAAGCACAACATGTGCAACCTCGTCAAGTGAACAAAGAGGATGTCTTTATTGCAACAAGACAAGTCACTATTTATCTAAATGTGACGATTTTCGCGCTAAACCAATTAGCGAGCGCCTAAATTGGTTTCAAGGACAAAAACTATGCGTCAACTGCTTCAAAAATGACCATAAGACGAAGTCGTGCACAAGCAACTTCAGCTGTTTTAAGTGCAACAAAAAGCACCATACTCTTCTACATTTGGAGAATGCTATCGCATCAGCAGCAGCAGAGCCACACACACAAGTTGTGGCATCTGCGAACAATCAGAATTACAATCTACTCGCAACAGCAAAGGTAGCTGTACAAGCAAATAATGGACAACAGGCCACATTCAAGGCAATACTGGACTCTGGATCGCAGATCAACGTTATCTCTGAAAGACTAGTTAAAATGTTGGCACTAAAACGTCACGACACAACACTCCGGATTGAAGGCATCGGAGGACAGCCAAGAGTCAGCAAGGCTCGGGTGAATGTCATAGTAAAATCACTACACAGCAATTTTACTATGCGGGTGGAAGCATTTGTACTACCCCATATAATCTCGGATCAACCCGCCCAGTCGATCAATATTACCGATTGGCGCATGCCGAGCAATCGACCACTGGCGGACCCTAACTTCAACAAACCAGGCAAAATCGATATGTTGATTGGAGCTGAGCACTGTTTTTCAATATTGCTCCCACAACAGCATAGATTGTTCCATTCTGGTCCAATGATGCAACAAACTGAGTTTGGTTGGATCGTTGCAGGAAAAATAAATGCTGCAAGTAAATCATCAGCCATTTGCGCAGCAGCAACAAATGAAGAAACAAATGAGTTAATGGAACGATTTTGGACACTGGATAGCATGGAGTCAGCAGAGAAACCACGAACACCCATTGAAGCGCATTGTGAGACTCACTTCTTAGAGCACTTACAAGTGGCGGTGGACGGCAGATTTATCGTCAAGCTCCCATTTTCTGAACACTGTTCAGCCCTGGGAGACTCCATGGAAATTGCGACCAAACGGTTCTTATCGTTAGAGCGCAGAACCTCTGCAGACACGTGGAAGCAGTACGCAGCTTTCATGGCGGAGTATGAGAAGTTAGGACACATGAAACAAGTGTCACCTCAACAGATCCCAAAAAATCATTACGTAATTCCGCATCATTGCGTATTGAAGCCGGACAGCACTACAACAAAACTTCGAGTTGTTTTTGACGCATCATGCAAAACGTCTACTGGAAAATCACTGAATGACATACTACATGCAGGCCCCACGGTGCAAAGCGAGCTAATGTCTATCCTGCTACGATTCAGAACACATAGATATGTGTTTACTGCTGACATTGAAAAAATGTATCGTCAAGTATGGATCAATCCGGAAAATCAGTTTCATCAACTGATTGTATGGCGCAACAACTCATCAGAAGAGATCAAGTACTACCGGTTAAAAACAGTCACATATGGCACAAAATCCGCACCATTTTTAGCAATAAAATGTTTGGATCATCTGGCAACCAAGAATATGGAAAGATTCCAGATGGGTGCAAAGGCACTAAAACGTGACTTTTATGTGGATGATTGCCTTACTGGCACCGATTCAATCATTGAAGCGATTCAAGTTCAACAAGAGCTAAACAAAATCCTTCAGCCATCGGGATTTAAGCTGCGCAAATGGTGTTCAAACAATGAACAAATATTGCAAGGAATTCCGAAAGAAGACGATGTGAAGCTCGGAGAAACACTGGAACATTACAGCGTGAAAACATTGGGCCTTATTTGGTAGCCCAAAAAGGATCAACTTGGTGGTCGCACTCACAGCAGTACAGCAACAAGGATTACAAAACGTGCAGTCTGCTCAGAGTTGGCACAGATCTTCGACCCCCTAGGCTTGTTCGCTCCAGTCGTAGTAAAGGCTAAAATTTTTATGCAACAGCTCTGGGAATTAAAGCTTGATTGGGACGACGAGTTACCTTCAAATCTTCAAAACGAATGGAATTCTTATCGAGAGGAGTTGCAGAGCCTGAATTCAATGTAAATTCCAAGGCATATCTATAATGGTAAGACTCCAATCACAAAAGAATTGCACACCTTTGTCGATGCGTCAGAGCGCGCATATGGCGCCGCAATATATGTACGCGCAACGTACAGAAATAAGCAAATATCTGTGCGTCTACTATGTTCAAAATCTCGAGTGGCTCCAACAGCAAAACAGTCACTCCCTCGACTGGAGCTTTGTGCAGCACTATTGGGTGCTGAGCTTGCTGAGAGGGTTCGACGCGATCTAGACCTCGACAGCAACACCGTGCCAGGATACTTTTGGTCAGATTCTACTGTAGTTCTATCATGGATCAATGCAGCTGCCTCGACATATCACACATTTGTGGCAAACCGAATAGCAAAAATTCAGGCCTTGACAAGTCAAACTCAATGGCGCCATGTCTCATCGGCCAACAACGCAGCAGATGTACTGTCAAGACTAATATCGGCACGAAAATTACCCGAGCACAATCTATGGCTCTATGGACCACTGTTTCTGCATGGCTCTCCAGACAAATGGTCAGCCCTACCCGTTATCACACCGAGCAACTTGGAAAGAAAAACCAAACATGTAAGCTTGGCAATATCTCCGTCTACAATAGGTGAAGAATTATAAACTTGTAGACACAGCAATTCATTTCACAAGTTACAACGCATTGTGGCTTATATGTTGCGCTTCTGTTACAAAAAATACAGATTAGCAACTTCCACGCTGTGCATCAAGGAATTGGATCGCGCTAGCAACGTAATCTTACGGACAATACAACAAGTCGAATTTGCTGCTGACCTAAAATCGTTGCAGCGTCACAACATGGTGGACAAAGAGAGTTCCATTTCATCACTGTTCTCCTTACAAGGTTCAGACGGACTTATGCGAGTTGGAGGCAGATTGGATCAAGCCCCACTCCCTTACAAGGCAAAGCACCAGATTTTTCTGCCCTACAACGATCCAATAGTAAATATGATATTGCGAGAACTGCATGAAGACAATATGCATTGCGGTGCCCAAGCCTTACGAGCAACTGCAAGACAGCAATATTGGATCCTCAACGACAAAACAATGTCAAGAAACATCATTCACAATTGCGTGAAATGCAACAAGGCAAGACCCAAGTTAATGAACCAAATTATGGGCAATTTGCCAGCCGACCGAGTAACACCAACACGCCCCTTTCTTACTACAGGCTTAGATTACTGCGGACCAATCTGGATTCATCATAAAATCCGAGGAAAAAGACCAGATTAGGCATACATAGCCGTATTCTGCTGCTTCTCTACAA
Source organism: Scaptomyza hsui (assembly GCA_018152825.1). Classification (NCBI taxonomy): domain Eukaryota; kingdom Metazoa; phylum Arthropoda; class Insecta; order Diptera; family Drosophilidae; genus Scaptomyza; species Scaptomyza hsui. The sequence goes on from JAECXO010000200.1 coordinate 86,172, forward strand.
AGGCGGTACATCTTGAGTTGGTCAGCGATCTGACGACAAACGCCTTTTTGGGAGCTCTGCGGCGCTTCTTAAGCCGCGCAAATGTCAAACAATTCATTGTGACAATGCCACTAACTTTATTGGAGCAAACAACCAGTTGAAGGAACTGGAAGGAACAATCTTTGGTGAAAGGGCTCAAGCAGAGATCATCAATCACTGCAACAAGAAACAAGTTGCGTTCAAATTCATCCCGCCACGAGCGCCATCGTTTGGAGGTCTATGGGAAGCTGCAGTCAAGTCTGCAAAGCGACTGCTGGTTACCACTACCAACACTGCAACTCTAACATTTGAGGAATTAAACACGGTCATTGTCGAAATTGAAGCAATCTTGAATTCACGGCCAATTACACCGATGTCAAATGACCCGACGGACACCACTGCTCTCACCCCAGCGCACTTCCTGATTGGTGAAGCGCTCACTGCTCCTCCCGATGTCAACGCCGCCCGCGATGAAAAAACCTTACTGAAACGTTGGGAATTAGTATCCAGAATCAAGCAAGGATTCTGGAAGCAATGGTCAGAAGAATACTTGCAAGAGCTACAAGCCAGACACAAGTGGAAAACCATCAATCCCAATATCAAGGAAGGCATGCTTGTCCTAATCAAAGAAGACAACATACCTGTGATGACTTGGCCAATGGGACGCATTGTAAAAACTTATCCAGGGCTTGATAGTCATGTACGAGTTGTTGACGTGAAAACCGCCTCAGGCATCTACTAGCGCCCCATAAACAGGCTTGCGCCAATCTTTCCAGAGGAGATGGCCAAGAAACGCCCTCTCAACGAGGCAGAGGACACGGATAACAATGACGCGCCGGTCGCCCAACGGAAACGACTAATGTCGCCAACGATAACCTCGTCGTTGCTAGTCCTGCTTCTAATGCTACCTTTGGTACTGACACAGTCAGTATCGGTGACAAGGTTCGACACGAAGCCAGGGGTGTATTACGAAAAAATTGGAACAACGATGAGAGCAATATCCGACTGGACCATGGTTGTATACTATGAATTGGACCCATACTGGCGAGACATGAAGACATTTAATTCAGGCATAAAGGAGTTCCAATACATATGCCCAGAACTAAACAACATACACACATGTGATGCTATATCACAGCACTATCAACACTTGTATGATGAACTGCAAATGGCTAACGTACTCATGCAACATAATCGCAAACGCCGCTCTCCATTTGATGCAGTGGGTAATATTGCGAACAGTCTATTTGGAGTATTAGACTCGGACTACGCCAATAAAATGACTAAGGTCATAAAGAAGGTACAAACCAACAAGGAATTCTTATTGACCATAATGAGAAATCAAACCTCAGTACTTGACGCAACCATTAACGTTGTCAAGAAAACAAGGTCTACATCGGACAAGCGTCTAAGACTACTTGAACAACAAGTAGCTGCCATTAGCAAAAGCAGAGGAAAGTACACTGGCGCACGTCTGACAGAAAACTACTTGGCATTAACGACTCAACTAGCATTGCTAGCAGCTACTCTTCAGCGCATGCAATCGGAAATAGTGGACGTACTAACTGGAGTTCGCCACCACACAAAAAGCCCAATATTGATTTCCCCTAAGCAACTAAGGGATCACTTGGACCAAATCCGGGATCATTTGCCAACAGATCAAATGTTACCCGTGACTTCATCCAACGTAATTCAACTATTCAGAATTATGCGGGCAGAAGGCACAGCCACCGACACTCATGTGATATTCAGAGTAATATTACCACTAGTGTCAACATCGATATTAGAACTGTTTAATATGGTGCCAATTCCAGTGTGGAACTCTACTAGTTGGAGATTGTTCGAGCTAAAAACGCCGATCACAGGTGTAAACAACCACAGGGATCAATAAATGGGACTTACACACGATGATTTACACCACTGTCTTACATTACCTAACGAAGAATACATATGCTTTGATCATCAAGCTGTATTTAATGTAAACAACAGATGCGAATTCCAACTCTTTAACAATAAGACACCAACGATGTGCCAAACAACTCACAGAACAACAAGGATGGTATGGGAAAAAACACACCAGCCGAATAACTGAATCTTTGCAACACATTCTGCAATGGAACTACAAGCCGTATGCAATGGTCCACCATCTACAATACAACTAGGCTACTGTCGCTATCATCTGGCTGTACTGCACGCAATATAGACATTAGCATCAGTACCTTTGGTACCGTCATAAGTCAAGTGAGGAAAAGCTACGCCCGCTTTGGAGACATCAACATGCCGAACACCACTAATGTACCGTCAACAAAAATCAACATATTGACGTACAAGGTGCAAGAAGACAAAGATCTGGACGACTTACAGCTAAAACTGGCCGCACTCAACAAAGAAGATATGCCCAACCAAATAAGCTTGGTCCAACACCATCATATAGCCGCTTATGCTGCTTTATTGATATCGGTCATTGTAGTGTGCGCCTATGCAATGCGGAAGCAACGCCTATGGACCTTTCAACCCACAACCACAAGGAATGAGTCCGTCGATACATCCGCTCCATCAGCATCCCCAAGACGATTTACACTGGACTTAGAGGATGGTTGAAAACCGTTTCAACGGCCGGGAGAATGTTCAGTCGTATACAAGTCAGCACACATTTATATTATAAGACATCAAATAACTGCACATGACATTGTAACAATAACACACAAATAATTAACACATGTAAAACTAGTTCAAGACCATTCACAACACTTTACATTTATTGACACAATAAAACTGTAAGCAACACCAAATTATGCTGAACACACAGAATATCGCTGACTGCACAATGCACAATATATGTCGCAATAGTAGCGGTCAGCCAACCCGGCAGTTGCTAAATATGCTACTCTGCATTGCAAGCAACTGCTGAGCACACAATAACCTAATTCTAATTGATACTACACAACTGTAAACTAAGCTATTTTTACCTATAAATATTGTTACTTTTTCGTTAATAAAATTAGTGTTCTTTGTAAAACCAACAAGAAACATTCATTATTTCTCCGTAGTCCACCTGGTTACAAGTGCCAGTTGCGACGCCTTTTAGCAGTCAATTTATGTACTGAATGCTTCCCAACTTCTTACACATATACACAATCAAACATTTTTTCCAATTGCCTTACTGTTTTCTTCATCATTCGCTCCAAAATGTGAAATATGCAAACATGTACTCACTATTGCTCCCCAGTGTAGTTCAATGGACCAAGTTCCATTGTCGCTTCAAGTAAGTGTGAATGAATTTAATTTGTGTCTTAAGCTCCTTACTAGCGTTTTCGAGTACGTCAATCTCTTTAAGCAACGCAACTTCGAAACTATTTATATTTTCAGAAGCACGTAAAACTCCAAAAATCGTTGAATTTTTTAAATCCATTATTGCGCTTTTATATAAAAATTTCGAGAATTATATTGAAAAATACTATTCAATCGGAAATCAAGTGAAATATTTTGCACCATAAACCATATATTTTGAATTAGCTAGGTAAGAAAGCAAAATTGGTATAACCCTTATCCAGTTATTTAGGTAAAACAAGTAAAAACGTTGCAGTCGGACGCAACCGACTGCGGAATACTTTGATACCAGTAAAAGAACGGTTGATAAGGAGGAATGCAGGGGCGAAGGGAGTGGGCCATGTGGTAAACATCGCCAGCTATCATGTTACCAAATTTGGTGACTTTAGCTCAAAAACTGTGGAAGATAACTTAACTCCCAAATTTAAAAGGTGGGCTGCTGAGGTAGGCGTGGCATCTTAATTTTTGAATCAAATGTTTTTAACTGTCACTATCTATCTGCCTACCAAGTTTGGTGGCTCTAGCTCAAAAACTGTTAAAGATATAAGCCGATTCCGATTTTATAAGGCGGGTGGCTTAGGTGGGCGTGGCATTCAACATTTTGATGCACATCTTTGGTAGATGCTGCCTTCTATCTTTCTACCCAATTTACGGGCTCTAGCTTAAGAGCAATAAGAGATATCGAAATTTTCGATTTTAAATAGTGGGCGGCAGAGGTGGGCGTGGCATCCTAATTTTTGATGCAGACCTTTTGTAGTTGTCACCATATATCTTCACACAAAATTTGGTGGGTCTAGCCCAAAAAATGTGAAAACTATAAGCGTTTCCAATTTCTTGGTGAAGGGGGGATGGGGGCGGAAGGTGTGGGCGTGGCATCCAAAATTTTGATGAATTTTTTTGGGGAACGTCAATATCTATCTCCACACAAAATTTGGTGGCTCTAGCCCAAAAAATGTAAAAACTATAGGCGTTTCCAATTTCAAGGAGCAGTGATAATGGGGGCGGAAGGAGTGGGCGTGGCATCCAAAATTTTGATGCAGTTTTTCAGGAACATGACTAGCTATCTTCGTGCAAAATTTGGTAACTCTAGCTGTAAGAATGTGAGAAATATTTGGTTTTTTCGGTTTTCAGCTATCGAATTTATCGATTTCACAGCCTCCTAGTAGGCGTGGCAACCCAATCTTGACAATTTATCTGTACCGTCTGTAGATAAACATAGTTGCAAAGTTTCAAGTCTCTAGCTTTACGGTTGTCGAAAAAAATTGCGTTCATACGGACAGACGGACAGACACCATGACGGACATTGCACAAAACCAATATACTATGAGACCTTCGGTATTAAAGTATAACAAGTAAAAACGTTGCAGTCGGACGCAACCGACTGCGGAATACTTTGATACCAGTAAAATAACGGTTGATAAGGGGGAATGCAGGGGCGAAGGGAGTGGGCCATGTGGTAAACATCGCCATCTATCATGATACCAAATTTTGTGACTTTAGCGCAAAAACTGTGGAAGATAACTTAACTCCCAAATTTAAAAGGTGGGCGGCAGAGGTAGGCGTGGCATCCTAATTTTTGATGCAGACCTTTTGTAGATGTCACCATATATCTTCCAACCAAATTTGGTGACTCTAGCTCGAAAAATGTGAAAACTATAGGCCTTTCCAATTTCATGGGGAAGGGGGGATGGGGGCGGAATCAGGGGGCGTGGCATCCAAAATTTTGATGCAGATCTTTTAAAGATGTCACCATATTATTTCCTAACAAATTTGGAGACTCTAGTTCATAAAATGTGGAAGATACACGCATAACCGATTTAGCAACGGCGGGGGGCGGAAGGTGTGGTCGTGGCATCCAAATTTTTGATGCAGTTTTTTGGAAAACTTCACTACCTATCTTGACACTAAATTTGGTGGCTCTGGCCAAAAAATGTGAAAACTATAGGCGTTTCCAATTTCAAGGATATGGAGTGGGATTTGGGCGGAATCAGGGGGCGTGGCATTAAAAATTTTGATGCATTTATTTGGGGAACGTCAATATCTATCTTGACACCAAATTTGGTGGCTCTAGCCCAAAAAACGTGAAAGCTATAGGCGTTTCCAATTTCAAGGATTAGGCAGGATGGGGTCGGAAGAAGTGGGCGTGGCATCCAAAATTTTGATGCAGGCTTTTCAGGGATATGACTAGCTATCTTCGTGCAAAATTTGGTAATTCTAGCTGTAAGAATGTGAGAAATATTTGGTTCTATCGGTTTTAAGCTATCGAATTTATCGATTTCCCAGCCTCCTAGTGGGCGTGGCACCCCGACCTAAACACTTTATCTGTACCGTCTTTAGATAAACATAATTGCAAAGTTTCAAGTCTCTAGCTTTACGGGTGTCGAAAAAAGTTGCGTTCATACGGACAGACTGACAGACGGACGGACACCATGACGGACATTGCACAAAACCAATATACTATGAGACCTTCGGTATCCCGAAATGTCCCTTTTGGTAGGCCAAGTAGGAAAAACTAACCTGCATGGTTTACACGCGAGCTAAGCTTTATAAGAGTTTCAGAATATCTGGCTCTTCTGTTCATTACTCATCATACTTGATTGCGCGTTCCAGTTTTTCATTCATGAATAACTCATGTTATAAACATTACCTAAGTCGGTGCAGACTACAGTTTCAGCAAGATCCTGAGAGGTTATTTGACTTTGTTAATGCGAAGCGAAAGTCATCACCACTTCCATCTAATGTATCATTTAAAAACAAGTCGGCCAACTCAGATCAGGCCATTGCCGATTTGTTTGCAGAGTTTTTTAAAACAACATACATTCATTTGATAATCAGGTTGATCTGCCTTACCCGTATCATGTTGATGCCTCTAATTGCATTTTTGAACCAAGTATCACGGAGTGTTCATTACTACGTGATCTACAGGGTATTAGGCCTATATTTTCCCCTGGACCTGACGGCGTACCAAGCTGTGTGCTTAACATAAGTACTGTACTGATGGTCTATTAAAGCCTTTGCATAAATTGTTGAGTTTGTCTATTGAGAAATGTTCATTTCCTAATATCTGGAAAGAATCATTTGTTATTCCGCTCCATAAAAAAGGAGACAAGTCTAATGTTCAAAATTATAGGGGTATATCCAAATTGTCTGCTATACCAAAAATGTTTGAGCAACTAATAACTTCTCAATTACAACATTTTTGCAGATCTTTAATTTCACCGTGCCAGCATGGATTCATGAAACAAAGATCTACTACCACTAACCTGTTAGAATTTGATTCACTAGTTGTTAATGGTTTTCAAAATAAAATGCAAACGGATGTTATTTACACTGATTTCAGCAAGGCATTTGACTGGGTTAATCACTACCTCTTACTTTATGAACTTCAACTTCTAGGTTTTCCAAGCAATCTTATTCGGTGGATAAGGGATTATTTAATTCATAGAACACAAAGAGTCAGTTTTAATGACGCTGTCTCTAAGGTGGTTCATGTCACTTCCGGTGTTCCGCAAGGAAGTCACCTTGGACCTTTATTATTTACACTTTTCATCAATGATCTTCCATCTGTTATCGACCAATCTCGAGTGCTGATGTATGCTGACGATGTAAAATTATGCATGTCGGGTACTGCTCTGTTGTCTGCTCAAAAACTACAAACTGATTTAGATAATTTTCAAAAGTGGTGTCGTGTTAACTTACTAAATCTTAATTGCAATAAATGTAAAGTCATGTCTTTTTATAGATGCCTTCCTTTTTCAAATATATATTTTCTTGATGGTAGCCCACTCGATCGCATTGAATGGATTGATGACTTAGGCATAATTTTGGATCCGAAACTTAAATTTCACAAGCATATCTCTTCAGTTGCAAATCGAGCCTCTAGTACCTTGGGGTTCATTAAGCGCTGGTCGAAAGAATTTGACGATCCCTACATAACCAAAACACTGTACACGTCTCTGGTACGTCCTGTTCTTGAATATGGATCTTGTATCTGGTATCCCAAATACAGGATTCACCAGGATAGAATAGAATCAGTACAAAAACAATTTTTGCTCTTTGCCCTTAGGAGACTTAACTGGGATACTAACATTAACCTACCTTCCTACCACATTAGACTTTAACTAATAAATCTTCCTTCTCTTTCTGATCGCAGAACAATGCTAGGTGTAGTACTTTTACATAAACTAATAAATGGTGAAATTGATTCCTCCGAATTAATCAGCCAAATTAGTTTTGCTGTTCCGATCAGAAGGACAAGGAATTTTCTACCCATTGCTCTTTAAGCTTGTCACTCTAACTATGCTATTCATAACCCTTTTCGGATTTTATGTTCAAACTATAACGGATTTTCCCACATAATAAACGGTGCCACTTCTAGTAGTTCTCTTAAAAAGTTGGTCTTATGTCATTTGTCTACGTTTTCGCGATCTACGTAACCGTACGTTATGCGGTGTGCCCCTTTGTCGGTTGGGCAGGAGGTTGGTTGCTTTAAGCTTGGGTCCGCGCGTTAACAAGCCTGTGCTTGGTATCGTTGGGCCACTTGAATGTACTGTCTTTTTTTTAGTACATCTACGTCCAAGTATTAACGTTGGTTGATTAAGTGGAGCAACAAAAGAGCTTTTGTGCCGAGCAAGTGTTGTGGTGCCGTGTTTTGCGCTAAATGCAAACACAATTTTGCATTTGCAGCAGCACACATAATCAAGGCGTTTGCCATCGCACATCACGTTCTTAAAAGTTTTCCACACTTCGCTTTTTCCAACTGTATTTTCTATTAATCCGTCCAACATATTTCCTGCTTTGTTAATTTTTTAAGTAGTGATGGCAATTGTGATAGAGATAATCGATAGCAAAATTAATCGAATGTATACACAAAGTTACAAAAAAAGGGAAATTTTTAATTATTTACCAGAATATCTCGTTGTCATATTTACTAACTTTATTTCGGATAAATCGGGTTGAGCGGCCTAACCCACACCCGCCCACACCCAACCCGAAATACGATTTTTCAGCCCGTACCCACGGGTACCCGATAAAAGCCCAGCCCGTGCCCACCTCTAGTATGTACCAGTTGAATTGGAAAGTTGTGATGAGGATTTTAATAATATTGAAATAGAAGCTGTTGAAAGAGAAAGTAATGAAGTGTGAAACTGTGGGAGGCTAAGGTATTCCCTGTGGTGTATGCACTCGCGATCGACGCTGATAATAATAGCAATATTATTGGTCGCAAAACGAAAGCGGGTTGAAATAAAAACGCGCAGTTTTGTTACAGCACAACATTCCTTCTTTAATGTAAAATTGGTACTGAAATCTCTGTAGACGCAGAGCTTACTCAGCGGCTATTAACATAGTCAATACTGTATTGTTACCGCAATAGAATGAAAATAAATGATAATGCACGTCCGCGCCTTTTTGTGGTAAGTTTTATTATCATCTTTATTTCAAAATCGGAAGAGTGTTTAGCCTAAATACATAATTGAATTGCTTATGTATAACGCTCAGTCGCAGCAGAGCGGCTTATATATATATATATATATATATATATATATATATATATATATGTATGTGTGTATGTATGTTAATTCGGTCGCCGGCTGCAGCGGCCGAGAGAGCGAGCTGTAATATATACATATGTGTATGCAGAAGGCATATACTTTCTGGAATGTATGTGCAGAGAGTGTACATACATTTGATATACATATATAAGGCAATCACCGACTCGTAAGGGCTAAAGCGCTTACGTTGCGGATCCCACACTTCGCGATCGGTCCGCTCATAAGTGGCCGATCACATTTCAAGTGCGCTGACCGTTTGGGTAGTTGCGTTATATTTGTATATATGTACATAGCAACAAAGGGTTACCATGAGTAAAGCTTAAATACCCTTCAATACAGTGGGTATATGACATATTGTCGTGCATACAACAATACATATTTAACCTAACTAAGCATAAGCGTTACATGAGAAGAGAGGAACAAATACTGGTTTGGGTAGGGAGTTTCAGATGCATACTTTTGGGCATGAACATTCCGCCCCCCACTTGCAATATAATTGCAAAAAACTGGACTGGAGGGGGGAGCCTTATGGGCTGCACACTCCAGACAGGATCCACCCAAATGCAGTATTTTGGGCGACTGGACAGTGGTCGCTCGGAATCACGCCCTGTTGGATAACAAGGCCGTAGACATCGGCGCCCAACACTATGCTGACCGTCGATGGTCAGAACCATCCTTCATCCGCCAGGATAATATCGGGAACGCCTTTCAGCAAGCGTTCGTCAATCGGCGTTGTAGGGGTCCGGAAATTCAGCTGGGCCTCGATACGTAGGCGGACCTCCCGATCGAAGCTTCCGTTTGTGGATCAGATGCAAGCACTGACCCTTTCACCCGCATCGAGCCAGGTGGCGGAGAGGCCCAGTGCCTTTGCCAGTGGGGCGTCGATGCGGCTAGTTGGGCTACATGGATCTACCTGTGCTCGCATCTTCAACGCTTTTTCACTCGCGGCGACAACAACGGTCACGGTGGGCAGGACTGTAATGCCTTCGACGATGGGTGAGTGCGATCGCGAAATAAGTTGCTGGATTTTCGATGGGCTCCTCAATGGACGGGGTGACTCGTGCTCATCCAGGTGGAGCAAGGTATGATGCTCACCACCGCAGATGCGACATCTGTCGACGCTCCGGCAGGATTGCCCAGAGTGCTAGTGTGCCAGACAGTTGGGGAAGTATTTGTTAATTAATACTGCCCGTAGCCGCTTCTCAGCGTTGAGGTGCATGAACCGCTGGCACTTCTTCAACGCGTGGACACCCCGGGACACACGGCAGCGGAAGGACGCCGTGCCAGGCAGATGTTGATTTGCCTTTTGTGCCTTTCGTGCCTTGGTGGGTGCCATGTTGCTTCGTGCAGAAATTCTCGGAATAAACAAAAAGCATATATTAAAAAAAAAAACTCGTGTTGAATGAAACGGTTAGTAACGACTTCAACGCAGGAGTTGGATTGTTGGGCTCGGAATGGAGTGGAAGGTGGATAAGTTTGGCCACTGGCCTTTTAATGAGTCCGGTCATCTTGTCCTGGGTCGGTTTCCTTGACGCGTCCCAAGCGCCATTCGTTCGATGGAAGATTATCCTCCTTGACAACTACCATGTCACCCTGTTGCAGGATCCTCTCGGGTAGTTGCCACTTAGTCCTCTTGTGTAGCTCCTTCGAATACTCTTCCTTCCAACGGAAACGGAAGAGTTGGTTGAGAGCCTTGAGCCGTTGCCATCTGTTTAGAATTGACGCTGCACTTCCTTCTATCTCCGGTTCCGCTACAGAAAGAAGTGGGCCCCTACTAGGAAGTGCCCTGAGAGATTGGTCTCGACTTCAGGCAGGCTTCGATCTTGGAGAGCAGGGTGGAGAGCTCTTCAAATGTATACTTGAAGGTTGAGGTCGACTTGTAAAACAGTGTATTGAAGCTTTTGACACCGGCTCCCCACAGGCCACCCATGTGTGGCGCACCTGGTGGGTTGAAATGCCACACGAGACAGTGGTGACTGTACGTTGTCTCGACGCGCAACTTGGTAGCCTCCAAAAAGTCTCGAGTAATGACTCTAGAGGCTCCAACAAACGACTTCCCATTGTCGGAGTAGACTTTGAACGGGCAGCCGCGTCTTGCTATAAAACGAGCAAACTCTGCAAGGAATTTGTCCGAAGTCAAGTCAGTGGTAACTTCAAGATGGATTGCCTTTGTGCTGAAACACACAAAGACACATACATAGTCCTTGGTTATGAGGCAGGCACAACCCGTGTAGTTCTTTATGTCGAACGGGCCAGCAAAGTCGATGCCAGTATGTGTAAATGGACGTGAAAAAGTCGACCTCTCTTCGGGTAAGGTACCCATGAGCTGAGTCTGGAGCCTCTTTTTGTACACAATGCAGACCCGACAGGAATTTGTCACGGATGTGCTAAGCGTCTTAAGCTTGGGAATCCAATACTTGGAACGGATAAGGCGCATCATTAATTGTTTTCCGCCATGCAGTGAGATTCTATGCGTGATTTTAACGAGGAGATGACTGAACGAGCATGAATACGAAAGGATGACAGGATGCCGTTCATCATAGTTTTTTGCTAATTTGCTCTCATGGTTCCTCTTGGATCAAGGAACAGATTAACGTTAAGTATGTGGCTGGAAGCCGGCAAACTATGCTTGTCAAGAAGGCACTTGTATTCCCTCGAGTAAGACTTCCGTTGAGTTAGGGCAACGAGTCGTTCTTGAACTTCACTATTTTGGAGTTGCTGTGATGGAAACAGCACAGAGGATTGACGACATCGTTTAGTCAGTCACCAGACATGAGTCAGCTGGAACAGGCCATTGCTGCTGAGAAAGACACAGCCAGTCGGGTCCATTCCACCACAGATGGCTGTCTTTCAGCTCCTGTGTTGAGACACATGTGACCAGGTTTGACATTCAGTGACTTGGCCGATGTTGGAAACGCGGTTGGCGACGAACGTTGTTGTAGCAAGGAGATCTGCAAAGCCAAGCCAAAACGATGGTGGAATCCGTCCAGTAAAATGATTTGCACTTTCCGATGGGCATCTGAGGGATAAGGGCTGAAGATAGTTCAACGAGAAGAACAGCTCCACACAGTTCGAGTCGCGGGAGCGACAGTGTCTTGACTGGAGCCACTCTGGTCTTGGACGTCAGGAGCTGGACTGATACCTGATGGGCCATCTCAACGCCAACATACAGTGCTGCCCCGTAAGCCTTTTGGGAGGCGTCGCAGAAACCATGGATCTGGATGGTCGCCTTCGGCTGGAAAGAGACCCACCGAGGTACTCGAATATCTCCTATACGGTGATGATAGGAGAGGAAATCTTCCCAACGCTGATTTAGCTCGGATGGCAACGGATCGTCCCAGCCAAGATCATGAAGCCAGATTTCCTGCATGAAAATCTTCGCGCGAACGATGACAGGTGCCAGCCATCCTGCTGGATCGAAGAGCTTTGCTATTTCCGAAAGGACTTCACGTTTTGTGAATGATTTCCTTGTGGGAATTTTGGAGGGCGCAAAGAATAACTCATCTGTATTGGCTTGCCATCGGATCCCCAAGGTCTTGGCAACGCTAGCCTTTTCGAATTCCAAGAATTCCTCTCTCAAAAGGTTGGCCTTGGGAATGTCTTGAAGGAGTTCCTTGTCGTTCGATGGCCATTTGCGAAGCAGAAACCCCGCTGAACCCATAGCTTCTTACAGCTCCTTGATGCTGGAAATCGCGCATCGTCTGGAGTGAGCTCCTGCTAGTACATCGTCGACGTACATATAATTGGAAATGATGTCACTAGTACGTGGAAACTGTGCTACGTTCGAAAGGGAAGGACGACGTTTCGCTTGTTGGTTTTGGTCCTCTGACATAATAGGCTCTCTACGGAGTCGGAAACAAATAGACGAAGACCAAAGAAATCACAAAAAAAAATTGAAAAGCAAAAAGAGAAACAAAGAAGAATACCAAAGTGAGGGTATTTTTCGCCACGGAAAGTGTATGTTTTTTTTTCGGAAGAACAAAAAAATATTCTTAAAACAATACCAAAATAAATACCAAGAGTAAGGTTATTTTACGCCAACGGAAGAACAAAAAATAATTCAAAAAAATAATTCAAAAATAAATACCAAAGTGAGGGTATTTTTTTTCACCACGGAAAGTGGTAATTTGTTTCGGAAGAAAAAAAAATGTACTAAAATATACCAAGGTCAGGATATTTTTCCTGACGGAGAGTGTATATTTTATTTGAAAAGAAAATATATACAAAAAAAAATACCAAAAGGAAATACCAAAGGAAATTGTAAATTTTATTTGAAAAGGTAAAAACTATACCAAAATATATAAAATACTAAAAAAATACCAAAATGAGGGTATTTTTCAACAACGGAAAGTGTATATTTTATTTGAAAAGGAAAAAAAAATATACCAAATAATTACCGAAGGAATAGATTTTATACTTTGATACCGAAGGTCTCATAGAATATTGGTTTTGTGCAATGTCCGTCATGGTGTCTGTCCGTCTGTCCGTATGAACGCAACTTCTTTCGACACCCGTAAAGCTAGAGACTTGAAACTTTGCAATTATGTTTATCTATAGACGGTACAGATAAAGTGTTAAGAAATTCCGGGTGCCACGCCCACTAGGAGGCTGGGAAATCGATAAATTCGATAACTAAAAACCGTTAAAACCAAATATTTCTCACACTCTTACAGATAGAACTACCAAAATTTGCACGCAGATAGCTAGGCATGTCCCTGAAAAAACTGCATTCAATTTTGGATGCCACGCCCACTCCTTCCGCCCCCATCATCCCTGCTCCTTGAAATTGGAAACGCCTATAGTTTTCACATTTTTTGGGCTAGAGCCACCAAATTTGGTGTCAAAATTTTGGATGCCACGCCCCCTGATTCCGCCCTATCTCCCCTTCCCCTTGAAATTGGAAAGGCCTATAGTTTTCACATTTTTTGGGCCAGAGCCACCAAATTTAGTGTCAAGATAGGTAGTGAAGTTATCAAACAAACTGCATCAAAAATTTGGATACCACGCCCACACCTTCCGCCCCCAACCCCCCGCCGTAGCTAAAACGTTTATGCGTGTATCTTCCACATTTTTTGAAATAGAGTCACCAAATTTGGTAGGAAGATATATGGTGACATCTTTAAAAGATCTGTATCAAAAATTTGGATGCCACGCCCACATCTGCCGCCCACCATGTAAAATCGGAAATTTCGATATCTCTTACAGTTTATAAGCTAGAGCCCGTAAATTCGGTAGAAAGATAGAAGGCAACATCTACCAAATATCTGCATCAGAATTTTGGATGCCACGCCCACCCAAGCCAGCCGCCTTATAAAATTGGAATCGGCTATATCTTCCACAGCTTTTGAGCTAAAGCCACCAAACTTGGTAGGAAGATAAATGGTGACAATTAAAGAGATTTGATTTAAAAATATGGATGCCACGCCTACATCAGACGCCCACCTTTTAAATTTGGGAGTTAATTATCTTCCACAGTTTTTGAGCTAAAGTCACTAAATTTGATAACATGATAGCTGGCGATGATTACCACCCATCCCACTCCTTTGCAAGCAGACTCCTTACCATCCGTTCTTTTACTGGTATCAAAGTATTCCGCAGTCGGTTGCGTCAGACTGCAACGTTTTTACTTGTTTTTGCTTGATAATTTAGTCGGTCGTTCGGGGTCTGAAACCACCTCAAACAAGTGGTATTAAATGTTTGTTCGTTACTGTTGAATTTCCGGTTGAATGCTCCCCGTATTATGGACGTTAAGGCTAAAGACGATATGCATGTCTTCTCCGCAGTTCCATTTTCTGAAAAATTTTCAATATGCCCACTTTCTTCACAACTATTTTAAGCTTCCACCTCTACCTCTGTTGCTTCACTTTTATATCTTTTCTTTTTTGATCGCAATTGCTCAATAATCATTTTATTTTCTTTTCTGTTTGATCTTTCCATTTTAACTTACTTTTTAATTGATATTTTGATTTGTTTTAATTGATTTGCTTTAAGTTTTGCAATTAATTTTTAAATTAAAACTCACGCGTTGACTACTTACTTGCAACTGAAGAGTACTGTCGCATATCTTAACCAGAATTCTGGTTGCTTTTTTTCACAAACACCGCATCAACTTATAGAATTCGAGGAATCAATGTTAAATTTTTTCGTTTGAATTTATTTCGGCGCGTGTCGTTTAACGCTCAGAAAACACGCATAAATTTAACATATATTTGAGCTCATTATCATGAGAGCTAAAAGAGCTCATAAATGAGTTCATATATGAGCTCATTGTTATGAGCGCTCAGAATATTGTTTGCTGGGTTTTGTATGTTGTGTAGATGTGTGTGTGCGGGTGCGTGTGTATGGATATATTCCACCGTAGCTTGCTGGGGCGAGCGATGATAATTAATCCAAATATTTATATCCGGCTCGAAGGACCATGAAACTGTGGGAGGCTGAAATATTTCTTGTGGTGTATGCACTCGCTATCGACGCTGATAATAATTACAAGATTATTGGTCGCAAAACGAAAGCGGGTTGAAATAAAACGCGCGGTTTTGGTACAGCACAACTTTCCTTCTTAAATGTAAAATTGGTACTTAAATCTCTGTAGACGCTGAGCTTGTTCAGCGGCTATTAACCTAGTTAATACACATTTAACATAACTTAGCATAAGCGTTACATGAGAAGAGAGAAACAAATACTGGTTTGGGCGGGGAGTTGCAGATGCATACTTTTGGGCATGAACAAAGTTATTGAAAAAGAAGCTGTTGATAGAGACAGTATTGAAATGATTGAAAGTGAAACTGTTTAAAGAGACAGTATTGAAATGATTGAAAGTGAAACTGCTGATAAGAACAGTTGGAAAAATTGGTCATAATGCAAGCACAAGTGCAAAATAAATGTTTTGATCATTTCGTGTGGCGCATACGATGATGTAATGCGAAACTAGTTGGGTTTGTGACAATGTAAAGAAGTAATGTTTTGATCATGTCGCATGAGATGATGTAATATGAAAACAGTAGGGTTTATGATAATGAAAATAATTATAAAGAAAGCTGAATTAAGCTAAAGAAGATGAATTTTGTATTGTCTAAGAATGAAACTAAAAGGTGAAGATAAGATTTTGAATGGAACTATGAAGTAAAAATAGTTGCAATGGAGAAATTTATAAGGAAGAAAGAAAATAAAGTTAAGTTATGGTTGATAACTTGTAAATAAAGTGATTTATGCAGTAAAGCATTTTTGTAGAGCTACACGAGGTCGTGTTATGGTCAGGATGGCCTTGTCGGAGCGTATGTAGTTTGAATATGTCAGCGCCATGTGAGCGCGTGCTGGGAATGTGCATCTTTGGGCATTTCACAGTAATCGTGATTTCGATTTGGTGCTGATATTGCATCATCCTCTTTATGCGTTGTGATTGGTTGACTGCATTTTGTAGCATGGTATAGTCCCGTTTTGGCGGGGCGACGGCGTAGGCACAAGGAATAGGAAAGACACTCGAGTTAGTTGTGTTTAAAGTCTGAGTGCGACCGAAACTTGCAGCGCTAAAGCAATATCAGAGGATTTTATTTTTTAATCTATGTTACCATCCCTATCTTTTATACACTCATTTTCCTATGCGTATGCTTCTAGCCTTGTCACCTGTATAAAGGTCAACAAGATCAGATCATATACTCGCAACATTTTAAATGTTTGTTGCAGTCCCCTTTCTTATATACATGAAATTTATATAAATATTGAGGGTGTTCAACAGCTCGTTTCATCGTTTAATATTTCATGGTTGAAGCGTCCGGCAACAACAACTTAGACCCGTTTTACACGATGAACTTTTTTCGCATGTAACATTCGATTGTAGGCAAAGGGAGTAGAGGGGTAAGAACTGCTAGCAATGCAACATGACTTTTGTAGCAATGATTTATTTTTCTCATTTTGCTTTGCTTTATTCCGATTGCATGTAAACACAGAGTTGAACAGTGTTTGATTTTAATAATAAAGTTATCGATACGACATATCGCACAAGAAAATATTAGCGCAAATAGTAAATACATTGTTGTGGCTTATAGATTATTAAGAAATATGTTTTGGACCAAAGAACATGTTGAATTCGGTGCGAAATGTATGTTTATCGATAATAAATTTAAATCGGAGCTGCATTTACAAAGAAAACATTGAATGAAAAAGTTCATCGTGTAGATGCGACCAGATTTGCGAAGAAGTTTTAAAACAGAATGAAAAAAAAAACAAGTAAAAACGTTGCAGTCGGACGCAACCGACTGCGGAATACTTTGATACCAGTAAATGAACGGTTGATAAGGGAGAATGCAGGGGCGAAGGGAGTGGGCCATGTGGTAAACATCGCCAGCTATCATGTTACCAAATTTGGTGACTTTAGCTCAAAAACTGGGGTGTGGTAGATAGAGGTAGGTGTGGCTTCTTAATTTTTGAATCAAATGTTTTTAACTGTCACCATCTATATTCATAAAAAGTTTGGTGGCTCAAGCTCAAAAACTGTTAGAGATATAGCCGATTCCGATTTTATAAGGCGGTTGGCTTAGGTGGGCGTGGCATTCAAAATTTTGATGCACATCTTTGGTAGATGCTGCCTTCTATCTTTCTACCCAATTTACGGGCTCTAGCTTAGGAGCTATAAGAGATATCGAAATTTCCGATTTTAAATAGTGGGCGGCAGAGGTGGGCGTGGCATCCAAATTTTTCATGCAGATCTTTTGTAGATGTCACCATATATCTTCCTACCAAATTTGGTGACTCTAGTTCAAAAAATGTGGAAGATACACGCATAACCGTTTTAACATCGGCGGGGGGTGGGGGGTTGAAGGTGTGGGCGTGGCATCCAAAATTTTGATGAATTTTTATGGGGAACGTCAATATCTATCTTCACAAAAAAGTTTGGTGGCTCTAGCCCAAAAAATGTGAAAACTATAGGCGTTTCCAATTTCTTGGTGAAGGGGGGATGGGGGCGGAATTAGGGGCGTGGCATCAAAAATTTTGATGCATTTTTTTGTGGAACGTCAATATCTATCTGGACACAAAATTTGGTGGCTCTAGCCCAAAAAATGTGAAAACTATAGGCGTTTCCAATTTCATGGAGAAGGGGCGATGGGGGCGGAATCAGGGGGCGTGGCATCCAAAATTTTGATGCATATTTTTGGGGAACGTCAGTACCTAAATTGACACCAAATTTGGTGGCTCTAGCCAAAAAAATGTAAGAACTATAGGCGTTTCCAATTTCAAGGAGCAGGGATGATGGGGGCGGAAGGAATGGGCGTGGCATCCAAAATTTTGATGCAGTTTTTTCAGGGACATGACTAGCTATCTGCGTGCAAAATTTGGTAACTCTAGCTGTAAGAATGTGAGAAATATTTGGTTTTATCGGTTTTCAGTTATCGAATTTATCGATTTCTCAGCCTCCTAGTAGGCGTGGCAACCCAATCTTGACACTTTATCTGTACCTTCTATGGATAAACATAACTGCAAAGTTTCAAGTCTCTAGCTTTACGGGTGTGGAAAAAAGTTGCGTTCATACGGACGGACAGACGGACAGACAGACATCATGACGGACATTGCACAAAACCAATATACTATGAGACCTTCGGTATCAAAGTATAATCATCAGAAAACTTCAACGTGTAAAACGGGTCTTACATAGAAAATATTCTTGAAACCATGAAACACCCCAGCCTATGTATACAAAAATTGTTTCATGTTTCATGAAAGTGAAGATAAGAAGAGCACGATATTTATTCGATATTTGCTATCGATGCATCGCGATGTTCAGTATTTTTCATTATATTTTGTGTATTTTTGTGCATAAAAGTATGAAAACAACTGATAAATGGCCGCCGCAAAAAAAATTAGTTTAAACTGGTTTTGTTTGATAAAATAAACAAGTAATTATCTCATTATAACTGTAGAATCAACAACTATTTAGTAGCGCAAGACTCCCAAACATATATTTGAAGCTTTTATATTTTTTCTTAATCCAGGCATCAGTAGCGCAGTCACCGAATATATGAAACGCATTGAATCACAAAATGCCGTTCACGAGCTAAGCATTTCAAGCATGAAACATGAAACGATGAAACGGAGCTTTTGAACACCGCTATTATCTATATATATAAAAGAGTTTGTCCTGATTGTCTACATTGCCACAGCCTAAACGAAAAGAGCTAGAAGGTTGAAATTTTCACAAAATATTCCATGCAGGTAGGAAGTGAGCACTAAGAAAGGATTTGTATTTTGGACAACTCCTTCGAGGACCTCCCATACACCTAGGTCCGAAATCAAAAACTGACTCATTCCACCTGCTGGCGCCAGATTGTCGCATTAGCTGAGGGTTTGATCGCGAGCGAGTTTACAAAAACAAAACAAATGGGCAGTGACGATTTTGCGTCGCACAAACAAGGTCATAAAAAAAAGGTTCGTTCACTTGCCAAAAATGAAACGTATTTCCGCATCTCAGTGAATAAGTGCATACACAAATTGGTGAATAATGCGCTTGAAAATTTTAATTTCATAATTTTATGTACATGTATCACTTCGCACAGTGCAAAATTTTTTTTTCAGATTTGTGTGAATTTGGCAATTGATTTACGACCCAAGTAGCGTTTGTGTTTGTAATTGTTGTGTTGGGCCCGCACTGCTACTTTTTGTTGGTGTCATTGATTTAAAAAAACAACTACAACAAAACAAAACTTGGTCCCTCTAGAAAAATTTTGCACACCAGAATATGTTATAGGGGTGGTTTTACCAACTTGCTAATTATCAAACTCAGACAAAACGGAACAAACAAACGTTTACATAGAAGCACAAGAAATTTTAGTTTTGATCTACCATTTGCCATTGTTTTGATATAATTTTACAGCTGACATTCGTATTTTTGGTTGGTGTTGCAAATGGACATATGTAAGTACATACATATGTAAGTACGATGTTGTACATATAGTATATTAACAAATGCAAGTGCAAATATAAATGCATGCATACAATGTTGACTTTTGAAGCAAGCTAAAAAAAAGCAAACAATTTTCACAAAATATATTCCGTGCAAAAACAAACACACTAACAAATAGAAACGAAACAAAATTTAATTTTAAATATATGCAAAGTTGCATATATATGTATGTACATACATGTAATTGTATTTGTTTTTCTATATCGAGCCCTTTGCCCGAAAATAAATAATCTCGAACACCTTTGTATGGGGTGGATTTGCTACTTGCTGCTTAGACCCGTTTTACACGATGAACTTTTTTGATGATTTTTATACTTTGATACCGAAGGTCTCATAGTATATTGGTTTTGTGCAATGTCCGTCATGGTGTCCGTCTGTCCGTCTGTATGAACGAAACTTTTTTCGACACCCGTAAAGCTAGAGACTTGAAACTTTGCAATTATGTTTGTCTATAGGCGCGACAGATAAAGTGTCAAGATTGGGGTGCCACGCCTACTAGGAGGCTGGGAAATCGATAAATTCGATAACTGAAAACCGATAAAACCAAATATTTCTCACACTCTTACAGCTAGAGTTACCAAATTTTGCACGCAGATAGCTAGTCATGTCCCTGAAAAAACTGCATCAAAATTTTGGATGCCACGCCCACTCCTTCCGCCCCCATCATCCCTGCTCCTTGAAACTGGAAACGTCTATAGTTTTCACATTTTTTGGGCTAGAGCCACCAAATTTTATGTCAAGATAGATATTGACGTTCCACAAAATAATGCATAAAAATTTTGGATGCCACGCCCCCTGATTCCGCCCCCATCCCCCCCCCCTTCACCATGAAATTGGAAACGCCTATAGTTTTCACATTTTTTGGGCTACAGCCACAAAATTTTGTGCCAAGATAGGTACTGACGTTCCCCATCAAAACTTTAATGCCACGCCCCCTGATTCCGCCCCCATCCCCCCTTCTCCAAGAAATTGGAAACGCCTGTAGCTTTCACATTTTTTGGGCTAGAGCCACCAAATTTTGTGAGAAGATAGATATTGACGTTCCCCAAAAAAATGCATCAAAATTTTGGATGCCACGCCCACCTAAGCCACCCGCTTTATAAAATCGGAATCGGCTATATCTTTAACAGTTTTAGAGCTAGAGCAACCAAACTTGGTAGGAAGATTGATAGTGACAGTTAAAAACATTTGATTCAAAATTTTGGATGCCACGCCCACCAAAGCCACCCGCCTTATAAAATCGGAATCGGCTATATCTTTAACAGTTTTTGAGCTAGAGCCACCAAACTTATTAGGAAGATAGATAGTGACAGTTAAAAACATTTGATTCAAAAATTTGGATGCCACGCCTACCTCTGCTGCCAACCTTTTAAATTTGGGAGTTAAGTTATCTTCCACAGTTTTTGAGCTAAAGTCACCAAATTTTGTAACATGATAGCTGGCGATGTTTACCACATGGCCCACTCCCTTCGCCCCTGCATTCCCCCTTATCAACCGTTCATTTACTGGTATCAAAGTATTCCGCAGTCGGTTGCGTCCGACTGCAACGTTTTTACTTGTTTTTATTCATTCTGTTTTTTAACTTCTTCGCAAATCTGGTCGCATTTACACGATGAACTTTTGCATTCAATTGTTTCTTTGTAAATGCAATTCTGATTTAAATTTATTGTCGATAAACATACATTTCGCCCCGAATTCAACAAGTTCTTTGGTCCAAAACATATTTCTTGACAATTTATAAGCCACAACAATGTATTTACTATTTGCGCTAATATTTTCTTGTGCGATATGTCGTATCGATAACTTTATTATTAATATCAAACACTGTGCAACTCTGTGCTTACATGCAATCGGAATAAAGCAAAGCAAAATGAGAAAAATATATAATTCCTACAAAAGTCATGTTTCATTGCTTGCAGTTGTTACCATTCTTCTCCCTTTGCCTACAAGCAAATGTTACGTTAGCAAAAACATCATCGTGTGAAACGGGTCTTAGATGCTTTTACAGTGATATCAATTGACTCACAGAAAAATTAAAATATGTCTATTGAAACTTTAGGTATTAGTAGTGTTTTGGTGCCGCATTCAGTTATTGCCATAATTGGAGATGGAGCCTGCCTTTTTAGATAAATTTCCTACCTTTTATTTGGTAGGCAAGGCTTCAGCTTAAATATGAGTCACTATGTCAAATTCATATACTTATGGTACTGCATGTGAGCTTCAGGCAGCAGCAGAAATTTATGCTGTAAATTTTAAAGTTTTTCAAAATGGAAATATATTACAAGCATTTGGAAATATTATGCATCCTGTTAAAAGATTGCGTTTTACCGGACCATTAATGAATGGATATTTTGATGTTTATATTCCTTTAGAGGAAGTATTAATTCAAGATCCTGATACGTCATGTGAATGTTAAACCTGAAATGTTAAGAATTCCGTTAACACTCATCTGTCCCTAAGAAAAAATAACAAATCAGTCCCTGGTGTGTCAATTTGACACAATCAAAAAAAATGTAAGGAAAAATATTTTTAAAATTGAAAATATTTATATATATAACAAAATTAAATAATAAAAACAAATATATCTATGAATCGCATGTTTCGCATAGAACAAAGCGATGCTGCGGGCAAACTTTTTTCATGCACCTATCGCATTCGACAGAGTGGATGTTTGCATTC
Organism: Scaptomyza hsui; assembly: GCA_018152825.1. Taxonomy (NCBI): domain Eukaryota; kingdom Metazoa; phylum Arthropoda; class Insecta; order Diptera; family Drosophilidae; genus Scaptomyza; species Scaptomyza hsui. The sequence continues at coordinate 108,705 of JAECXO010000200.1, forward strand.
TTTGCCTGTGGGCATATGTGGCACCTTGCGCGCTTCCCAGTTGGAGTGTGGTGCATCAAGCGACTGTTCGCAGATGCATCAGCTTCGGTTTGGACTAGCTGCTCGCCGTCCTGAATCCCACGGACTACCGACAACGCTCTCTCGCCTCGTGGTGCTCGTTCCCGGTAGTCGATATGCGGCGTGACTAGGGAGTACCCGAGCTCAATCAAAAAAGGCGGCGACGGATGTTTTTTTTGGCCAAATTCCAGTTTGGATTCAATTCCGTGAATAAAATTAACGCATTCAACCCAGATATATCTAGAATATTGCAAAATACTGCTACAGGCCATCTGTTGACTTTGCGTTTGCAGCGATAAGTGCCTACCATCTCATCCACAATGTCGACGCCGCATTTCGTTCTATTATAAAAATTTATAGTTTCCGGCTTTTTTTAACGTCTTTCTCTTCTATTTGTGTCGATAGATGCATTGTGCTGAGCAACGTAACGAAACGACGTCTCTTCGTTACGTACGAAACCACTGTCAAGTTCAGCACGTGATCGAACACAAATTGAGAATGGTACAGTGGTTTGTTCTTCATGTCCAGTACCAGAGGTGGCAGCTCCTTTCTATTTTACGAATAGTGCCAACGGTTGTCATTTGTCTCTGCTTCAATTTTACCGCAAAAGCGTGGGATGTGAAGAAATTGTCGGTAGTAACGTTTCTTCCGTTGAGTCCCTCTGTAGCTGCAATACAACCCGTTCTGCCAGGTTTACTTCGGGTGCACAGTTGCTGTTACGACCAATGTAAACATCAACAGCATACACGTAAAATGTTGATGCATCACACAGAATCCAGTGTTTGATATTTGATATTTGCAGGGTTTCGACGGGATATACTGCGTAAAAGGACATCGACCACGGTATGGTAGCAACTGCTCGTCGACGGTTACATTTTTGCCAGGAAGATAGCACAATTTGTGTCGATATGCCCATTTATCAAAAATTGCTCAAACTGGAGCGAATTTGTCTCGAAAACGGAAGTGTGCTCTCTTCCCGATCGTCGAACCGCAAACACCGAGTGATCTGCTTATAACGCTTGAGCGACATTGTTGCTGCAAATATCGGTCGTCCACTTTTTAGATTCCACAGCTCAGTGATACATTCACCATGCGACCGATACACTCCTGCAAGCAGCAAAACTCAATAATATGCTCGCATAGTACAGATGTCGACATTCTTCCATTCACTTCCACATGTCCGTATGCCGTACAAATTGGTCATGTCGACAATGGTCTGCTCCATGGGTTCGAGAAATAAGAGCATTGCAGAGAGCTTATCAACACAGCGTGATGCTGCGAACACTGTGGCACCTGACGACGGAAATTAGATGAATAATAAATACCCTGTTGAATACTAAGCACGACGCAAATTATTTGTACCTGAGCTTTCACGCAGGTTACAAATAGCTTGTCGTATAGTATTCGGTTGGTCCAGCGAGTACTCAATTTTTTTGTCTTTTGACAAAAATGCTGAGCTGGGCTCTGCAACCAATTCTCGTCGGTATCGCTATTAGTTTCAGTTTCCACATCAGTCTCATTTTCATTTGGCTCTTAGTCGCTGTCATAGTCATCTGATTCAAACGGATCCATCTGCTCGTACTCCTCGTCGCTCATCACTATATTTCCCGATGCAGACGCCATATTCTTGGTTTTTGATATCCTGGTATATTTTTTGTAGGTCCTCTATAGGTTCAAGCTTGAACCAGTTGTGAATTACAAGAAAAAAAACCCATGCCTACTATTTTGGTAGTACATAAAAGGTAACAGGCAATAAGGAAAAACCAAAGTGCCCGTAATTTTCCCATATGTGTCAAATTGACACGCCAGGGACTCTTTTGTAACTTCTTCATTTGCAACGAAAATAACAATGGAAATATATTTAAATTATGATTTTCTGAAAATTCGTCAAAATTCGTTCAGTGAGCCAAAATTTTATTTACATTCGATAAGTAGAAAAGCTGCAAAAGCATTTTGAATCTCAAAATTGTGTCAAATTGACACAAGGGACAGATGCGTGTTAAATGACAAAGGCGGTTCACCGACAAAACAAAAAAAAACTCACGAAAACATTCAGTTGAAAAATATCTTGATAAAAATAGGGACAAGCACATAGAAGCATCAAAAAGATTTCAGGTTAATCAGGAAAAGCGAATATTAAATACTTTGCTATAATATGTTGTTAAATATTTTATATATGATAAACTATCGGCGCAGCGAAGCAAGCAGGACACTAACTAGTGTTATATATAATATTATGTTATATATAAGTAGGCTGGCAAAAATCCTCAACTGAACCCACCACGAGGGTGCCGGCTGGGCAATGGGCATCGTGCTGCCTCGAAACAAACGAGGGGCACTTTGGTGCTATTTGCCTTGCAGAGGGGCAAGTCGGTGTCTGTCCGAGGTGAGCTCCGCACATCTCAATGGCCTCAGCACGGCGAGGATTCGGTGCAAACCATGTCTCTCAATGGCTCCGGTACGGCGAGGGTGCGGCGAAAACCAAGGCAACCGGCACCGTATTGCCCTGAAACAATCGGACAGTACTTTGGTGCAACTCGCCTGTGAAGAACAGGTCGATACATAGCAAAGGTGCGCTACATATTTCTCAAAAGCTTCGGCAATGCGGGAATATGGAGCAAGTCATGGTTCGAGGTTCTTGGCAGTAAGACTAAAATGCTATGGGTAGACCTCCCATAACAGAAAAATCATATGGAGAAGACTAAGTATGAAACTCGGACTGAGATGTCAGTCCAAACGTCGGTGGGGTTGACAGCGACCACCGGCGGGCACGGGGGGGAGCAATCCTCTCTACACGTCGCCAAAGGTCAAAGGAGGGCATGAAAGCCAAAGCCCAATATCAGGCCGCCCTTAAGATCAGGGCTCGGCTCGCGGACTGCAAGCGGGCTCTCACTGCGGATGAGGTCAGCCAGCAGAAGTGGGCCGATCAAAAGATCGAAGAGGGTAGAGCCTTTTACGCGGTGGAGGAGCTTCTGGCCGGCAAACGCCAGTGCTCCGCTGAAACCGCTAAAGCAGAGGTGCCAGCTTGCAAGTGGCCCTGCAACAAGCCAGTGTCGCGGGCAAAACCGACAGCCAGCGATGTGGCGAGGCGGCACCTAGTCGTCGCGCTCATCGATCGGAGCGACCCAAACGGACAGATGCAGCCCGAACAGTGGAAGACGGTGGAGGCGCTACTGTTCGAAGAGCTTCTGAGGCGTATGGGAGAACCGGACTCGCTTCCCATCTCTTTTGATGGAGCGGGCTGGCTCGCCGGCGTTAAGATCCTAAGCTGAAAGGATGACCTCACCCTGAAGTGGGTCACCGGCGTCGTGGCCGCGCTGAGAGCTCCGTGGGAGGGTGCCCAGCTGGAGGTAGTGGACAGAACCCGTATTCCGTCCATACCGAAGGCAAAGGTACTCTTCCCACGTGTTATTCCAGCCGACCAGGCGCTTCAACTTCTAAACTGGCAGAATCCGGACGTGCCATCCGTTGATTGGAAGGTGATCCATGTCGCGAAGCCCGATAAAAAGGGTCAGCAAATAGTCCTCCAAATCAACAAGGAGGCCGAGGAGATGCTGTACCCGAGGTTTGGGAAGATGGCGTGGGGCGTCGGTAGTGTATACCTTTGTCTCAAGAAGCGCCACCCCGACGATACAAACACCAACACGTTGATGGCTGGCGAAGTGGAGAAAGACCTGGCGGAGGTCACCCGCGCCACAAAAAACCTGGAGATAGAGGACGACGAGGACGCGGACATAAACGTTGTAGAGGTCCCATCCGGGGAGGACACCACAAACAGCCATGCAGCTGAGAGTCCTGAACAACCCGAATTACAACATATTCTACCCGACACCAGTAAGTAGAGCAAGGACCGCGATCCTAGTAAGGAAAGGTATCTATGCTTATTTAATGTCTAATTACAGCACTGACGACTTAACGGTGGTAGCGCCGGAAGGCGGCAGAGATGAGCCAATCCTAATGGCATCCTGCTACATGGCGCATAAGAACGCCGCACCACCGCAAGAGCTCGCGTGACTGTTGAGGGAGGCTGAGCCAAAGAAGCAGCCACTTGTCATCGGCACTGACGCTAATGCGCATCACACGGTGTGGGGCATCAGGGACACCAACGACAGAGGTGAGTCACTGCTAGACTTTATACTGCAATCCAATCTTAAGATAACAAATGTGGTGGAAGAGCTGACCTATGTAGGTCCCACCTCATCCAATGTGCTAGACATCACCCTCGCGTCGGTAACGAGTACCGTAGTCACAGAATGGGGAGTCCTTAGTAGACACTCCTTCTCACACAGGGATATATATAATTCCGAGTGAACTTTGAGAGTGAACACAATAAAAAAACGTACAGGAATCCGCGGAATATAAACTGGGAACAGTTTAAAAAATAAATCGAAAGAAATCTACCAAGGCCGCCCAAGATATCATCAACAGATAAGTTAGAGAAGTCCCTGGAGACACTCAACAAAAATCTGGTGGGAGCCTTTCATAAAACATGCAGACCCTCCCAAGAGAAAAAGAGACACAGAGCCCCATGGTGGACTCCAGAACTCAAGGGACAGAGAATAGATGTACAGGAACTATTTAAACTCGCCAAGCAAGCGGATGTAGAACCAGTATGGGAGGAATATAGAATAAGGCTCCGTGACCTTAAGAAAAAAGTACGGGCAGCCAAAAGGAACGCATGGCGCAGCTTCTGTTCAGGCATAGAAAAGACATCTGACACCGCAAGGTTAAGAAAGTTACTTGCCCGCCAACAGACAGTACAAAGCCAACTTAAAACTGAAGATGGGAGATGGACGGAAAACAGCTCGGATGCAGTAAATGTGCTCTTGGAGGCACATTTCCAAGGCAGTAAAGACGTCACTACTACGACAGAAATGATGTTTACACACACGCGGGCAGAAATACCTGCAGACATCATAACGACAGACAGAATACTGTGGGCTATAGACTCTTTTGAGGGTTACAAATCCCCAGGTCCGGACGGGATTTTTCCGGCCATGTTGCAGTATGTAAAGCAATTGATTACTTCATGGCTTAGGGAAATATACAGGGGATGCCTTAGTCATGCCTATGTGCCTGTGGCCTGGAGGACAGTTTTCCTGCCCAAAGCAGGGAAATGCAGCCACGTGTTACCAAAAGACTACAGACCCATCAGCCTGGCCTCATTCCTACTAAAAACATTGGAAAAGCTTATCGACCTCCATATAAGAGAGAATACAGCTATAACCCTGGAACCCAATCAGCACGCATACACGAAAGGAAAATCGTAGAGAAAGCATTACACCACAAAGAATACGCCTTAGGCGCATTCGTAGACATCGCAGGAGCATTCAAAAATGTGTCCACAGAATTTATAATGCACAGTCTGTGAACTGTGACCCCCCAAGAAGCTGTGTACTCCTGGGTACAGAACCTACTGCGCAGCAGGAGAGTACAAGCGGAATGGGGAACCACCGCCGCAATCAGGGAACCAAAACGGGGCACCCCCAAGGGGGAGTGCTCTCCCCCCTGTTGTGGAACCTTCTGGTCAACGACTTTTTACGGAAATTCAAACGGAGAGCCCAAAGATAGCCGCCTATGCGGATGACATAGGCATAATTATCGCGGGCATTTCTGCATTTCTGAGGTCAGCCAGCAGAAGTGGGCCGATCAAAAGATCGAAGAGGGTAGAGCCTTTTACGCGGTGGAGGAGCTTCTGGCCGGCAAACGCCAGTGCTCCGCTGAAACCGCTAAAGCAGAGGTGCCAGCTTGCAAGTGGCCCTGCAACAAGCCAGTGTCGCGGGCAAAACCGACAGCCAGCGATGTGGCGAGGCGGCACCTAGTCGTCGCGCTCATCGATCGGAGCGACCCAAACGGACAGATGCAGCCCGAACAGTGGAAGACGGTGGAGGTGCTACTGTTCGAAGAGCTTCTGAAGCGTATGGGAGAACCGGACTCGCTTCCCATCTCTTTTGATGGAGCGGGCTGGCTCGCCGGCGTTAAGATCCTAAGCTGAAAGGATGACCTCACCCTGAAGTGGGTCACCGGCGTCGTGGCCGCGCTGAGAGCTCCGTGGGAGGGTGCCCAGCTGGAGGTAGTGGACAGAACCCGTATTCCGTCCATACCGAAGGCAAAGGTACTCTTCCCACGTGTTATTCCAGCCGACCAGGCGCTTCAACTTCTAAACTGGCAGAATCCGGACGTGCCATCCGTTGATTGGAAGGTGATCCATGTCGCGAAGCCCGATAAAAAGGGTCAGCAAATAGTCCTCCAAATCAACAAGGAGGCCGAGGAGATGCTGTACCCGAGGTTTGGGAAGATGGCGTGGGGCGTCGGTAGTGTATACCTTTGTCTCAAGAAGCGCCACCCCGACGATACAAACACCAACACGTTGATGGCTGTCGAAGTTTAGAAAGACCTGGCGGAGGTCACCCGCGCCACAAAAAACCTGGAGATAGAGGACGACGAGGACGCGGACATAAACGTTGTAGAGGTCCCATCCGGGGAGGACACCACAAACAGCCATGCAGCTGAGAGTCCTGAACAACCCGAATTACAACATATTCTACCCGACACCAGTAAGTAGAGCAAGGACCGCGATCCTAGTAAGGAAAGGTATCTATGCTTATTTAATGTCTAATTACAGCACTGACGACTTAACGGTGGTAGCGCTGGAAGGCGGCAGAGACGAGCCAATCCTAATGGCATCCTGCTACATGGCGCATGAGAACGCCGGACCACCGCAAGAGCTCGCGTGACTGTTGAGGGAGGCTGAGCCAAAGAAGCAGCCACTTGTCATCGGCACTGACGCTAATGCGCATCACACGGTGTGGGGCATCAGGGACACCAACGACAGAGGTGAGTCACTGCTAGACTTTATACTGCAATCCAATCTTAAGATAACAAATGTGGTGGAAGAGCTGACCTATGTAGGTCCCACCTCATCCAATGTGCTAGACATCACCCTCGCGTCGGTAACGAGTACCGTAGTCACAGAATGGGGAGTCCTTAGTAGACACTCCTTCTCACACAGGGATATATATAATTCCGAGTGAACTTTGAGAGTGAACACAATAAAAAAAACGTACAGGAATCCGCGGAATATAAACTGGGAACAGTTTAAAAAATAAATCGAAAGAAATCTACCAAGGCCGCCCAAGATATCATCAACAGATAAGTTAGAGAAGTCCCTGGAGACACTCAACAAAAATCTGGTGGGAGCCTTTCATAAAACATGCAGACCCTCCCAAGAGAAAAAGAGACACAGAGCCCCATGGTGGACTCCAGAACTCAAGGGACAGAGAATAGATGTACAGGAACTATTTAAACTCGCCAAGCAAGCGGATGTAGAACCAGTATGGGAGGAATATAGAATAAGGCTCCGTGACCTTAAGAAAAAAGTACGGGCAGCCAAAAGGAACGCATGGCGCAGCTTCTGTTCAGGCATAGAAAAGACATCTGACACCGCAAGGTTAAGAAAGTTACTTGCCCGCCAACAGACAGTACAAAGCCAACTTAAAACTGAAGATGGGAGATGGACGGAAAACAGCTCGGATGCAGTAAATTTGCTCTTGGAGGCACATTTCCAAGGCAGTAAAGAAGTCACTACTACGACAGAAATGATGTTTACACACACGCGGGCAGAAATACCTGCAGACATCATAACGACAGACAGAATACTGTGGGCTATAGACTCTTTTGAGGGTTACAAATCCCCAGGTCCGGACGGGATTTTTCCGGCCATGTTGCAGTATGTAAAGCAATTGATTACTTCATGGCTTAGGGAAATATACAGGGGATGCCTTAGTCATGCCTATGTGCCTGTGGCCTGGAGGACAGTTTTCCTGCCCAAAGCAGGGAAATGCAGCCACGTGTTACCAAAAGACTACAGACCCATCAGCCTGGCCTCATTCCTACTAAAAACATTGGAAAAGCTTATCGACCTCCATATAAGAGAGAATACAGCTATAACCCTGGAACCAAATCAGCACGCATACACGAAAGGAAAATCGTAGAGAAAGCATTACACCACAAAGAATACGCCTTAGGCGCATTCGTAGACATCGCAGGAGCATTCAAAAATGTGTCCACAGAATTTATAATGCACAGTCTGTGAACTGTGACCCCCCAAGAAGCTGTGTACTCCTGGGTACAGAACCTACTGCGCAGCAGGAGAGTACAAGCGGAATGGGGAACCACCGCCGCAATCAGGGAACCAAAACGGGGCACCCCCAAGGGGGAGTGCTCTCCCCCCTGTTGTGGAACCTTCTGGTCAACGACTTTTTACGGAAATTCAAACGGAGAGCCCAAAGATAGCCGCCTATGCGGATGACATAGGCATAATTATCGCGGGCATTTCTGCATTTCTGAGGTCAGCCAGCAGAAGTGGGCCGATCAAAAGATCGAAGAGGGTAGAGCCTTTTACGCGGTGGAGGAGCTTCTGGCCGGCAAACGCCAGTGCTCCGCTGAAACCGCTAAAGCAGAGGTGCCAGCTTGCAAGTGGCCCTGCAACAAGCCAGTGTCGCGGGCAAAACCGACAGCCAGCGATGTGGCGAGGCGGCACCTAGTCGTCGCGCTCATCGATCGGAGCGACCCAAACGGACAGATGCAGCCCGAACAGTGGAAGACGGTGGAGGTGCTACTGTTCGAAGAGCTTCTGAAGCGTATGGGAGAACCGGACTCGCTTCCCATCTCTTTTGATGGAGCGGGCTGGCTCGCCGGCGTTAAGATCCTAAGCTGAAAGGATGACCTCACCCTGAAGTGGGTCACCGGCGTCGTGGCCGCGCTGAGAGCTCCGTGGGAGGGTGCCCAGCTGGAGGTAGTGGACAGAACCCGTATTCCGTCCATACCGAAGGCAAAGGTACTCTTCCCACGTGTTATTCCAGCCGACCAGGCGCTTCAACTTCTAAACTGGCAGAATCCGGACGTGCCATCCGTTGATTGGAAGGTGATCCATGTCGCGAAGCCCGATAAAAAGGGTCAGCAAATAGTCCTCCAAATCAACAAGGAGGCCGAGGAGATGCTGTACCCGAGGTTTGGGAAGATGGCGTGGGGCGTCGGTAGTGTATACCTTTGTCTCAAGAAGCGCCACCCCGACGATACAAACACCAACACGTTGATGGCTGGCGAAGTGGAGAAAGACCTGGCGGAGGTCACCCGCGCCACAAAAAACCTGGAGATAGAGGACGACGAGGACGCGGACATAAACGTTGTAGAGGTCCCATCCGGGGAGGACACCACAAACAGCCATGCAGCTGAGAGTCCTGAACAACCCGAATTACAACATATTCTACCCGACACCAGTAAGTAGAGCAAGGACCGCGATCCTAGTAAGGAAAGGTATCTATGCTTATTTAATGTCTAATTACAGCACTGACGACTTAACGGTGGTAGCGCTGGAAGGCGGCAGAGACGAGCCAATCCTAATGGCATCCTGCTACATGGCGCATGAGAACGCCGCACCACCGCAAGAGCTCGCGTGACTGTTGAGGGAGGCTGAGCCAAAGAAGCAGCCACTTGTCATCGGCACTGACGCTAATGCGCATCACACGGTGTGGGGCATCAGGGACACCAACGACAGAGGTGAGTCACTGCTAGACTTTATACTGCAATCCAATCTTAAGATAACAAATGTGGTGGAAGAGCTGACCTATGTAGGTCCCACCTCATCCAATGTGCTAGACATCACCCTCGCGTCGGTAACGAGTACCGTAGTCACAGAATGGGGAGTCCTTAGTAGACACTCCTTCTCACACAGGGATATATATAATTCCGAGTGAACTTTGAGAGTGAACACAATAAAAAAACGTACAGGAATCCGCGGAACACAAACTGGGAACAGTTTAAAAAATAAATCGAAAGAAATCTACCAAGGCCGCCCAAGATATCATCAACAGATAAGTTAGAGAAGTCCCTGGAGACACTCAACAAAAATCTGGTGGGAGCCTTTCATAAAACATGCAGACCCTCCCAAGAGAAAAAGAGACACAGAGCCCCATGGTGGACTCCAGAACTCAAGGGACAGAGAATAGATGTACAGGAACTATTTAAACTCGCCAAGCAAGCGGATGTAGAACCAGTATGGGAGGAATATAGAATAAGGCTCCGTGACCTTAAGAAAAAAGTACGGGCAGCCAAAAGGAACGCATGGCGCAGCTTCTGTTCAGGCATAGAAAAGACATCTGACACCGCAAGGTTAAGAAAGTTACTTGCCCGCCAACAGACAGTACAAAGCCAACTTAAAACTGAAGATGGGAGATGGACGGAAAACAGCTCGGATGCAGTAAATGTGCTGTTGGAGGCACATTTCCAAGGCAGTAAAGAAGTCACTACTACGACAGAAATGATGTTTACACACACGCGGGCAGAAATACCTGCAGACATCATAACGACAGACAGAATACTGTGGGCTATAGACTCTTTTGAGGGTTACAAATCCCCAGGTCCGGACGGGATTTTTCCGGCCATGTTGCAGTATGTAAAGCAATTGATTACTTCATGGCTTAGGGAAATATACAGGGGATGCTTTAGTCATGCCTATGTGCCTGTGGCCTGGAGGACAGTTTTCCTGCCCAAAGCAGGGAAATGCAGCCACGTGTTACCAAAAGACTACTGACCCATCAGCCTGGCCTCATTCCTACTAAAAACATTGGAAAAGCTTATCGACCTCCATATAAGAGAGAATACAGCTATAACCCTGGAACCAAATCAGCACGCATACACGAAAGGAAAATCGTAGAGAAAGCATTACACCACAAAGAATACGCCTTAGGCGCATTCGTAGACATCGCAGGAGCATTCAAAAATGTGTCCACAGAATTTATAATGCACAGTCTGTGAACTGTGACCCCCCAAGAAGCTGTGTACTCCTGGGTACAGAACCTACTGCGCAGCAGGAGAGTACAAGCGGAATGGGGAACCACCGCCGCAATCAGGGAACCAAAACGGGGCACCCCCAAGGGGGAGTGCTCTCCCCCCTGTTGTGGAACCTTCTGGTCAACGACTTGTTACGGAAATTCAAACGGAGAGCCCAAAGATAGCCGCCTATGCGGATGACAAAGGCATAATTATCGCGGGCATTTCTGGATCGACGATGTCAAAGGTTTGAAAATGTGGAACACGCTATGGCAACGTATACGCTTAGCTCTAAGGTGGGAAAAAGTAGCAAAGTCTCTAACACCAGTAAAAAATGATCCAACACAAATGAATGTGTGTTTTGTGAGACCTCTTGCCATTTAATATACTACTGTTTCAATTTTAGAAATCTGTCTCCGCAACTGCGTCTACGCGAGGTAAAGAATCTTTCTCTTTGCATTAATTGCCTGCGCAAAGGTTATCGGCTAAAAGAGTGCAGCTACACTGCCTGCAACCGTTGTAAGGCCAAGCATCATACGCTTCTGCATTTTGAGAATCAGATTGCATCACTTGAAGCCCAAAATCTCAGTCAAGACATTGTGCTCTTGGCAACTGCTGTCATAAACGTTAGAAGTCGCACTGGGGTTCTGGTTCCTTGCCGTGCGCTTCTCGATGCTGGGACGCAGGTGCACATTATTACGTCTCGTTTAGCTAAACACTGCTCAACAGTTCAACAGCTGCGCAAGCTTCGGTCCCCTAGTGTCTAGTGTTGCCTCAGAATTCTATTCAGCGGATATAAGTTTTCAATCGCGAACATCTGAAAATTCTGCTAACCCTCAGTTTTAGTAGCTCCGTCTATAACTGGAAATCAGCCAAGCTACGATATTAGCACTGATCTCTGGAATATACCCGCAAATATTCGCTTGGCTGATCCAGAATTCATTAAGCCGCATCAAATCGATCTGTTAATTGGAGCTCGTCTGTGTTTTGAATTGTTATGTGTTGGTAAGATCAAAATCGCTCCAGGTCTGCCCATTGTACAAACAACTCAACTGGGCTAGATTGTGACAGGAGGAACGTCTTAGACGAGCCCTGCCTCATTGATGGTCACTCGCTCGGTTTCGATGCCAAATCCCAGCCCTGATCACAAACTTGATGAAATCGTTCGTCGGTTTTGGGAGGTAGAATCTTGTTCTCGTTCCGTTAACGAATCTAACAAGGAGGATTGTAAAGCGCATTATAAACAAACTTTTGCTCGTTTGGACACTGGCGAATATTCGGTTCGCCTTCAAGTCAGTCAAGCTGTGGATCTAATTGTCAAGCATATCGTCGGTTTTGTTACGTTTTTTTTTTTTTTAAACTTTGCTATTTATTTTTGGTTTTATCACTTACGAAAAAAACAAGGCAATGACAAAAAGTTTTCATATAAATCTTACAAACATTAAACAGCTAACCGTTAATTTTTGGACTGGTAGCTTGAGATCGCGTTCCTCAACTCATCGCTGGGTAGGGAGGTCATTCCGATGAAGGCGGGATCGGCTGCACGTCTTTGTGAGGCCTCTTGCGAGATTGTTTGGGTACGATGAGAGCTTGCTCAAGTACTTTTCTTGTGTTCCGTTATGACTTCCCTGACCGGTGGTACCTTTAAGTCCTTTTGTATGTTATCGTTGCGAGCGTACCACGGTGCCCCGGTGATAGTTCTCAGGATCTTAGACTGGGCTCTTTGGACGATGTCGATGTTACTGCTGCACGCGTCACCCCATAGCTGGCAGCCATAGGTCCAGATTGGTTCAGAACGGAGTTGTAGAGCAGAACCTTGTAGTCCAGACTTAGCGGAGAGCGGGCGTTGATAAGCGAATGGAGGCTATTGGCTTTGAGTTTAAGCTGTGTTCTCTTAGCTTCAATGTGCCTGCGCCATGTAAGTCTTCTGTCCAAGTGTACTCCCAGGTACGTTACTTCAATTGCTTTCGGAAGTGGGGTGTTATTTAGCGTGAGTGGTGGACAATCTTGCCTGTATAGGGTGAAAGTTACATATTTGCATTTTTGGTCGTTTACCTTAATTCGAAAGTCGGATTGCCAGTTTTCCTCTCTAACCATATGACGAGCAAGCTGTGATGTTGCTTGCAGTGGACATCTGGAGCGGCTGAGAATTGGTTTTGTAAAGTGGAACGCAAATTAGAGCGTCATCCTGAGTTAAAGTCTCAATATTTAGCAATTATCAAAGAGCATGTGGATTTAAATTACATGTCTCTTGTGGAGTCACACATGCTAAGTCGCTGCAAGTATTATCTTAGTCATCATTGCGTTCTTTGCGTTGTGTTTGATGGTTCGGCCGTGTCCTCGTAAATTTAAGTTTAAATGAAATCCTCATGGCAGGCCCAACTATTCAACGCAAGCTGTTCATTACACTGTTGCAGCTTAGGACGTTCCCAATAGTGCTGACTGGTGATATTTGCAAAATGTATAGGTGCGTTAGGATGGTTGAACCCGATTCATACTTGCAATGTTTCCTGTGGCGTAATTCTCCTTATCAGGAAATTTAAGTTTTCAAGCTGGATACTGTCACCTATGGCGGTTCGTTCCATGCAGCAATTGTCTATTGATGAAAAAATATCGTTTCCTGCTGGATCTAAAGTGGTCTTGTGCGATTTTTATGTAGATGATCTCATCACTGGAGGCGACTCTGCCGAGGAAGTAGCTGACATTATGGAGAAAACAGTCAATCTGCTTCAGAAAGGAAATTTTAAGCTTAGAAAGTGGGGCTCCAATGATCCTTGCGTGCTTTAACAGGTTCATGATGAGGAAAAGGAGACTTTTCAAATTTTGACGATGGCACGGATGTCACGAAGACTCTCGGACTTACATGGGATCCAGCTTCTGACTGTCTTCGGTTCAACTTCTCGCCTATGAAAGTGCCTGGAGAGCCTAGCATTTCTACCATTTCTATGACCCGCTTGGATTTATCGGACCCGTGGTAGCCAAGGCCAAGATCTTTTTGCAGCTCATTTGGAGAGAGCATTAGGATTGGGATGAAAGTCTTCCTGCTTCTTTACACTGTTATTGGAATAGTTTGTGTACCGACATTTGTATCACAGAGCAAATAAAACTCCCTCGACTGGTCATCGTTCCAAAAGGCATAATCGAAGTTCATGGTTTTAGCGATGCTAGCATTGAAGCTTACGGTGGATGCATTTACGTCGTATCCATATCAGAGGGACGGCGCATAGTTCGTTTGTTGTGCTCTAAGTCTCAAGTGGCACCCTTGCGAACCACTCACAGTACCTAAGCTGGAATTATCTTCTGATGCACTCCTATCTCAGCACATTCGGGAAATAGCTCAAATGAATTTGTTCAACTGCAGATACTATTGTTGGTCGGATTCGGCAGTTGCTTTGTCCTGGATACGTGATGAGACTTCTCGACTCCACACTTTCACAGCCAATCGCATATCGCTAGTACAAGAGCTAACGACAGGAATGGAATGGCGCTACGTATCTACGGCATGCAACCTAGCAAACATTCTTTCTAGAGGAGCACTTCCAAGCGAATTTATAGAATCATCGTTATGGTGGAATGCTAATGGCGTTTCACAGCATAAACTTGAGTTAACTCAATTCCTACTCGACAAGCACATCGTCATTATGCTACTCTCCGAAACACACCTTACAAACAAATATAATTTTACAATAAGCGGATACACATTCTACGGAACCAATCATCCCGATTGTAAGGCACACGGCGGGACTGGTATTTTGATTAGAAGCCGGCTGAAGCACCACTACCACAAAGTGTTCGCCAGAAACTATCCACAGGCCACATCTTTAAAAAAAACATCTTGATTGGGGTAACCAAATTGCACTAGCCGCCGTCTACTGCCCCCTCGATTCACCATATCTGAAGATCAATTTATGGAATTTTTCAACTCATTAGGAGAACACTTTATAGCAGCAGGAGACTACAATGCCAAGCACACACACTGGAGATCTCGCCTTGTGAATCCAAAGGGAAAGCAGCTGTACAACGCACTTGTAAAAGTAAACAACAGGCTCGGCCATGTCTCTCCTGGCACACCAACTTACTGGCCCACAGACCCCAAGAAACTACCCGACTTGATTGATTTTGCAGTTACCAAAAATAATCCCCGCAGCCTGATAAGCGCCGAAAGCCTCTAGGATCTTTCATCCGACCACTCGCCTGTTCTTAAACAATTACTACGCCACCCAGAGTTTGTAAATCGCCTGGTTAAGTTGACCTCACAAAAAACTAACTGGCTCAAATACAAATAATACATAAGTTCACACATTGAACTAAATCCGCATCTGAATGTGGAAGCTGACATCGACTCTATGGCAAACAAACTTGAGTCAGTCTTCGTCGAAGCAGCTCGCATCTCAACACCAACACCAGTAAATGCAGTACACGTCCAAACGACAACAAATACTCAAATCGAACAGCTCGTTCATGAAAAGCGGTGCCTCAGACGACACTGGCAATCCCATAGATCGCCTACAGCAAAGCAAAATCTAAGAAGAGCCACACGTAAACTCACCAAAGCGTTAAAGCGAGAAGAAGAATATGCCCAACGCCGATATATTGAGCAACTATCAACATCTGGCACTAAAAACTCTTTGTGGAAAGCTCACCCAACTCTAAGTCCACCGACAGAAACAGTGATGCCTTTAAGAAACCATGCAGGCGGCTGGGCCCGGAGCGATGAAGACAGAGCCAACACATTTGCGGATCATCTGCAAAAAGTTTTCCAACCTAATCCTGCTACAAACGCGTTCGAATTTCCGACCTTACTAAACGACTCTCTGAGTCAACATGAGCCAATTGTATTTCGCCCGAATGAAGTCGCAAGAATTATCAACCAGCATCTAAATCCAAAAAATTCCCCGGGCTGGGACTTAATTATTGAGCTTCCCTATTGTGCAGTCTACATCATTGCCCAGTTATTCAATGCAATCACAAAACTCGGCCGCTTTCCAGAGAGATGGAAAAAGTCTATCATCATAATGATTCCAAAGCTGGGTAAAGATCGGACAGTTCCCTCGTCGTACAGACCTATAAGCCTTTTATCGTGTCTATCAAAACTCTTCGAAAAATGTTTGCTGACTCGGATTAATCAATTCCTGAATCTCCATAACATAATCCCATCAAATCAATTCGGCTTTCGTGAAATACACGGAACTATTGAGGTCAACCTCATAACATAAGAAATACGGGGCGCGTTCGAAAATAGAGAATACTCTACTGCAATATTTTTGGATGTGTCTCTGGCGTTCGACAGAGTCTGGTTGGAAGGTCTGCTGTATACATTCCAACTTGCTCGTCATATGGTTAGAGAGGAAAACTGGCTATCCGACTTTCGAATTAAGGTAAGCGAACAAAAATGCAAATATGTAACTTTTTCCCTATACAGGCAAGATTGACAGAAGACTTACATGGCGCAGGTACATTGAAGCTAAGAGAACACAGCTTAAGCTCAAAGCCAATAGCCTCCATTGGCATATCAACGCCCGCTCTCCGCTAAGTCTGGACTACAAGGTTCTGCTCTACAACTCCGTTTTGAAACCAATCTGGACCTATGGCTGCCAGCTATGGGGTAACGCGTGCAGCTGTAACATCGACATCTTCCAAAGAGCCCAGTCGAAGATCCTGAGAACTATCACCGGGGCACCGTGGTATGTTCGCAACGAAAACATACAAAATGACTTAAAGGTACCACCGGTCAGGGAAGTCATAACGGAACACAAGGAAAGGTACTTGAGGAAACTCACATCGCACCCAAACAATCTCACGAGGGGCCTCACAAATACGTGCAGCCGATCCCGCCTTCATCGTAATGACCTTCCTACCCAGCGATGAGTTGAGGACCGCGACTCCAAGCTATCAGTCCAAAAAGTAACTGGTAGATAAGTAACGTTAGTAAGATTTGTAAACTTTTTGACATTTCCTAGTTTTATGTTAAGGGAGCCAAAAATAAATAGCAAAGCTTAAAAAAAAAAAAACGTTATGGTCTAATGGCCCCGATTTTTTAACCAAAGGAGATTGCGAATGGCCTGCATCATGTCTACCGGCCCGGACACTAGTTGGTATTTCTAGAAGCTCTGATGTCAGCATAGGATGCAAGTTTGTAAATTCGCTTCATAACCTGCGTCGTGTCTTTGGCTATATATGTATATATAAATTTCGAAATCGCATCAGACATCCCAGTCTCACAGTAGATTGGATACACAAAGGCACTCAATTACTCTTGCGGAGCATCCAGATGGCGGATCTGAGAGATGATTATAGGGCTCTTCAAGGCGGACGGACGATCAAATCATCCAGCTCTATTGCCTCGCTTTCACCATTCTTGGAAGAGTTTGGACTTCTTCGTGTTGGTGGCCGTCTAAAGCACTCGAGCATGGATTTCGATGCTCAGCATCCGATCATACTTCCGAGTCATCATCCTGTCACACGCGCAATCTTCATTCACTTTCACAGGCGTCAGCTTTCTCTTCTTGCTCAAATTCGGCTCCACTATTGGCCTATTGGTGACCGCAAGCCAGCGTGACTATCAAATGCATCATGTGCATTTGAGCTAAACCGGCACTGGCTGAGACAGTCATGGCGGATCTTCCCCGGGATCGTGTAAGTGGCTGGCATCCTTTCGCTGGCACTGGAGCAGCTTTCCCTAATGCGCTTAAGCGGTTCTTTCTAACCAGATGTAAACCTGTTCGCATATGGTCGGAAAATGCGACAAACTTCGTGGGAGCCAAGAATGACCTAGCTGAACTCAATCGTCTCTACCTCAGCGAGAAGCTCATTAACTTGTCCGAGAGTTTTGTATCGCTGATAAAATCAAATGGGAATTCATCCCACCTCGTTCCCTGCACTTTGGTGGACTTTGGGAGGCGGCGGTGAAGACAGCAAAATAAAATTTTTATCGGTCGGTCGGACCCTCGCTTCTGCCCCTGGAAGATCTGCGCACACTCGTCTGCCACATTGGCGCAATAATAAACTCTCGATCTCTTTTTCTACTTTCAGAGCACCCTGCAAATCTGGATGTGTTAACTCCTGCGCACTTCCTTGGCACTGCGCCAGTCGCACTATATCCGGAGCCTGATGTTACCGCTCTGAACGTTAGCCACCTAGATCGCTGGCAGCGTATAACGTATTATCAGCAAATTTTCTGGAGTCGTTGGCGTGAGGAATATTTAACGCTTCTTCAGCAGCGATTTAATGGAGAACATCCCAGCCGGGCGTTCTCATTTATGATGTAGTCCCTGTAAGGGATGTAAACTTGCTACTCCTTAAATGGCCACTGGCTCGTATGGTCGAGCTTGTTGCTGATGCTGACGGCGCACAGTGGGGCCATAAACTAATGAAGTGACTTTTAAAATTTAAAAGGCAATTAATAGAAAAGTTCTCAAGCTTTAAAATGAATGCTCGAGGTATCCCAGGTGCTTTAATATTCAAGGTCAAAGTTAAGAAATATTTTCGAGCATATTTTACCTGTAAAATTCAAATTAAAAACGTTTGTTTTTAATCAAAGCTGAAAATTGTTTATAATTTCAATGACTATATCGCATTTTTAGTTGTTTCTATCCGATTTTATAACTTAAATACAAAAAGTTCAAATGTTTATTTTTGGGTGATTTTTTGAGGTTAATTTTTAATATTTGCTATTGATGGCTGATTTCCAACAAAATAATCATCAACATTAAGGTTATTAAGGTCAGAGCTGCAAACCAGTCCGAACCCGAACCCTGTGGAATCGGTTCTCTGCGGCTTCGACGCTTTCTGGAACCGAACGCTGAACCGAACCCAAACAACGTATCGGAACAGTGAACCGAACCGGTTTCATTTTTATTTAAGGGTTCGGTCCAAAAAAAAATATATGCTTAATATTTGAATGTAACTTTGTCAAAATTCGAATTTCCATGTGTTAAGGCCCATTCCCAGCAAAAAAAAATTTCATTTATGAAAAGTGCTCAATTATTTCGTTAGGTTCCACATAAAGTTAGTGTGACCAGCTGTGCCAAATATTTGTAATTTTTTATATGGCAAAATGTAAATATTTGTTGGTCACATTATTTGATTATTGATGATTGTGACAACAAATTGTAAACAATAAAATAAAAAACATGGAAAATTGTGATTTCTTGGTGGCATTAGCTGCTTTCATGATTCTAAGGAGAAGGAGGAAAGCTAATGAGCTAATGAAGCTTTGAAAACGTTTTCTCTTCATATTTTTTTGTGCGTCCATTTTAAATGCTGCCCGGAATAATTGTAAGCCTGCAATTGCATTTTTAAGAACAGCTGGATATGGAATCCACAATGTTCCACTATCGCAACTATCGATTAACTTTTCTGATGCTTGCTGGGAATTTAAAAACGGAACACAGGCTGGAAAATTTCTGACTACTGTTTTTTTTATATAGAGTTGCACATAAAAATTCCGTTTCGGAGCTGCTGGGAATAGGCCTTTACTCAGTAAAGAGGAGACAAAATAACACGTACATGCTCATTTATGCTCATTAATCCCTCGGGTGTTTGCAGTAAATTGTTTAGAAACAGATCTTCAAATTTTTTTTACAACTGAATGTATAACAAGTAAAAACGTTGCAGTCGGACGCAACCGACTGCGGAATACTTTGATACCAGTAAAATAACGGTTGATAAGGGGGAATGCAGGGGCGAAGGGAGTGGGCCATGTGGTAAACATCGCCATCTATCATTTTACCAAATTTTGTGACTTTAGCGCAAAAACTGTGGAAGATAACTTAACTCCCAAATTTAAAAGGTGGGCGGCAGAGGTAGTCGTGGCATCCTAATTTTTGATGCAGACCTTTTGTAGATGTCACCATATATCTTCCAACCAAATTTGGTGACTCTAGCTCTAAAAATGTGAAAACTATAGGCCTTTCCAATTTCAATGGGAAGGGGGGATGGGGGCGGAATCAGGGGGCGTGGCATCCAAAATTTTGATGCAGATCTTTTAAAGATGTCACCATATTATTTCCTAACAAATTTGGAGACTCTAGTTCTTAAAATGTGGAAGATACACGCATAACCGATTTAGCAACGGCGGGGGGCGGAAGGTGTGGGCGTGGCATCCAAATTTTTGATGCAGTTTTTTGGAAAACTTCACTACCTATCTTGACACTAAATTTGGTGGCTCTGGCCCAAAAAATGTGAATACTATAGGCGTTTCCAATTTCAAGGAGATGGAGTGGGATGGGGGCGAAATCAGGGGGCGTGGCATTAAAAATTTTGATGCATTTTTTTGGGGAACGTCAATATCTATCTTGACACCAAATTTGGTGGCTCTAGCCCAAAAAATGTGAAAGCTATGGGCGTTTCCAATTTCAAGGATTAGGCAGGATGGGGTCGGAAGAAGTGGGCGTGGCATCCAAAATTTTGTTGCAGGCTATTCAGGGACATGACTAGCTATCTTCGTGCAAAATTTGGTAATTCTAGCTGTAAGAATGTGAGAAATATTCGGTTATATCGGTTTTAAGTTATCGAATTTT
The DNA here is from genome assembly GCA_018152825.1 of Scaptomyza hsui. Taxonomy (NCBI): domain Eukaryota; kingdom Metazoa; phylum Arthropoda; class Insecta; order Diptera; family Drosophilidae; genus Scaptomyza; species Scaptomyza hsui. The sequence continues at coordinate 129,116 of JAECXO010000200.1, forward strand.
TCGATTTCCCAGCCTCCTAGTGGGCGTGGCACCCCGACCTAAACACTTTATCTGTACCGTCTATAGATAAACATAATTGCAAAGTTTCAAGTCTCTAGCTTTACGGGTGTCGAAAAAAGTTGCGTTCATACGGACAGACTGACAGACGGACGGACACCATGACGGACATTGCACAAAACCAATATACTATGAGACCTTCGGTATCAAAGTATAAAAATGTTAAGTTATATATGAGTGAATATAAAGCAGTGATGTCACCACCCATAACCTACTTTGTTTATGTAATGGCTCTCAGGCATAGGCGAGCAGTTTGCGTATACATGAACTGCTCGTTCCATAAGCAATGCAAAAAAAATATATATAAACATATATGTATATAAAGTAACGGATCTTTCTTATATTTGTTGTTGGGCAACGAAATTTCAATGATTTTTTTTGTTTTTTTGCAGACGAGACTGCACTAAAAAATAAGCTTGTGTAACAATCAGATTACGCACAACCCTATATGAGTGCTGGTCATTATTATTAATTTTTCTTGTTGTTCAAATGTATATAAAAATCTTTTCAGTGATACCTGCCTTACTTGTATTAGTGTATTTTCTTTATTAGTATTGTGATAGCTCTTCCATAAGCATTGTTTTGACATCTCTGATACAAAGTTGTATAACGTTGTTATCTTATATTTGTGGGCTGTTGTTGCTTACTCGGTGTCTGCGCACAAGTTGGCATTAAGGCGCCACTTGCTAAAATTTCTTAGAAAAAATTTGTTGTACGTTTTTTTGAGTTATCCCTTGTTGTCATTTATTGGCATTAGAGAAATTAACGTTGTTGGACAATGACCTAAAATGTTTTTAATTTTCTTTCTTGACGAACCCGGGCTTGGAACCGAACCCTTATTTATTTATTGAATTTTTTTCCTAGTGCTACAAGTGGGAGTACTTATAAATTAGTAAACTAGTCACATTTAAATAATCCTATAAAAATTTAAACAGAAATTATAAATATGATTAATACAATGATTATAATAATAATAAAAATAATAATACTTATGTACTAAACATTAAAATGGAAATAAAAAATTGTATATAATTATGGGCATTACTCTCTGCAACCTCACTCACAATGTTATTGTCATCGTTATCGCCATTATTATTTTTATTTTTATTACTAATGAAGAAAAATAAACATCATTAGCTATGTTGTTGTAAATGGCTTTTTAGCCTGATTCGAAAACTTGATGTGCTTCTAATAGTCTTAATCTCAAGTGGCAACTGATTCCAAAGTCGAGCAACCCATATAAAGAAGTGCCTGATGCAAGTTTAATTCTGGGACAAACAATATTGCAGGTCCTTAAAGATACCGCAAAGCGTAATTTGTCATATAAGTAATCAGGCGTTTTTGTAATTATGATCTGATGGAGCAAAGTTAAAGTTTTATATCTAGTCCAGTTTTTAAGTCTAAGTCAAAAATACGATTTGTAAAACATGTAACATGGTCATATCGTTTGAGTCCAAAAAACATAACGTGCTATACTATTTAAAGCTACTTTTATCTTCTGCTGACTAGCAATATCACAGTTGGCAAAGATTTCAATACCATAAAACAAAACTGGTGTAACTAAAGCTTTCGAGATAGTCATTCTTGTATTAATCGGCAGCCAGGGCTGTGTTAGCACAAGCTGCCGGAGAACACCATATGTCTTACCCACAGCCTTATTGGCCTGGTCTTTCCATGTTAGTGTATTGTTAAATGTTATTCCTAGATTATCAGCCTTTTCCACATACGCAATATCTACATTATCAACACAGAGTTTACTTAAATTGTTAACATTTAGTTTTTTCTTATACATTATGATACATTTACACTTTGACGGGTTCAAACGAAGGCCATTGCTACTTGCACATTTACATACACGTAACAGATCATTATAACATAGCATGATACATTGGTTAATCTGACTAACAGGACGACTTACATATAATTGGACATCATCAGCGTACATATGGGCTTCACACATGGACAGAACACTTGGGAGATCATTAACATAAATTGTAAAAAGTAGAGGACCTAGAATTGATCCCTGTGGAACACCATGTGTTGTTACCACAAGGTCGGAGGTAGAATCCTGAACAACTACAGCCTGTTTTCTATTTCTTAAATATGAGTCCATTAACTTAACTGCAGTTGTGGAGAAGCTATAAAGTCTGCTTAACTTCGTTGTCAAAATTTCGTGGTTAACCGTGTCAAAAGCCCAACTAAAGTCAAGAAGTGTTAATAGAGTAACTTCACTATTGTCCATATGACTTCTTATGTCCTCAACAATTTTTAAAATTGCGGCTGTACAACTTTTCTTTTTCCTAAACCCAGATTGTTTGTTGCTAATTAAGTTGTTGGTGTCCATAAAAGTTGAAATTTGGTTTGCCAATAATTTTTCAAAAACTTTGGACAAGAATGGCAATATAGCTATCGGTCTAAACTCATCCTTGCCTTTTGGGATGGGCGTAATCTTAGCGATTTTCCACATCTCAGGAAATGTGGACGTGGTTATTGCATAATTTAGAATGTGCGTTATATGACCTAAAATTAGTGGAAGTATTATTTTTACAAACTTTGGGTTAATATCATCTAATCCACACGCATTTGACTTAATTTTAAAGATTGACTCAAGTACATCACATTGACTAACACTAACAAAGTTAAAACAGCTAGTACAATTATTTAACGACACAGAGTTTATGTACGGATTACATGTTTCTGGACGAACATTGACATTTACAAAACTACCATTAAGAACATTTACATCCAAGTCGATATTTATCACAGATTTTGCCTTTCCAATTCCGTTCTTCAACTACTTCCATAATTTTTGCGTGGAATTTATATTGTCAAACCCTGGGTTCCAAAATATTCAGAACCCGGTTTTGGAACCTCTGCGAATTTTCAACCTAGGGTTCGGAACCCGAACCGAACACTAGCCTTTTTTGAGGGGCTTGCAGCTCTGATTAAGGTTAATATCTAATAAACTTAACATTTCTGAACGATAGTTGCTATCTTCCAAATCCTTTCGTGATCGCACATGTCTCAGCGATACAAGAAGTGGATCCGATGAGGCTGCCAGCATGTTAAAAAGGTCTTCATTTTGTCGAGCCCGAGAAATTTTGCACATATTAGTGTATCTGAACCTTTTGTAGTCCTTGTTTTTACATTCCTGTGCTTCTTTGGACAGCTCTCCAATTGGTAAGCAATGATACTCTATTAAGTCCTTTCCATGAGTCAAAATCCTATATACCGTGGTGGTAATTTTTTTTTGAGGATACAATTCAGTCAAAAGTTGAGCTGTTTTTGATGCGTATTCCGCAAATTTTGCACCATTTATCATTTCTTTGCAGTTAATAACATTTAGGACAACAGCCAACCTTTTAATGATCTCATGATTAACACCTGTTTTCAAGGATGTAATTTTATCATTTTCAAAAAATCTCCTCGAAGTCTTTCCATCATTCGTATTTCCGTATCCGTGCTTTGGGCAGTCAACTTTTAATCCTAGCTTCCGAGAGAATTCAGCTTGTATAACTTCCTTTCTACTCTATATATCCTCACGAGGTGTATTATCAGTTTTTGTTTCTCCTGGCCGAGGAAGTGTGTAGGCTAGCTTCAGAATAAATTCCATACACTTTATTCTGCAATGCAACGGAGAAAATCCATGTTCGTAGCAGTTCTCCTCACCCGTTGAATCGTCTAAACTGTGAGAGTCTTTTTGAGTTTTTTTTTACAAATGGGACACCTCAAAGTTGAGGAGGAGTTTGTAATTTCATTTAAGACTTTTCCATCAATCATTGTCAGGAAGAAATCAAACTTAACCTTGAATGTTTCTCCACTCTTGGTTTGAAAAACAGTAGGTTTCAGTTCTCTAATTTGATTTGGTATGTCGCTTACAGTTGATTTAATCAATTCAGAGGACTCCTTCGCATATTTGAAGAAAATAGGTCGACAATAGTGAATCGATGATGGTCGAAGATTTCTCCAATGTTCAGAAGATTCACTCCTTAGGTGTAAGGGAACTACAGAAGCCATAAACATATTTTCATCAGAAATAGTTTCGTCTTCTGTGTTTATAATTTATTTGTGTACGCTTTGTCCAGACGATTTATCACATCCCCACTTATTGAGTAGAGTCAGATTTTCAGGCAGAAGCTCGACCTCTCCATCAGCAAAACTTTCAACTAGACGCATAGCAGTGTGATCCATTAAATCCTGGAGTTTTACTTCTGCAGATGTCTCTGTTATTATTGTATTAGGTGGCACTGCATCCTTTTTGGCAAATACAATTTTTTGATATCCGGGAAGAACGTTGACGTTATGTTTTTTTAAGGAGCTGCGTAAGATATCATATTTCTCCTTAGTCAATCCCAAGTCCATAAATAGGGAAAACGCTTCATTATCAGTGTACTTAATTTCGACTGAGTTTGGTGGCGTTGGAATACTTTCCTTAATCCTATTTAGCCGTAAAGGACTGGTGATCTGCACAGCTTTCGTAATTGTCGCTTTTGTCCTCGCTCGTTCCTTCACATACTTGGATGATAGTGCATCCGACCGATTTTCTGTTGTAAAACTTTCCGTAGCATCCGCGAGCCTACGTTTCTTTGTAAAAGCTGAACACTCTTCAATAGTTTTTTGCGGCCTTCCTCTTCCTCGGCTAGTCGATGGGTAAACTTCTTCCTCTTCTTAATATCCGAGTGTTGTATATTCCTCCAACCATTTTTCATGCTTTTTTATGAAAGCCGGCATAGTTCTGTAGACCAAGTTCCATTGTCGCTTCAAGTTAGCGTGAATGAATTTAATTTTTGTCTTTAGCTCCTTACTAGCGTTTTTGAGTACGTTTCGTGAATTATATTGAAAAATACTATTCAATCGGAAAATTTTTTAGAGTGTTTCCTCTTATGAAGTTAAGAAATAACTGTCGCCATCAGTGAAATATTTTGCACTATAAACCATATAGTTTGAGTTAGCTAGGTAAGAAAGCAAAATTGGTATAAACCTTTTCCACTTATTTAGGTAAAAAAAACGAAATAAACATAAGGTATTTACATTCAAAATAGGTAAACGGGGAAATAAATAGAAAATAATATCCTGTAGTGACGCAACTTTCCATCAACTAAAATTATATTTACCTGCCTCCTCAGACCATTTCCAAGCAGGTAATTGGAAATTCAACATTTCTTAAAGGGATATACAACATATAGTATAGGTATGTCAGCAATGTTATCAATTAACAACACACACGCTACAGCCAAATTTGTATGCGCTCTTCTTCTTCCTTATACCTGCCGCGTGTTTTTAACGCGAGGTATCCCTAGTTTTTTGGCTTACGTTTCCAAAATGCAGATTTTAACAGATTTAGACTAAATACATATGAAAGATATATATTATAGCTATCAAATGTATGTGGTCCCGCGTTGACTCTGCGATATTCTTTTTAGTTATATTCGACGAAAGTTAAAAAAATACCAAAATTTAGTGTATTTTTTTAGACGCTTCTAATTTAATAAGTATTTCAGCAATATTTGAAATTTATATAACAAAACACTGAGATCGAACATACTTTTCAGATAAAGTAAAAAGATCTAAGATCGGCTGTTTACATCGCCCAATATTCATTTTGAAAAGTGGTGAATTTTCGTTAAAATTGTCATTTATTCGTACTCACGAAAAATTTCTCAACTTTGAGGAGCTCTGGCACCCATAATTATTAACCAATTTAAAAAATCTTTTGGATCCATAATCCTTGAAGTATTCTCTATCGATTACATATTTCATTTATGATAAACGCGTTCATGAAAAAAATGATTTTCGCAACGCTTTTCGGGCAGAAGCCCCACTGTGCAACGTTACAGTGTCTATACGCAGAGACAAGCAATACCATAGACGGGTCATTTCGGTCTTTTTATACCCCAAACCCATAAAATGGGTAATAGGGGTATAATGGTTTTGTGCAAAAGTATGTAACAGGCAGAAGGAAGCATCTCCGACCCCATAAAGTTTATATATTCTTGATCAGCATCAACAGCCGAGTCGATATAGCCATGTCCGTCTGTCCGTACGTCTGTCCGTCTGTATGGACGCGTCGATCTCAGAGACTACAAGAGCTAGAGACTTCAGATTTTGAATATAAGCTCTCCTATACCATAAGCAGAACAAGTTTGTTTCAAATTATCGATAGCTGTTCTGGTTACCGATATACACATGTGATCGATTACAAATAAATCTCGAATTTGGAAAATGTAATGGGGTTGAAATAATGGGTAACGATAGAACTTTTCTGAAAATTTCATCGAAATCGGTTGAGAAACACCAGAGATATCGAAGATTGAAGTCTAGGTCACAGATGCATACATACAATGACTGTACGCGTTAAGTATGGGGTTCGGGAAATGTCGACTATAGCCTTCTTAATTGTTTGACATAGATTAATGAACCTTACACAGATTGGAAATAAGCAGCGCTCAATTTACAGCCCTGTTAAGTTATACGCTCCGAAACCAGCTCGTCTGACTTAACGAAACATAGACAAATAAACCTTACATAGATATGTAATAAGCGCCGGTAACTTTAACAGAAAAAGTTATACGCATGAAACCAGCTCGGTTGAGGGGAAGCAACGACGATACACTCTCTAGACTGGACGTCCCGCTCTTTTGAAAACTGCTTGCTGAAAACGAGGCGGGCACGATTAGCTATAAACAACGAGTAGGTATATATATGCGATCGAAGCGCTACGCAATATGCCGATAACAAAGAAGAATAACACTGTGCGTTTGCTAGCTGGCAATTGCTGCACGCCTTGCTAGCCTTGCCTGTTTAATATGGAATTTGTACATTTGTTTCATTTTTGCCTTCGCTAGCTTCGCCGAGATTTTGTTCTTCCTCTATGCCCTTGAACATGCAAGTGTGTGTATACAAAAAGCATAAAAATTAAAGGGTCAAGTATAAAAGGTTAGACTGAGATACCCTGTGCCCCAGACATTATTCGTAAAGACATGGCCAAAACGACTTCACTGTTACTGCTAATCAAGAGTATATATATTTAATTCAGCCTGTTTAATTAATAAAAAAAAAAAATAATCACGACCTTCGGCTTTTGAAGCGGCAGTCTTCCCTCCATGCCCCAAGAGCTTGTAAATTTTGGGAGTCAAATTAGTAAGTTAAGCAAAAGGGAAAACTGTTTTTCGAGATTTTACATGGTATCAAATATTTTAGCGCACGCGACTAACGTTAGAGAGCTTGCGAATACAGCAAAGAGGGGACGCCGCACTGAACCACAAAGAAGACATTGACCAGACAAATTACATTTATGCAGCTGCAATAGGCAAACCAAGCTGCAGCGGACAACACAGAAAATAAAACACAGTGACTAAAATGACTATTGAAACGGTGACAGAGGCAATATTAGGATTAGAATGACGACACTGAAATATATGAAAACAACAATAAATGTATGTACCATTTGTAATATTTACTAAGTGTTTTCTCGTATGTATGTATTTATGTGAAAAAATGTAACCTCTCCTATTATTCTTTTAAAATAAAGTCTGACTCCCTGAGGAAGGCGACAAAGTCGTCGAAACGCGTAGGAGGAAAATTATATTTAATATGTCTTTTAAATACGAATGAACTTCATTGGCCGGAACAACCCAGCAACAGCAACAACACAAACAAATGCATACACTGGCCTACAAAAACTACACAGAACATGTATTGTCATCTGAAACACATCTTTGGTGGAAATTTCAGAGCTCTAGCTAGTCGGGTACTTGGTGAAATTTTGATTACAATAATCCGGTACAAACAGACAAGTCAAGTTTAATAAAAGCATGTAAAAACATCATGTTTAGGTATATTGCATTTATCTGTATAATTACGCAAAGTTCAAATCAAGTCGAACTACCCTTCCTTGCTAGGGTAGCAGCCGATTGAATCAAAAGTCTAAAATTGGCTAAACTCAACTTCTACGACAACAACAAGAGAAATGAAGTTAGGCAACAACTAATCTTTGTCTCGCACATCGAACAAAAAAATTCAAGGCCGACTTTACTGTCTTGTCACTACTCTATGCTCAGCCCCTTTGTTTTGAACAGTTATTTTTCTCACTTCTCTGTGCACCGCGTTTTGTTTACAAATGCAAAACAAACGCAAAACGTAAGCAGTCAACAGCAAAGCTAATCGTCGGAACATTTGTTTTCAGGCAGGGTCAAAAATGAGAGGGAAGTCCAGTCTAGAGAGTGTGTCGTCGTTGAGGGAAGAAACACTTAACGAAAAAACTGCTTGCTTATCTACTTTGCCGGTTTGTTTACCATCAGCTGGTTCATTTATAAAGATAAGGCTGGATAGTAAACATAAGTCGGCCATTATTTGTTTGGGCATTTGTTTTGATTGCAAATGGTGAGATGCGAAAGACATAATTAGATGTTGTCTTACTTCATTTCTTTTGTTGTTGTTACAGAACTTGAGTTTTGCGATTTTAGAGTTTTGTTTCGATTGGCTTGCTGCTGCCTTAGATGGCAGGGTACCTTACATTTCATATTAACTTTGCGTTTTTGATTAGATAAATGCAAGAACCTTAGATATGATTTCCAAATATTATGCTTACTACTATTTTGGATATATAGAAGGGCACTCACATGACTTAATACAAAACTAGTATTAATACTAATTAAAAGGTATTTTGTAAACCAATACTGAACATTAGTAATCATAATATTACACTTATGTGTTAGTAATTATATTAACTAGCAGTGAATATTTGGATAAAGGGTATTTAAGGTCTGCGCAGTTTGTGCGTCTCAACTGGAAGTGGGCGCGGGCCTATTTTCTGAGGCCCGGGCCCGCACGAGCACGAAGTCTTTCTTAAGTGGCCCGGCCCGACCTAGCCGACTTTTTTCATGGAGGCCCGGCCCGGCCCGAAATTAATAAATATGAATGTACATATAAAAACCATTAGCATTTGAAGATATGGATTAATTTGTTTTGAAATGCACTTATTTTAAAATACAAACTTAAAATTAACTTAATAAAAACAAATAAAAACGTTGCAGTCGGACGCAACCGACTGCGGAATACTTTGATACCAGTAAAATAACGGTTGATAAGGGGGAATGCAGGGGCGAAGGGAGTGGGCCATGTGGTAAACATCGCCAGCTGTCATGTTATTAAATTTGGTGACTTTAGCTCAAAAACTGTGGAAGATAACTTAACTCCCAAATTTAAAAGGTGGGCTGCTGAGGTAGGCGTGGCATCTTAATTTTTGAATCAAATGTTTTTAAGTGTCACTATCCATCTGCCTACCAAGTTTGGTGGCTCTAGCTCAAAACTGTTAAAGATATGGCTGATTCCGATTTTATAAGGTGGGTGGCTTGGGTGGGCGTGGCATTCAAAATTTTGATGCACATCTTTGGTAGATGCTGCCTTCTATCTTTCTACCCAATTTACGGGCTCTAGCTTAGGAGCTATAAGAGATATCGAAATTTCCGATTTTAAATAGTGGGCGGCAGAGGTGGGCGTGGCATCCTAATTTTTGATGCAGACCTTTTGTAGATGTCACCATATATCTTCCTACCAAGTTTGGTGACTCTAGCTCGAAAAATGTTAAAGCTATAGGCGTTTCCAATTTCAAGGGAAGGGGGATGGGGGCGGAATCAGGGGCGTGGCATCCAAAATTTTGATGCATTGTTTTGGGGAACGTCAATATCTATCTTCACAAAATTTGGTGGCTCTAGCCCAAAAAATGTGAAAACTATTGGCGTTTCCAATTTCTTAGTGATGGGGGATGGGGGTGGAATCAGGGGGCGTGGCATCCAAGTTTTTGATGGGGAACGTCAGTACCTATCCTGACACAAAATTTTGTAGCTCTAGCCCAAAAATGTGAAAACTATAGAAGTTTCCAATTTCATGGAGAAGGGGGATGGGGCGGAATTAGGAGGCGTGGCATCCAAAATTTTGATGCAATATCGTCAATATCTATCTTGACACAAAATTTTTTGGCTCTAGCCAAAAAAATGTAAAAACTATAGGCGTTTCCAATTTCTTGGAGAAGGGGGGATGGGGCGGAATCAGGGGGCGTGACATCCAAAATTTTGATGCATTTTTTTGGGGAACGTCAATATTTATCTCGACACAAAACTTGGTGGCTCTAGCCCAAAAAATGTGAAAACTAAAGGCGTTTCAAATTTCATGGAGAAGGGAGGGGGATGGGTTCGGAATCAGGGGGCGTGGCAAAATTTTGATACAGTTATTTCAGGGACATGACTAGCTATCTGCGTGCAAAATTTGGTAACTCTAGCTGTAAGAATGTGAGAAATATTTGGTTTTTTCGGTTTTCAGTTATCGAATTTATCGATTTCCCAGCCTCCTAGTAGGCGTGGCAACCCAAACTTGACACTTTATCTGTACCGTCAATAGATAATCATAATTGCAAAGTTTAAAGTCTCTAGCTTTACGGGTGTCGAAAAAAGTTGCGTTCATACAGACGGACGGACAGACGGACACCATGACGGACATTGCACAAAACAAATATACTATGAGAACTTCGGTATCAAAGTATAAAAATCTGGAACACTGGTGGTTCTATAAATAGAAGTTCTTACTGCTCCTATTTACAGAGGAGGTCATAAGTTTAACAGTTTAAGTTTTCGCTGAGGCCCGAGCCCGCACGAAGCCCGCACAGAACTCTATTTTGAGGACCGGGCCCGTTCCGGGCCTGTGCAAGCCCGCGGGCCACGAAAAAAAAGCCCGGCCCGCGCCCACCTCTAGTCTCAACCACAACACCAGCACATGATGCAAAGAACACAAGGTGGCGCAAAGAAGTGCGCGATTTCGCATGCGCAAGAAATAGAAACCGTAATCGATCAGCTGTTGCTTTCTCAGTACTGTGGTCATTTAATACGCTTTTCGTGCCTACAATAGATATAGATCAGAAATATACAGAAAACCATAAACTATACTTATTCGACTTGTTATTCATTTCACGGGAGAAAGGGGCAAGCTTTTTTGATTCAAAAATGTGCCTTATAATTTATTTGCAGACACAACTTCAAAATTTAATTTCGGAAAACATGCACCGTACCATAGTGCGAGACTCAAAAACGTAAACAAAGCAAACTGTGACTTCACAGTTTGTAGTGATTTTGGGAGCGACACTTAACGGACCTGCGCATTGCGCCACCTTTAAGTCTTTGCATCATGACACTAGCACATGTTTCTGTGCTTGTCTTGTTGCGTTTTGCCTATTGCTTCAATCCGCTTGCTGCTGCGTAACACAAGAGGATAGTATAGACTTAAGTTAACTTTTCGTAATTGAGTTATTATAACCAAGATATATAGCTTTAATTACAAGCACATATATAGTAAATTGTCTTTATCATGAAAATATATATTTGTGATGTTATGGACAATAACTGAATATTGGGACACAGAGTATTTTTACTTTGTGCAATTTGTGCGTCTTGTTGTGCTTTGATTACCTATGATGCATTAATGTGTGTATTCGCTCGCAATCATACCCTCAGCTTGTGCGTCAGTCTGTCGCCAGTTTAAAAAGTAGCGGAATGAACCCGGCATGGTTCGTAAGCCACTATCGCAGCTCTAGTTTCCGACCATATATACAAGTAGCACCTTTCCAACGGTGCATTGTAATCTCGGATAAAAATTAAAGAGGCTACATGTAAAAATATAATGATTTTTTTAGTTTTTTGCGACTTCGCCTTACTTTGAACGAAAATTAATAAGGTAAACTTGTATAAAACTGTTTACTTTGGTATGCAGTTTCAAAAACCATTTAATTTTGCGTATTTTGCAATTTAGTTTATTAAAATTTAGTAGTTTTTGATCGAGCTATTCATTTTCTTAATAAAAAAGATATTTGCCGAAATTTTAGATTCATGATGTGTATTAACCTTTGCGTAAGTTCAATTTGGCCGAACACGAGTGGAATGAGAGAATTGAGCTTTTTGTATGATACAGTTATTGAGTTGATCTTCTTGTATGATACCGTTATTATTGAAAGCAAAGGCAGAACAACTTAAACAAATAATCATAAGAGATTGGCATTAAAAGCAATTTATATTATTATTTCAAAATTATGCGAAAATTGATTCAGGAAATTGAAAATTCCATAATAACTCTTACCAAGCAAGGCTGTTCGTCCCGGGTTATAGATAATAAGCTTGGAATAAGTCAATCGGTGGTCATACGCGTACAAAAAAGACGCAATGTTTTGGCTGAAGCCCCTCTTAGGGGCCGTCCTCGCCTTTTAACAGATGCGGATGCTCGTAATATGATGACTTATATGAGAAAGAACAAGTTTTTAACGCCTAAGGTGACTTCTTTAGACATTACTAAAGATGTAAGTCGATGGACAGCACTTCACAAAATTGGATATGTTGCAGCAGTAAAAAACAAGTAAAAACGTTGCAGTCGGACTCAACCGACTGCGGAATACTTTGATACCAGTAAAAGAACGGTTGATAAGGGGGAATTCAGGGGCGAAGGGAGTGGGCCATGTGGTAAACATCGCCAGCTGTCATGTTACCAAATTTGAAGACTTTACCTCAAAAACTGTGGAAGATAACTTAACTCCCAAATTTAAAAGGTGGGCGGCAGAGGTAGGTGTGGCATCTAAATTTTTTAATCAAATGTTTTTAACTGTCACTATCTATCTGCCTACCAAGTTTGGTGGCTCTAGCTCAAAAACTGTTAAAGATATAGCCGATTCCGATTTTATAAGGCGGGTGGCTTAGGTGGGCGTGGAATTCAAAATTTTGATGCACATCTTTGGTAGATGCTGCCTTCTATCTTTCTACCCAATTTACGGGCTCTAGCTTAAAAACTATAAGAGATATCGAAATTTCCGATTTTAAAAAGTGGGCGGCAGAGGTGGGCGTGGCATCCTAATTTTTGATGCAGACCTTTTGTAGATGTCACCATATATCTCCCTACCAAGTTTGGTGACTCTAGCTCGAAAAATGTGAAAACTATAGTCGTTTCCAATTTCAAGTAGAAAGGGGGATGGGGGCGGAAGGTGTGGGCGTGGCATCCAAAATTTATATACATTTTTTGAGGAACGTCAATATCTATCTCCACACAAAATTTGGTGGCTCTAGCCCAAAAAATGTAAAAACCATAGGTGTTTCCAATTTCTTTGTGAAGGGAGGATAAGGGCGGAATCAGGAGGCGTGGCATCCATATTTTGATGGAGAACGTCAGTACCTATCTTGACACAAAATTTGGTGGCTCTAGCCCAAAAAGTGTGAAAACTATAGGCGTTTCCAATTTCATGGAGAAGGGGGGATGGGGGCGGAATCAGGGGGCGTGACATCCAAAATTTTGATGCATTTTTTTGGGGAACGTCAATATCTGTCTTGACACAAAATTTGGTGGCTCTAGCCCAAAAAATGTGAAAACTATAGGCGATTCCAATTTCGATGAGCAGGGATGATTGGGGCGGAAGGAGTGGGCGTGGCATCCAAAATTTTGATGCAGTTTTTTCAGGGACATGACAAGCTATCTGCTTGCAAAATTTGGTAACTCTAGCTGTAAGAATGTGACAAATATTTGGTTTTATCGGTTTTCAGCTATCGAATTTATCGATTTCACAGCCTCCTAGTAGGCGTGGCAACCCAATCTTGACACTTTATCTGTACCGTCTATAGATTAACATAATTGCAAAGTTTCAAGTCTCTAGCTTTACGGGTGTCGAAAAAAGTTGCGTTCATACATACGGAAAGACGGACACCATGACGGACATTGCACAAAACCAATATACTATGAGACCTTCGGTATCAAAGTATAAAAATTGTAAGAGATATCGAAATTTCCGATTTTAAATGGTGGGCGGCAGAGGTGGGTGTGGCATCCTAATTTTTGAATCAAATGTTTTTAACTGTCACTATCTATCTTCCTACCAAGTTTGGTGGCTCTAGCTCAAAAACTGTTAAAGATATAGCCGATTCCGATTTTATAAGGCTTGGGTGGGCGTGGCATTCAAATTTTTAATGCACATCATTGGTAGATATTGCCTTCTATCTTTCTACCCAATTACCGGCTCTAGCTTAAAAACTATAAGAGATATCGAAATTTCCGATTTTAAATGGTGGGCGGCAGACCTCTTCTAGATGTCACCATATATCTTCCTACCAAATTCGGTGACTCTAGCTCGAAAAATGTAAAAACTATAGGCGTTTTCAATTTCAAGTAGAAGGGGGGATGGGGGCGGAATCAGGGGCGTGGCATTTTTTTGGGGAACGTCAATATCTATCTTGACACAAAATTTGGTGGCTCTAGCCCAAAAAATGTGAAACTATATGCGTTTCCAATTTCATGGTGAAGGGGGATGGGGGCGGAATCAAGGGGCGTGGCATTAAAAATTCTGATGCATATTTTTTGGGAACGTCAATATCTATCTTGACACAAAATTTTGTAACTATTTTAAACATTTTTCATACAAAATAGTAATTTTTAGCAATTTTAAAAAATCATAAAATATACATGGGAAGAAATTTTTGAAAAATTTATTTTTCAGACACTATTAGAATTGTTTAAAGTAACTTATTGCATCAAAACATTTGTTGTTTAAGCCCGGGGAAAATAGTTTCAAAAGTAGACTTTTACAAGAATTGAAAACTTTCAATGGGTACTTAATGGGTTAAGAAAAGTATTGTATCATTCAAACGGAAATTAAATGACCTTTCCATTGATACCAAACTTTGTATAAAGTAAGTTTTAATTATGAGTATACATACTTAGAAACATACTCTGTATGTATTCTAGAACATATTTTTGTCACCATCACATATTAATATCAGAAAAAACAAGTTAAACCGTTGCAGTCGGACGCAACCGACTGCGGAATACTTTGATACCAGTAAAAGAACGGTTGATAAGGGGGAATGCAGGGGCGAAGGGAGTGGGCCATGTGGTAAACATCGCCAGCTATCATGTTACCAAATTTGGTGGGGGGCGTGGCATCCAAAATTTTTATGCATTATTTTGTGGAACGTCAATATCTATCTTGACATAAAATTTGGTGGCTCTAGCCCAAAAAATGTGAAAACTACAGACGTTTCCAGTTTCAAGGAGCAGGGATGATGGGGGCGGAAGAAGTGGGCGTGGCATCCAAAATTTTGATGCAGTTTTTTCAGGGACATGACTAGCTATCTGGCTATTTGGTAACTCTAGCTGTAAGAATGTGAGAAATATTTGGTTTTATCGGTTTTCAGTTATCGAATTTATCGATTTCCCAGCCTCCTAGTAGGCGTGGCACCCCAATCTTGACACTTTATCTGTCGCGCCTATAGACAAACATAATTGCAAAGTTTCAAGTGTCTAGCTTTACGGGTGTCGAAAAAAGTTTCGTTCATACAGACGGACAGACGGACACCATGACGGACATTGCACAAAACCAATATACTATGAGACCTTCGGTATCAAAGTATAAAAATTACATTTAATTTAACTTACCTTTTAAATATTCATATACTTTTCCGAACTCCTGTTCCTGGCACCAGTAAAAAAGTTTTTCTGCAACCACCGGTTGAGTCTCTTCTACTACGATTTCATCCATGCTGCCGCTCATCACAAAATTTTTGCACACACTAAATCGGTAAACTGCAGAAAACGACTATCACAACCCGAATGCATAAAAAAAAGACGATCGTCTCTCTCATGAGAGAGATTCCGTTATTTTGCATATACATTTTATGTATGCGAGAGACCGAATTTGGTAAATTCATTTTCTATCGGTAAATTTAAGTATTTTGGTTTTATATTGAGCTTAAATCGGATAGAATCTTGGTATTTAGTACGTTAAACTTCTATTTAAGTACGCCAGACTTGATTTAAGCTCATTAGCCTGAAATTCGTTCTTGAAATGTTATCCCGCTTTCTAGATTAAACTGACACCAAAATTCTCAAACTTTTTTTTCTGTGTATGCTCGTCGTAGTTCTTTTTGTCTTGCATTTTCTAATGCTTGCCCGTGGCCTTAAGCTGAGTGCAAGCCGCTGATGCAAGCTTATTAGTTCTGTTCGATACAATACCATTTTTTATACCCCGAGCCCATAAAATGGGTAAAAGGGGTATAATGGTTTTGTGCAAAAGTATGTAACAGGTAGAAGGAAGCATCTCCGACCCTATAAAGTATACATATTCTTGATCAGCATCAACAACCGAGTTGATATAGCCATGTCCGTCTGTCCGTCCGTCCGTCTGTATGTATGAACGCGTCAGTCTCAGAGACCATAAGAGCTAGAGACTTCAGATTATGCACATTAGCTCATCTAAGTCCTAAGCACTACAAGTTTGTTTCCGACTTTCGATAACTATTGCCGTTTCCCATATACACATGGGATCGATAACATAAAAGTATCGAATATCGAAAATGTGTAATATGTTTTAGAAACTTGATACAAAATAATGAAAATCTGCGAAATTTCATCGAAATCTGTTGAGAAACACCAGAGATATCGAAGATTGAAGTTTAGTCACAGATGCATACAGACAATGACTGTGCGCGTTAGGTATAGGGTTCGGGGTATCTCCTAGTTGAGAAATCTCGACTAGAGCCTTCTTACTTGTTTTTATATGTTTTTTATTAATATATTTTTTCTTAAAGTAAAATACATAAATTCTTTAACATAATCATCATCGTTTCGCTTCTCATCAGCAACGGACGTGTTTTTTTGTGCGCTTCGCCTTTTTTATTTTTCTTTGCGATTTATCCTTTTTTAAAACCCGTGCTTTGTGCAAATAAATAGTTTTTGTGGCTTTGTGTGTTATCCCGGTGTAAAACACAGAGTGGACACTAAGATTTTTAAATTATTTGCATTCTTTGCAAAGTGATCAAAACAAAACCAAATTGCAGTCATAGCTTACCGCTCAATTCGTTTTGCTTTCACTCAATTTGTTTTTGTTTGTTGACGCTTCGTTGCTTTAAAGTTGCTGTGCTTGCTCTCAGAGCACCATAAACCGTTCTTTTTTTTCGTTTGCTCTCATGCGCTCTTTCTTTGTGTTCTGTTCGTCGCGTTTCAATTATACTCCGTTGTCGTTGCTCTCGGTAGTCGCGCTCGCGTCGATATAATTGTTTTGTTTGATCCCCTGATCTGCCACTGCAGATAATCCGAAAAGAACTCCTAAACATAACGTAAAGTCTAAAAAACTTCAATCCCTCCTCCAGATACTGGCGAGATACCAGATGTTAATGCCATCTGTCCCATGGATGTAGCAACATCCGATCCTGGTCTTTCGGTTCAAAACGAGCCAGAAAATCCTATACCTCAGACTGCTGCTTCTATGGTGGGCTCTGTCGTGGGTGTTTGTTCGTTGGTTCCTCCGGAGGTCAGTTGCGTTGAGGTAACTGACATACGAAATGAACCGAATGATCATATACCTCAGACAGTGGCTCCTAAAGTTGTTTCAGCTGAGAATATTATAATAAAATTTGTTGGTGTTCCTCCAAGGAAACATGTATTTGTATCTAGGCTCCCCCCTGATTTAACATCAGAAGATGTAAAGGTCTATGTTCAGGCCAAATCTAAAGCCACAGTTTCGGTGGAAAAATTTAAATTTGCGTATGACCGTGATATCTCGTCCTTTAAAATCAGTGTTTCAAACCAAGATTTTGATGCTATCTGCTCAAAAGAATTTTGGCCGGAACACATAATAGTAAAAGAATATGCTGCAAACAAAAATAAAAAGAAAAATTGGCCTCCGATTGTTTCCCCCTCCTTGGTGGTTGTGCCTATTACTTCTGATAGTTCAAAAAACTAACAACCTCCTTCTTACTGGGCTATCAGAATGTTAGAGGACTTTGTAGTAAACTTAGTACTTTGTATCATGATAGTCAATCTTTCCCCTTTCATGTCGTTGCCTTCACGGAATCGTGGTTAAGACAAGACATACTTAATTCTGAAGTATTATCTAACAGATTCTGTATCTATAGAAAGGACAGCCCTCTGCGCCGTGGTGGTGGGGTGCTTATTGCTGTTGATGTGGACTTTTCCTCTGAGACAGTAATATTAAGTGGCTCTATAGATATTGAGTTTGTTGCTGTAAAGTTAAATATTAACGGTGTTGGTATTTATATTTCTTGTTCCTATATACCACCTTTATCTGACAGCTCTGTTTATAATGAACTTATGTCAGCAATACTTTCCATATCTTCTATGCTTTCTGATCGTGATATTTTTGTAGTTCTTGGTGATTTTAATATTGCTGAAGCTACTTGGATTTCAAGTCCGGACTCAAGCGCGTTGACCCCCATGGTGCAGACTGATTTTCTGGTTGGTTTATTTGAAATTTCATTGGGTCAGATCAATGGCATTCCAAATTCTCTTGGTAAAATGCTTGATTTGGTATTTGTTTCGGATCCATCCACTTTATTTGTGTCAAGATCCCTTCCCATATTCACTCCCGAAGACTTATACCACCCGACGTTGAAGGTGCCTGCCTGTGCCGTACGCCAGTGTAGTGAACCATTAAAACGAGTACGTCAATTTCGGAAAACCGATTTTGAAAAACTTACCCGGTTCTTAGAACTGGTTGACTGGTCGCCCCTCTATGGTTCTGAGGACTTGGATACGGCAATCAGTATTTTTTATTGCACCTTAGAAAACTTATTCGACATGTGTGTCCCTTTTGGTAAGCCAAGTAGGAAAAACAAACCTCCGTGGTTTACACGAGAGTTGACTGCCCTTAAAAATCGAAAATCTAAGCTTTATAAGAGTTTCAGAAAATCTCGCTCTTCTGTTCATCACTCATTATACTTGGTTGCGCGTTCCAGTTTTTCAGTCATGAATAACTCATGTTATAAAAGTACCTAAGTCGGTGCAGACTACAGTTTCAGCAAGATCCTAAGAGGTTCTTTGACTTCGTTAATGCGAAGCGAAGGTCTTCAACACTTCCATCTATTGTATCTTTTAAAAAAGAGTCGGCCAACACAGATCAGGCCATTGCCGATTTATATGCCGAATTTTTCCAAACAACATACATTCATTTGATGATCGGGTTGATCTGCCTTACTCGTATCAAGTTAACGGCTCCAATTGTATTTTTGAACCAAGAATCACGGAGTGTTCATTACTACGTAATCTACAGGGTATTAAGCCCGTATTTTCCCCGGGACCTGACGGTGTACCAAGCTATGTGCTTATGGTCTCTTAAAGCCGTTGCATAAATTGTTGAGTTTGTCTGTTGAGAAATGTTCTTTTCCTAACATCTGGAAAGAATCATTTATTATTCCTCTCCATAAAAAAGGTGACAAGTCTAATGTTCAAAATTATAGGGGTATCTACAATTTTCTGCTATCCCAAAAATGTTTGAGAAATTGATAACTTCTCAGTTGCAACATTTTTGTAGATCTTTAATATCACCATGCCAGCATGGATTTATGAAAAAAAGATAAACAACCACTAACCTGTTAGAATTTATTTCACTAGTTGTTAAGGGTTTTCAAAATAAAATGCAAACGGATGATATTTACACTGATTTCAGCAAGGCATTTGACTCGGTTAATCACTACCTCTTACTTCATAAACTTGAACTTTTAGGTTTTCCAAGCAATCTTATTCGGTGGATAAGGGATTACTTAATTCATAGAACACAAAGAGTCAGTTTTAATGACGCTGTCTCTAAGGTGGTTCATGTCACTTCCGGTGTTCCGCAAGGAAGTCACCTTGGACCTTTATTATTTAAACTGTTCATCAATGAACTCCCATCTGTATTTAACCATTCTCGAGTGCTGATGTATGCTGAAGATGTAAAATTATGCATGTCAGGTACTGCTCTGTTGTCTGCTCAAAAATTACAAACAGATTTGGATAACTTTCAAAAGTGGTGTCGTGTAAACTTACTAAATCTTAATTGCAATAAATGTGAAGTCATGTATTTAATAGACGCCTTCCTTTTTCAATTATATATTTGCTTAATGGTAGTCCACTCGATCGCATTGAATGGGTTGATGACTCAGGTATCCTTTTTGACCCAAAACTGGAATTTCACAAGCATATCTCTTCAGTTGCAAATCGAGCCTCTAGTACATTGGGGTTCATTAAGCGATGGTCGAAAGAATTTGACGATCCCTACATAACCAAAACACTGCACACGTCTCTGGTACGTCCTGTTCTTGAATATGGATCTTGTATCTGGTATCCCAAATACAGGATTCACCAGGATAGAATAGAATCAGTACAAAAACAATTTTTGCTCTTTGCCCTCAGGGGACTTAATTGGGACTCTAACATTAACTTACCTTCCTACCACAGTAGACTTTTACTAAAAAATCTTCCTTCTCTTTCTGATCGCAGAACAATGCTAGGTGTAGTCTTTTTACACAAACTAATAATTGGTGAAATTGATTCCTCTGAATTAATCAGCCAAATTAGTTTTGCTGTTCCGATCAGGAGGACAAGAAATTTTTTACCCATCGCTCTTCAAGCATGTTACTCTAATTATGCTAGACTTAATCCTTTCCGTATTTTATGTTCAAACTATAACGATTTATCCCATTTAATAAATAGTGCCACTTCTATTGGTTCTCTTAAAAAGCTAGTCTTATGTCATTTGTCTACATGTTTACGATCTTCGTAACCGTACGATATGCGGTGTGCCCGTCCGTTAGTCCGTTAGTACATCTACGTCCAATAATAAATTGCCTATGGTGTTGAAATATTTATTTATACTTTATTGTTTAACAATGACTATTGTTTAATCTTTTGTTTAAGTTTTTGTGTTGGAAAATGAGGCGCTTCAGTTTAGCTTGACGCATTCCATAGAAATAGCAGCCACATGTGTCAACTCCCTCAGTAGCTAGATCAGATGACCAGGAGCACGTTGTAAGATGTTCGCCAAATATTTATTTTACTAGATGGCAGCTTGTATACTTTCAGAAATACTCTCGGTATTCTTCAAAAAATTTACGATGCTCAGGAAAAGTTATTTCATCAAATTCCAACAAACAATCGTCGACTTTCCTCACAATTGTTTTAGGTACAAAGCTAGAAATCAGGCCCATATTGTACTCTTAAAACTTTTACTCAAGACTGACCATAATGTTTATTTTCACATCTCTTTTTATTTATTTATCCATCTTTTTAAAACTCAATGCAAAGTCTTGCATGCTCAAACATGTCTGACTAAATCTTTATCTCTTTTCTCCTCACGTTTATATTTTTTTAATTCCCTTTTAATTTCTATACCCATGTTCTTTGAAATTTCGAAGCATTGACAAAAATGTAAATTTCTGCTTCATAGTCATAAATTGCTTTTAAATCAGATAGTTGCATACTATTTTTACGCCTCCCCAACTTTGGAATAAAATAATTATAATATATATTCCTGATTTGAGTTTTTAATAACGTGTTCCAACACAGAAATGTTGTGAGAAAAATTACTAATCTTATGAACGACCTCCATGATTCACTATCAGACTCAATTTTATTACCATACTGATTTAGTATTAATATTCGTTGCTTATCCGTTTTTATACTTTTTTATACTGAAAATATATAAGTATATTGATTTTTTGCAATGTCCGTCATGGTGTCCGTCCGTCCGTATGATCACAACTTTTTGCGACACCCGTAAAGCTAGAGACTTGAAACTTTGCAATTATGTTTATCTATAGCCGGTACAGATAAAGTGTTAAGATCGTGTTGCCACGTCTACTACGATGCTGAGAAATCCATAAAATCGATAGTTCAAAACGGATAAAAACATATATTTCTCACATTCTTAGAATTACCAAATTTTGCACGCAGATAGCAAGTCACGTCCCTTAAAAAACTTCATCAAAATTTTGGATACCACGCCCCCTAATTCCGCCCCCATCCTCCCTTCTCCTTGAAATTGGAAACGCCTATAGTTTTCACATTTTTTGGGCTAGAGCCACCAAATTTTGTGTCAAGCTAGGTAATGATGTTCCCAAAAAAAATGCATCAACATTTTGGATGTCACGCCCACTCCTTCCATCCCAATCCTCCATGCTCCTTGAAATTTAAAACGCCAATAGTTTTCACATTTTTTGGGCTCGACCCACAAAATCTTGTGTCAAGATAGGTAATGACGATCCCCAAAAAACTGAATCAAAATTTTTGATGCCATGCCCACTCCTTCCGCCCCATCCTCCCTGCTCCTTGAAATTGGAAACGCTTTTAGTTTTTACATTTTTTGGGCTAGAGCCACCAAATTTTATGTCAAGACAGGTAGTACAATCAAAAATTTGGACAGCGCCCCTCCCAAAGCCGTTTTTAAAACGGTTATGCGTGTATCCTCCACATTTTTTGAACTAGAGTCACCAAATTTGGTAGGAAGATAGATGGTGACATCTGCAAAGGATCTGCATCGAAATTTTGGCCACGCCCACCTATGCCACCCACCTTTTCAAATCGGAAATGCAGCTATCTCTTACATCAATAAAGCTAGAGCCCCCAAATTTGACAGGAAGATAAATGGTGACAGTTAAAAATTTGGCTGCCACACCCACCTCTGCCGCCCACATATTAAATTTGAAAGGTCAGTTATCTTCCTCAGTTTTTGAGCTAGTCACCTAATTTGGTAATGTGATAGCTGGCGTTGTTTACCACCCGGCCAACCCCTGCCGACCCTGCTGTTATTTTACTGGTATCAAAGTATTCTGCAGTCGGTTGCGTCCGACTGCAACGTTTTCACTTGTTGTTCTCTGGGTTTTTGAAATGTGGGCATAATTTAAAAAAAAATAAATATATTTTTTCAAATAAGTTATTTTGAGAACGATGCAAATCAGTTTTTCAATGCTTTTAACAGATTTTTTAGTGATATGTCACATATATGTTTTTTAGCGACGTTTGTTATTGTTGCAAATCTTAATTAATTAATGAACTGGCTCGACGTCTTAAATCAAAATTGTTTTGAATCACCCCCTTTGATTCAAATTTCAGCCTTCTAGCTCTATTTAGTTTAGGCTGGGGATATGTCAGTCAGGACAAACTCTTTTATATATATAAATAAGAATTGGCACGCCTTTTTTAACTATTTCAGACATTTTCACAATGAAAAATATTTGATCAGCAAATAATAACAAGAACTTGTGTATTCAAAGCAGTTCAACCTTATCATAATTTGATTGAGCTTAGATTAGGCTTAGCTATCAAAGGGTAGAAACTTAGATAAATTGATAAAAATTAAAGCATTAGAGTAAATGGTTAAAATTACATATGCAGTTGTTGATGCAAAACTCTGATTAGCCAGGGATAGATGTCGTCAGGGAATAGTCCAGTGGCTAAGACTTCCGCCTTGTTACCGAGAGGTCTCAGGTTCAACTCCTGTCCCAGACTATAGTTTCATATACGATCAGTTTGAGTTTAATAATTCTAATCAGAAAGGTCACTAATGAGAATGTTTGGCAACATTCGAAATAGCGCTATCTGGCCAGCCTAATACATTTCATTCACAATTTTCAAATTGTTTCAAATCACCCCCTTTGATTCATGACGTCGAGCTTGTATTAATAATATTTTGAACATATAATTAAGGTAGGAAGGTAAGTTAATGTTAGAGTCCCAATTAAGTCCCCTAAGGGCAACGAGCAAAAATTGTTTTTGTACTGATTCTATTCTGTCCTGGTGAATCCTGTATTTGGGATACCAGATACAAGATCCATATTCAAGAATAGGACGTACCTGAGCCGTGTAAACTGTTTTGGTTATGTAGGGATCGTCAAATTCTTTCGACCATCGCCTAATGAACCCCAAGGTACTAGAGGCTCGATTTGCAACGGAAGAGATATGCTTGGGAAATTCAAGTTTCGGGTCAAAAAGGATACCTTAATCGTCAACCCATTCGATGCGATCAAGCGGGAATATATATTTGAAAAGGGCAGGCGTCCATAAAAAGACATGACTTTACATTTATTGCAATTAAGATTTAGTAAGTTAACACGACACCAATTTTAAAAATTATTGAAATCTGCTTGTAATTTTTGAGCAGACAAAAGAGCATTTGCCGATATAATAATAATATAATTTACATCGTCAGCATACATCAGAACACGAGAGTGGTCAATAACAGATAAAAAGTGTCAATAATAAAAGTCCAAGGTGACTTCCTTGCGGAACACCGGAAGTGACATGAACCACCTTATAGACAGCACCATTAAAACTGACTCTCTGTGTTCTATGAAATAAATATTCAATTATCCACCGAATAAGATTGCTTGGAAAGCCAAGAAGTTGAAGTTTGTGAAGTAAAAGGTAGTGATTGACCGAATCAAATGCCTTACTGAAATCAGTGTAAATAACATCCGTATGCATTTTATTTTGAAAGCCCTTAGGTTAGGTTAGGTGAGGGCGGTAGTGAGGGATTTGTTAAGCAACCCAAAGCTTTTTGGACTTTGTCCTGCCGTCTACGCAGAGTGTGTAACACCGTTGTCGAGGGCGTGGTCCCAACCCGATGCTCTAATGAAAGATAAGATATTTTTCAGGTTAATATCCTCTAGTTGAGAGAGGTCCGATAGGAAAAAAAGAACCAAGATGGCGATTTCTGGTCTTACAGAGTGCCGGACAGTCGCAGAAAAGTTGGGAAACCGTTTCCTCATCTTCCTCGTCACGACAACCTCTGCAGAAATCGTTAAAAGGGGCTAGAAGTCTCGCTGCATGAGTTCCCACTAGCGAGTGTCCCGTAATGGCCCTAATTACGGCGGCACAGCCTAATCTGTTTAGATGGCCAGCAATCCTGCCCGTAGAGGTGGTTATCTGCCACCTGTTGTTAGCTTCGAGTTCGAAGTGTGATCGAACTCTGAGCTTACAGCTGGCCATGGGAATACCCAAGCCCTCCTTATCTGTGAGGAGGGGCATAGTAGTGACATGCCTTGCCAGCTCGTCTACCTTACAGTTGCCCTCGATGCCCTTATCGCCAGGCACCCAAATCAGGAAAAACTCTAACTGCTCTGCCATCTCTTGCAGAGATTTGCGGCAGTTTGTGACAGATATCGAGTTGGATGATATCTATTTTAGAGATTTTATAGCCGACTGGCTATCAGAGAATATGCAGATTTTATCTGCAGAGCACTCAAGTTCGGAGAGGCAGAGGAGTGCCTCCTGTATTGCAATGATTTCAGCTTGGAAAACACTGCAATGATCAGGAAGGCTGAAGGATTTACTAATGGATAGCTCTTCGCAAAAGACACCTCCCCCTACCCGGTCGTATAGCTTTGACCCATCGGTGAAAATTTTTCAGAGTTTGTCGGCCCTGGCGTGTTTAAGCACCAACCGTCCCTTGGTGGGATTATGACTTGGAACGGGGTTTTGGGAAATTCCTAAGGACAGCAGTAGTCCGTGTTTGGGGGGATAAGTAAGTTTCCCACAAGAATGTTTGAGTACCCAATAATTTTTTTCGGACCACTGATTTGTTTCTCTCATGCGTAATCCAAAGAGAGTTGCTACCAATTTCCCCATTTGGTCTATTGGTAGAAGGTTACAAATGTTGTCAAGAGCCTCAGTTGGGGTCGTTCTGAGGGCTCCTGTTGTTGTCAGTCCTTTGCCGAGCTTATGAGCTGCTGTTTTCTTTGACAAAGTTGGCCACCATACTGATACTCCGTATAGTAAGATGGGCCGAACAACGGCCGTGTACAGCCACTGCGTGATGTGGGGTGCCATTCCCCATTTCAGTCCAATGAACTTCCTGCAGGTGTATAGGGCGACCGATGCCTTCTTAACACGTTCTTCCGTGTTGAGGTTCCAGTCTAGTTTACTGTCTCTGGTGAGCCCTAGGTATTTGGCTGATTTACTAAAGGCAAGTTCTACCCCGTTTAGGGTTGGAGGTCTGAGAGGAGGAATCTTGTATTTCCAAGTGAAGAGGACTAAGTCAGTTTAAGCAGGGTTTAGCCCGAGCCCCTTTGATGTGGCCCAGGAGGACAGGGCTCGAAGTGCGATGGACGTACGTTCGCACAGTGTTTGAGGATATTTGCAAGAGAAGGCAATGGCAACATAGTCCGCGTAGGCGATCACCCGACAGCCCCCGCCCTCTAGGGAGCGCAGCAGACTGTTGACTGCCTCTTTCCAGAGAAGAGGGGAGAGAACACCTCCTTGCGGGGTGCCTCTGTTAACGGATCTGGAGATGGTCGAGGACCCCAAGGTGGCCCTGACGATTCTGCGCTTAAGCAGTTGGTCGATCAGATCCACAATGCGGTGCCCGACCCCCAGCTCCGATAGTGCCTCGGTGATCGCCTCCGGGACGACGTTGTTAAAAGCCCCCTCAATATCCACAAAGGCTATAAGACAAAACTCCTTGTGATGGAGTGCCTTTTCAACTGTGGAGATAACAGCGTCAAGTGCTGTTTCAGTTGATTTGCGTTTTTAGTAAGCATGTTGAGCTTGGGAGAGATGATCGGTCGAAATCGAATTTCTAATGTGTAGGCCCAGCACCCTTTCTAGCGCCTTGAGTAGAAAGGATGTAAGGCTTATGGGGCGGAAGTCCTTTGGGGTCGTGTGAGAGGCTTTACCCACCTTGGGAATGAAGACGACTTTGAATTCGAGCCATGACTTGGGAATCGAGCCTGTCGTCAGGATATCTGCAAAGATTCTTTGGAGCCAGTTGATGGCAGTGGCCCCTGCATGTTGCAGCTTAAAGGGCGATGGCCCATGAGATGCTGTCTTTGGAGAGAAAGTCAGTGGCTTCATGCTCTTGATGTTCTCTGATGATAGTAGGTAGTGATACCTCGACTGAACAGCCGGGAAAGTGGGTTTCTGTCAGGAGTTCCACGAGTCATCTGGTTTTTTGAGGAAACCCACTGTCAATGGAGTGCTGGAGAGAACTTTTCTGAGCCATGCGGCATCTGCAGTGTTCTCGATTGAGGAGCAGAAATTCCGCCAAGAGAGGCGCTTAGCTTGTCTGAGTGCCTTCTTATAGGATGCGAGGCTGGCTTTATAGAGATTCCAAGATTGGTCGTCTCCCTTTAACCTTGCATTATTGAAGAGCTTGCGTGAAGTCTTGAGAAGCTCACTTATTTTGGGGGACCACCATGGTGGTTTGGCTTTCCCTCTAGGTTTGCTCTGGGGGCATGACCTGTCGAGGGCGGACTTGCATGCTTCCGTTAGCTAATGTGTGAGTACCTTTGTGTACTCAGGGGAAGGGAGTCCCGCTGGGGGCTGCTCAGGAATGAGCCTTTCGATGTGTTCTTTGAAAACGGTCCAGCTCGTGCTATTTAACGTTTATGCACCATGTGGGCTTGGGTATATCGAGTGAGAAGGTTATTTCGATGTACCTATGGTCAGAGAACGAATGTTCATCGAGCACCCTCCATCTAGTGAGTCTTTGATGAAGGGAGGCAGTGGCTAGCGTCATGTCAAAGACCTCTTCCCTGTTCTTTGTAATAAAGGTTGGATCATTTCCTATATTACAAATATTGAGGTTGGTAGAAAGGATATAGTTGAAAAGTAACTCACCCTGTTCATTTATGTCAGTGCTGCCCCACTGGTGATGATGTGCGTTGGCGTCGCATCCTATGATGAGCTCTGTCTGCGTTGCCTCACAGTAGGCGATCAGGCCACGTAGTAGTGCGTGTGGCAAGGGTCCTTGTTGGTCGTGAGCCATGTAGCTTGAGCTAAGCCATACGCGTCCAGGCTTCAGCTCTAGGCATGCGGCAGTTTTGTCGCCATTACTGAAATTAGGGAGCAGAAAAATGTCAAGATGTTTCCTCGCAAGAATGCAGGTGCGGACTTTACCTTCGTTTCGGGCTAAAAGTAGCTTATAGTCCTTCGTTCCCAATCCAGAGACCTTGAAACCACAGACCCAAGGTTCCTGAATTGGGATAATGTCTGCTCCGCATTGGCTTGTGCGGAGCAGAAGAGCGGCTGCAGCAGCCTTACAATGATGGAGGTCAATCTGAAGAAGTCGCAGGGACATCTTCAGATTTAATCTCCACCACTGAAAGCCTTAATAACATGTGAAGTAAATTCTAACAGGTTAGTTGTAGTAGATCTGTGTTTCATGAATCCAAGCTGGCACGGTGAAATTAAAGATCTGCAAAATTGTTGCAATTGAGAAGTTATCAGTTTCAATTTTTAATTTTTTTTGAGATATCCCTATAATTTTGAACATTAGACTTGTCTCCTTTTTTATGGAGAGGAATAATAAATGCTCAACAGACAAGCTCAACAATTTATGCAAAGGTTTTAAGAGACCATCAGCACAGTACTTATGTTAAGCACACAGCTTGGTACGCCGTCAGGTCCAGGGGAAAATATAGGCTTAATACCCTGTAGATCACGTAGTTATAAATACTCCGTGATACTTGGTTCAAAAATGCAATTTGAGGCATCAACCTGATACGGGTAAGTCAGAGCAACCAGATAATCAAATGAACTGTATGTTGTTTGAAAAAACTCTGCAAACAAATCAGCAATGGCCTGATCCGAGTTGGCCGACTTGTTTTTAAATGATACATTAGATGGAAGTGGTGATGACTTTCGCTTCGCATTAACAAAGTCAAAGAACCTCTCAGGATCTTGCTGAAACTGTAGTCTGCACCGACTTAGGTAATTTTTATAACATGAGTTATTCATGAATGAAAAACTGGAACGCGCAATCAAGTATGATGAGTAATGAACAGAAGAGCCAGATATTCTGAAACTCTTATAAAGCTTAGCTCGCGTGTAAACCACGCAGGTTTGGTTTTCCTACTTGGCTTACCAAAAGGGACACACATGTCGAATAAATTGCCTAAGGTGCAATAAAAAATACTGATTGTCGTATCCAAGTCCTCAGAACCATAGAGGGACGACCAGTCAACCAGTGCTAAGAGCTGGGTAAGTTTCACAAAATCGGTTTTCCGAAATTGACGTACTCGTTTTAATGGTTCACTACACTGGCGTACGGCACAGGCAGGCAAAGTGATCAACACCTTCAACGTCGGGTGGTATAAGTCTTCGGGAGTGAATATGGGAAGGGATCTTGACACAAATAAAGTGGATGGATCCGAAACAAATACCAAATCAAGCATACCACAAAGAGAATTTGGAATACCATTGATCTGACCCAATGAATTTAAATATTCTCGACTGAGCCCCCTATAGGAGCCAAAGTCTGAGGTATGTCACTATTTGGCTCGATTCGTATGTAAGTCACCTCAACGCAACCGACCTCCGAAGGAGCCATTTAGCACACACCCTCAACAGAGCCCGCTAAAGGAGCCGCAGTCTGAGATATTTTAGTATTAGAAATGTTTGGCTCATTTTGAACCGAAGGACCGGGATCGGATGTTACATCATCCATAGGGCTAATGGCATTTTCATCCATTTTTTCGCCAGTATCTGGAGACTGAAGCTACTTTTGATCTAACATTTACTTTATGAACTTTACGAGTTCTCTTTTGATCCTCCGGTGTGGGAGACGTAGGAGACCGACTTACAAGTGGCTTCTTACGCTTCGGTGATTCCGAATTCAAGATTGTGTTATTCTTAAATTGGGAGTCCAGAACTGAGAACAGTTCAGACACTTTTGTAAATAAAAGGAAAAGCTCTTTAAAGCCAGCTTGCATCTGCCACATGAAATTATACATATTTTTCTTCAACTCTCGGCATGACCAGCACGGCTACTCGAAAATAGAAGTGTCCATAGTGTCCTTGGACCGGGCATATATTTTTCGTATGCAAAAGCACCGCACATCCAACAGCAAACAAAAGCCGCATTTGGGCTGTCGCCGCAAACTTTACACTGCTTTGCACAACAGACGGCAGACATTATTCAGATATTATAAAAAAAATAAAAATAAAAATCTAGAGAAAATTTAATTATAGTAATAAAAATATAGAGATAACACTGGCCTACACTCATTTTGGTGCCTAAGATTTTAGACCTGATTTTGGGTATATTTTGTAAGCTGATAGAACCCACACCTTATCTTGGTTGCCCATTTCAATACCAAAGTAAGCAGAATACAAGCGAATTACCGTGTTATTAATCTGTTTTCGATGATCTTTCGTTACGTACTCACCGCATATGATTAATGCAACATCTCAACTTACTTTTCATAATAAATTTTTACTATTGATGTCATAAAAGTGATAATCAGATAAACTGATTTTGAATAAAGCCGGAAAAATTTAAAATAAGAATTGTCGGTAAACCAGAGCTGTCAGCTGACATCTTGTAGCAGGAATAAGGTTTATACTACCTATCTTACCAATTACAGATACGGACAGAACTGCACCAAACAAAAAAAAGGCCAGTGTAATAGTAGTAATAATACTGTCTCAAAAATATATTATATTGATATCTCAAGAATGAAACAGGTCCACTCTAAAGGCAATACAAAGAAATAATGCTCACAAGCAAGAAATACTCACGAACAAAACAATGATCGACGCAAGCGCGACTACCGAAAGCAACACCACGAAGTATAATAGAGTGTATTTGTGACGCGGCGAACAGAACACAACGAAAGAGGCCGTGAGAGCAATCGAAAGAAAATAGACGGTTTATGTGCTCTGCGAGTGAGCAACGGAAACTTTGAAGCAAGATGTAATTAACAAGGTGGTCCCAAATTTGACAGCTCGCTCAAATGTCGGTACCAGAGAGCCAGTCACTAGTGATGTAAGTGGCCATCGATGAAAATCATCGTAAACAAATATCGCCTAGAAAAAAATCTAATCGATGTATTGCCTAATTTGTTATTGATTTGTTTTAAGAGCTTATAGCTGTTTAATAACATGAATTTAAGAATCGTAGATGCTATTTCTTTAATTTTACAATGTATTCCCAATATAAGCGGTTTAATTTTCCCACTCACTAAAATCAATTAATTCGTAAAAGGTCTAAGGTAAAACCATCGCTAAACTGCACTAACGATGTATCGCAAGATTGTTATTGTTATTGTTATCGTTATTTTAACTGGCATTATAAACATTTTGCGGTTAATTGTATATATTGTGCTAAGACTTGTGTTTATGCCAAAACAGCTGAATCCCGCTAACCGCGCAGCGCTGCCGTGGCTAGAAACTCACCACAAGCCGAGCCTTCTAGCCGACGGCAGCCTTAAACATAAGCTTCACTTCACATACAATTCAGTAACATTTTACAAGTGTCACACAGAGGTCATAAGTTTAATAAAGCTCCTGTCAATTAAATACATAGAAACTCAAGTGTTTTTAATTCTACGCTTACAAAACTACCTACCCACTACATTCGACCTACATTTTCATGGTCCTTCGAGCCGGATCGACAGCATCAGCGGCATAATATTCAATTTTCGGCAGCACGAGAAGAAAAGGAAAAAATATAAGTATAAAATACGTAAGTACATAAGTACATACGAACCGCCATATTTCTTCCGTCCGTCGTTTTCCACTGTCTATACTCCAAATAGACTACTTGTTAAACCATATTCCAACCAGAGAGGAATATGCGAAGGTCTGTCTGCGCATTTTAAATACTTTTTATATATGTATGTACATATGTACATATCTGCGCGCAGCTAAATTCCGTCCTGTTTTTCCGAGCTCCACTTGTTAAGTGTTCCAGAACAACATAAATCATATATAAAAAGGAAAAAAAGAAACGTTTTTTTTTTTTATTAATATTATATATTTATGCACTTTTACATATGTACACGCAAACATACTTGCGCGAAACCACCACCAGTTGATCGGCATTGTTAAGCGCGCAAGCGTACGTTTACATATGAATGTAAGAATATCCACACAGAACACATAGCATTTTTACATATTTTGCTACTTTTAGTACATTCTACACACACACACAACATATGTATATCTACACATTAATTCCGAGGTGTATAAATAAAAGAAACAAATTTTATTTGTTATTTTATATACATTCAAATTCACAGACACACACATGCGCACATACTTGCACACAGCCACCAGCAGCTAACTTTGCAAATGTATGTACGTACATCCACACTAAAGAACATACTAACATCACATATGTATGTATGTACGTAGAAAACAGAGTATATTTAAATTAATGTACATTGTCCATACTCTAAATGTTTTGCAATCCCGTACAGATATAATGTTTTTTTTTGTTAACACACAATAATTAAATACACATTTTTTAACTTATTAAAAGCCGCACTTGCAAGTGAATTATTTCCAACACCTGTCAAGTTGCCGGCACTCTATAACACTCACAATACACAGTGCAATATAACATAACTAACAAATATAAAACAAAACACTGGCCGAGCACACAAAGAGATTAAGATTAATAAAGAATTTATTTATACTACAGCCGGCATAACATACAAATAAAAACATAAACAACATATGAACTTATAAGCTTTACTACTTTACTTCAGTACTTTTTTCTTAGAGGCGCTAACGTGTGTGGTGCGATATATCGTGTTCGTCAACATTCCGAAATTGGACTCGATTAATGTTTTAATTTAATAGTATTAATTATACTCTATAATTAATTTACTATTTCCGTTCTGTTTTTTCCGTTCGTTTTTTCGTGATAACGATTCCATTTCGTTCCAAACGAGTGGAATATTCCAAATAATTTATAAATATCCTTTTATAAATTATTCTTAGTCCATTACCTGGTAAAAAGTTGTAAATATTCTTTGACAATTTTATTTTTCTGTTCCGATTCCGTTTCGCTCCAAGCGAGTGGAATATTCCAAATAATTTATAAATATTCTTTTATAAATTATTCTTAAGTTCACTCGAAGGGGCTATATTTGTAAATAGTCTTTTACAAATATTGTCTAGCGCAATTTATTGTGGTCACTCCTGACTACAATAAATATTCCATCAAAACCCCATATCTTTTCTTGCTTGTCACCTGTTCCAACTCATAAAAGATAATTATTCAATTAATTATTTTTGAGGACGGATAATGCCGATAGGGCCAGGTCAAGGAGAGAAAAAACAGTTGAACGTTTCGTCCGTAAAGAGCCAGAGAAGAAATTCGCTTTCCTCACCAAATCTCCCGGTGAAGAAACCCTCCAGTGCCGTTACGCCGAAATCAGAGTGCGAGACCGCCAAACCACCTATTTCAAGTTTGAAGCAAACAGCCACTCGGGCCGCTACCAAACTTAACTCCGAAGCAAGCATGGCAATGTCCGACTTCATTTCCGCTTCCGACAAGCTGACCCAATTCGAGTCAAGAATTTGTAGTCCGTCAGCTACAGAACCGTCCCTTTACACACTTCAAGTCCGTGGCGACCATGTAAAGGTTCTATGGGAAAAGGTCGAGAAAGAGTACGAGACCAGCTCTCGGGCACTCAGAAAAGGTTGTGGGAGTAGCGATGCTGCGTCGTTAACAGCAACGTACGACCACTACTACTCCGTATCCGAGCGGTGTACGGCACAATTATGCGAACAAATTGAAAGGCTTAGCTCCATTAGTAGGCAACCCGCAGTTCCGATAGCGTCTGTTTCTCGGGGCTGTAGTCTCCCACCAGTAGACACAGAAGTGTTCTATGGAGACTATTTAAAATGGCCAACTTTCCGGGACCTGTTTACGGTGATCTATATTGACAACCCTCGATCAACTACGGTCGAAAAATTGTTTCACCTAAATTCAAAAACTGGAGGTGAAGCTAAGGCAATTGTTTCGAAGTCTCCGCTCACCCATGACGGTTTTGCCTCTACGTGGCAGGCGTTGTGTAAGCGGTTCCAAAACAAGCGGCTTCTGGCTAATAGCCAGCTTAAAATACTTTTCAATTTGCCGGTCAATATTGAAACCGGTTTCGCCCTGAAAGAGATTCAGACCACTATTCAGAGTTGTCTCACAGCTCTGGAGCATTCCGACGTATCAACTGACAATTGGGACTGCCTTCTTGTATTCCTATGCTCGTCTAAGTTACCAAAGGGCACACTGTCTCTGTGGGAACAGTCCCTTTCGGATAAAGCGGCAATTCCAAAATGGGAGGATCTAAACAGTTTCCTTGGTGAGCGCTATAGGACGCTAGAAGCAATCGAGGATATTCAGCCTAGCTCCAGCGTTCAAACCCATCCAAGGCCTAGCAAGCCGCAAGCGTCGGCTAGGAATGTTCAAACATTCGAGGCTAAGGTACATTCCAAGGGAAAATCTTGCAATGTATGCGCCAAGGAAAACCGCCCAATGCGCTTATGTCCTAAGTTCCTACAGATGTCAGTGTCCGATAGAGCCAACCTCGTGAAACAGCAGAGTCTATGTTGGAATTGTTTCGCAAATAACCACCAACTTAAAGACTGCACCAGTGCTCACAATTGCTTTACGTGCAAGGGCCGGCATAACACGCTTTTGCATAAGGGCAGCCCTCCTTCAGTGACCGCTAGCTCAGTTCCTCAAACGCAAAATAACAATCCAGTTCAAATACAGTCCACTTCGAACCAACCCTGCGTTCAAAACTATTTTGCAACTGATACGCGTGGTGTGCTCTTAAGTACTGCCCTAATTAATGTTTTCCATCTGGGCACTAAGTTCACGGCGAGAGCGCTGATAGATTCAGGCTCAGAAGCCACTTTCATTTCGCAGAGATTATTTGATAAAATCAAATTGCCTTTCCAAGGTGTTGAAGTCAACGTTTCCGGGCTCAATCAAGCGGTTGCCGCCCAACCACGGAAGCTATGTCGTTTTCATGTTGGATTTTCTACCAGGCCGAGGCTTCAAATTGAAGTTTCGGCATATGTGCTTCAAGAGCTGTCCGGGAATTTACCTTCCTATTCTATTCCCCCAAACTTATTAAAGGATCTACCAGACTTCCAACTGGCAGAAACGTCGTTCTTCCAGAGCTCACCAATAGATGTGCTTTTAGGGGCGGATATCCTTCCGTCCATTCTTCTGGGTGCCTCACGTCCTAGTGTCTGTGGTAGTCTTCTGGGTCAAGAGACGGTCATCGGCTGGAACCGCGTTTAGCGCAGCTTCTCACAAAATTTGGGGAGGTGGAGGGCTTCCCCGCGAGAGAGAGGAACTTCGCCGAAGCAACCACCAGAAATGCGAAGGCCAGATGTGTAGTGACGCTTCCAGATCAGCCCAGGTTCATGGCACTTGCTCAATTCATAAAGAAGCAGAGCCATCCAAAGAAAGAGATTTCCCTCAAGGAGCAATGTGACTCCGTTGTCAACGCATCCAATCCCCCTGCGATCGGTCGCAATTTACATAATATCCTTCATCCGGGGCCCATTCTGCAGTGCGACTTTACCGTTGGCAATGCTAATAAGACCAAAAGGTATCGGCAAATAGTTGCCTATCTAAGTCCACGTATTCCTGAACAAAGTCCAAAGTAAATTGTGCGAATATCGAAATAAATTTTTTTTTTATTTTTCGTTATATAGAATGACTCCAAGGAAGGCACAGGCGCTGGAGGCACGTCGGGCACGCGGAGTACAATCTTTCTGCTGCCGTATCTGTAATGGCATACATCCGCTGCGTAAGTGCAGGCGATTTCTGCGGCTGCCGGGCGACAAACGGCTTCGGGCAGTGCTTATCAATAAGTATTGCCCGAACTGTTTTTCGCATCAAAACTCCGGAGGCACCTGCAGGAGCACGGACAAGTGTCGGAAGTGCCAAGAGGACCACCACACGCTGCTCCACCTCTCCGAGTCACCCCGAATAGCAGCATCCACGTCCGGCGCCCCATCCGCAATCCAGCGTCGGTTAAACATATCCAGGGAGCTACCCGTAACCCCCGCAAAGAGTCCCCAGCCGGCGATGTCAACGTCGTTGGTGTCGCTGCTGGAGTTCAAGCGGATTACGCTCCTGCCGACCGTCTCCCTCTTCCTGATGAAACATGGTTTCGCCCTAAACATGTGTCCCTGGTGCTGGGAGCTGACCTGTACCAGGAGCTCTTGGTGCCAGGACTCGTTCCCGGCCAGAATGGCCTTCCGGTGGCACAAAACACCATATTTGGTTGGATGCTCTCGGGGTCGTGTCCGGCTTAAAGTCACCGTTTCTTCCGGCACACTTTCCGCTCCCCCCTTCCGTACAAATCTTGCAATCCTTGTTTAATAAAGATCCTGTCAATTAAATACATAGAACCTCAAGTGTTTTTAATTCTACGCTTACAAAACTACCTACAACTACCCACTACATTCGACCTTCTACGTGCACGCCCCCGTACATTTTCAACTTGAAATTAAATATTAAAAATGTCTTTTTGTGCTATTTGTCGTGTTTCGACTGCTGCAACCAATTTAAAAGTCGTTCGCGTTCCTAAAGACCCAAGTATAAGAAAAGTGTGGGAGGATGCGCTACAATTTAAGTTTAATGATGATTCCAGAATCTGTGAAAAACACTTATGGGAAATGCCAAACTTATTAAAATACTATTATAACGCAAATTTAAAATTTTTTCTCTTTATTGTTTTATTAAATATATTTAATAGCAATTTCAAAAATATTGATTTAGTGATGTTACTATGTGCACAGATTAGCTGTTTTCATTCACATAGATATCGATACTATTGCTTTGAGATATCGATGCGCTCTCTTTCTCATTCACTGGTACCAAGCTGTCACAAATGGGACCACCTTGTTATATACATCTTGCTTTGAAGAAAGAAAGCGTCAACAAAGGAAAACAAATTGATTGAGAGCAAATATGCAAAACAAATGAGCGGTATGCTGTGACTACAATTTGGTTTTGTCTCCGAGCACTTTGCAAAAAATAGAAATGCTAATAAATTAATTAGTATTAATGTTCACTCTGTGTTTTACACCCCGATAACGCACAAAGCCACAAGAACTATTTATTTGGACAAAGCACGGGTTTTGAAGAGATTTTAAATCGCCAAAAAATTAAAAAAGCGCAGCGCACAAAAAAAACAAGTCTGTTGCTGATGAGAAGCGAAACGAATTCTGGGTAGATTTAACTTTAAGTGTTGTGTAAACATTTTTTTGGCTTAGTGTAAATGTTTCGAGAAAAACGAGCTCAACTTATTTTAAAGATATCTCCGAAACTATGAGACAATATTCTAATGTACGGTTGACAAGTTTTCTACAGAACCGCTCAACCGATATTGATGAAATTTTGCACACGTCTTCGAGATACCCTTTTACAGGACTTGGAAGAAAGATTTCTCTTTTTTTCGACTACAACTATTTTTTTTTTTTTTCAAAATATTTAAAAATGATTTCCAAATTTTGAGTTTCTTTGCAAAAACTTCTGCCAAAAATCTAAATTTAAATTTGTTCCCTTCGTTCAAGTCCTAATTTAGGGGCTTAGCTAAGAAACGTATATTTTATTTACCACGTCAGATGATCCTGCTAGGAGTGACACTATACCTACGTTTTAGCAGGCCTTAAGTCAAAATCCCATAATTTTACCATAGATTAGTGGACTACTATTATACTATACACTCTAGTGTCGCACGCTTCCAAAATATACCACAAATTCCGGACAGAATTTTTTAAATGTGCTGATTACGCATCTTAAGTATTAAATTTTGCAATTTTTGGGGGAAAATATGGACACGGTCGTAAACTTTATTTAACCTTTAAAAAATATTACTAGAAATAAACAGAACTTTCATTGTTTATTTATTTAACAGATTAAAGCCCAATTTCTCAATATCCGGTTAGTCAAGCAAATTTAAGTTTCTCATTTTAAGATGCAAAGATAAAGGAGACCTGAGACTCTGTTAACAATTATACTCCAGTTAAGCCTGGATATAAAAATCGATGAAATCACCGTAGGGCAAACAGCTGGCTTAAGCTGACAGTTGTATTTGTGGTGTTCAACAGCTCCGTTACAGCAATTCAGATTTCAGAGTTGAAACGCTTAGCTCGTGAACGGCATTTTGAATTTCAATGCGTTTCAATGCGTTTCACATTTGCGGTGACTGCGCATCTGCTGCCTGGATTAAGAAAAAATGCCATTTAAAAGCTTTTAATATATGTTTTGGAGTCTTTCGCTTCTAAATAGTTGTTGATTCCACTGTTATATAAGAGATTATTACTGGATTATTTTATTAAACATAACCAGTTTAAATTACTTTTGTTTGCGGCGCCCATTAATCAGATGTTTTCATACTTTTTTGCATAGAAATACACAAAATATATTATAAAATACAGAACATCGACAGCAAATATCGCTTAAATATCGTGCTCTTTCCTTCTTTACTTTGTTCAACTATGAAACACTTTTCCTATACATAGGCTGGGAAGTTTCAGCGTTTCAAGAAAATTTTCAATGCATTTTGTTGTTTCGGGACGGTTTAGCTTTGAAACATGAAACGCAGAAACGAGCTGCTGACACCCTCATTGTTTATTTATTTTATTATTGAAGCAAAATGGCAAAATGCTTATTTGAGTCTTCTAGGTCAACAAACACATGTATCTCAACAACTTAAAAGTTTTTCACTCGTTGCCGTTTGCAATAGAGCTCATAGAAAGTAATTGTATATACATTTTGATATGCAGCATGCAGCAGTTTGGCAGTCACTAACGAAAACAATAATAAAAAACAGCTGAATCCCTTGTTAGGTTTAACAATATGTGTCAGCACCATTAATAGTGCATTTACACTGGCGCTGTAAAAAGCCTTAGTGG
Organism: Scaptomyza hsui; assembly: GCA_018152825.1. NCBI lineage: Eukaryota > Metazoa > Arthropoda > Insecta > Diptera > Drosophilidae > Scaptomyza > Scaptomyza hsui. The sequence continues at coordinate 167,633 of JAECXO010000200.1, forward strand.
TTAGCGGCGAAAGTCATTTACATTGGCAAAAAGTCTTTAGAATCAGCTGTTTTTTGTTTACTTTTGTTGTGATTGCTGAAGAAGAAGAAATTCGAAAAATTGAACAAAAATTTAAATGTGTTGATGCTGGCCACGCAAATTGGTGATAGCATTAATCATACTGCAATAATTAATAAAAATAATACATTTTAAGCAATTTTGTTGATTGCGAAAACGAAGAAGCAGCAGCAACAACGGCTGCGCTAAATATATTGTCGTAGTTCGACTGTATTAGCACGCGATGTGTCTGGATGCTCGAGCGCAATGGTTGTTATTGGGAGATGGATGTGCCAAAGTTAAGTGAGGAATTGTTCAAGGACAGCTTCAGGATGGAAAAAAGCTCCTTCAAAAGTTAGTCAATGCCTTGCCCTAAATGAAATGAAGACTCCAATTTAAGAGCGGGTTGCCGTAGCTTTGTACAGCCTGGGCTCATCCGCCGAGTACAGAACCGTTGCCAAGCTGTTTGGCATATCGACTGGTAGCCTGTACAATAAAGCTGGTCGATTTGTATGGACTAGAAAAAATCGATCAAGCGTAATCTACGGCAAGATCTGAGAAAATTCTCCATAGAAACCATGGGTCTAATATCAAAACCGAGTCCGCGATTTTAATAGCGATAATTTTGATATAATCCACAATTTATTTTTGTCTATAACTCACTCTTATATCAACTTAAGGTCAGAAATATCATAACTAAGTGGTTAAATTTTTCAAGGAGGACTGCGTAAAGGTTAACTAATAGTTAATACTTTTTAAGACTTAAGTTATGATATTTTTGACCTTAAGTTGATTTAAGAGTGAGTTATAGATAAAAATAAATTGTGGGGTAGAATTTGCCGTAGATTACGTTTTTGCTATGCGCTTAGTCGCTAACTAAATCGACCCACCCTACTGTGCAATATTCAGAAGTAGTTCTGCAAACTTGTTTGGCAAAACATGGCATTTGAGTATCTGGGGCCAAATTTGTTGACCCAATCAAAAATTGAGGTTTCTTTATATAAATGCTTTCCAAGCTTTCCGACCAGCGCTTTCTCTTTTAACACACTTGAAATTGAATTGTTTAATTGCAATATTAAAAAAATATTTAGTATTTTCAATAATTTTGTACTTACTTGCACATTTGTTTTGAATCAGCTGATTCCTGTTGCCGCCATCAGTAATTTTACCAAAAATATCGATTCATCGGTATAAAAAGGTCTGTATTTGAGCCGGTAGAATAGCGGCGCTCTAGAGGCGCGAGAAAAAGTCTTTAAGTTCAAATTGAACGGACACATTTTGTATGGTAAAGGCTAAAAATATCGAAGACCTTAAGGCGAAATGCTAGCGGCGCTGCTTACGGCGCCAGTGTAAAAGCACTATAAGACGATAGTAATTTATCGATGATAGTTGATTTTGGCTTGAGAAAATCAAACTACTAAAATGCCAGTTAACTCGAGCAACAAATTTATCTCGATTTAAACTGACTGCAAGTTTAACTGAACATTCAGAAATGGGGCCGAAGTCAAGTATTTAATATTAAGCTTAATGATAGTTTAACGAGCAGTAGCTGCTAGGGCCTTCGAATCGCCCTTTTCTTTCAAATTTGGCAATTAGCTCAAGAACTATGAGTGATAAGCCATTTCCAGCTTTGCAGGGCTCCAAATGCTGGAATGCAGATCTTTCAATACGTTACCAGCCATCTTCAAACAAAATTAACTTACTCTAACTGTTAAGATATGGGAAGTTTGTGTGTTTTAAGGATTTGCAAATCAAAGTGTAAGCGAAGCGCCCCTAGATATTTGCTAAGTTTTCAGACGATAGATATAAGAATGTCGAAGAGCCGCACGTTCATACTGACTGAGATACACAAAAACAAGGAAGAAAGCTTTAGTCGAGAAATCTCGACAGCCGAGTCGATAAAGCCATGTCCGTCAGTCTGTCTTTCTGGATGTGCGAACGCGTCGATCTCAGAGACTATAAGAGCTATAAACTTCAGATTTGGAACATAGGCTCATCAAAGTCCTAGGCGGTACAAGTTTGTTTCCAATTATACATAACTCTTTTCATTTTCGATAAACACTTGTGATCGATAACAATACAATCTTGAATCACCAAATTTGGTGGCCCTAGCTCAAATACTGTGACGTTACCAATTTCAAAGAGCAGGATAGATGGGGGCAGAAGAAGTGGGCGTGGCATCCAAAATTTGATGCAGTTTTTTCAAGAACGTCATTACCTATCTTGGCACCAAATTTGGTGGCTCCTGCCCAAAAACTGCGAAAGCTATAGGCGTTTCCAATTTTAAAGAGCAGGATGGCTGGGGGCGGTAGCAGTGGGAATAGCACCAACATTTTTTGAGGGACGCGACTAGCTATATTCGTGCAAAATTTGGTAATTCTAGCTGCAAGAATGTGAGAAATATATGGTTTTATCGATTTTCAGTTACCGATTTTACCGATTTCCCAGCCTCCTAGTAGGCGTAGCACACTGATCTTTTTCCATTTCAAGTCTCTAGCTTTACGGGTGTCGAAAAAAGTTGCGTTCATACAGACGGACAGACACCATGGCGGACATTGCACAAAACCAATATACTCTTTACCTTCAGTATTAGAGTATAATCACCAGAGGTATTGAGGATCGAAGTGTGGTCACAGGTAAAGACAAACAATGACTGTACGCGTTCAGGGTATCTCCTAGTCGGGATATCTCTCGAGCCTTCTTACTTGTTTCGATTCGTTAAATATTGAATCAAAGATTTATTAATAGACTGCACTGGCCTTTAACCTCCATTCGAAAAACGCTGCGTAAGAAGTACTCCAAGTTTTTACCGATCGTTACAAATTTTCATCCGCGTTGCTTTTGTTCGTATAGCATTTTGTATAGCTTTAGAAGTAAATTGAACGATCGATTGCATACGCGTCGGTGTCAGCTTTGTGCACCATTTTAACTCTGTGTCCAGTTTTGGCTTGATCTTAAGCACCAAAAATTATGTCGCTGTCTGCTTAACTCCCCTCCCCCTGCCTAGCGGGGATTCAATAGACAAGCAAGAACTCGCTTAATGCGCCACGTTCCAAAGCCGTTCAGCAATTCTAGTTTGAACCGGCCCAAAGCGATTTCAAGTCGTTTGAATGGCATTCAGTGCCAACTTTTGCCGCCTGCCGGTTTTAAACAGAGGGTAAGTGTCGCCGCCACCGCCGCTGGTGCTGTTGCTGGCGCTATCCCAGCTTGTATAAAGTACACAGCCAAAGCCAATAGTAATTGAAAGATTAATGGCTTTCCTTCAACTGGCTAATGATTCAAAGCGGGCCAAACTTACTGCGATGTATGGAAATACCCCAACCCCTCAACACCACCACACAATCATAGGCATATTGCCACTAATCTAGAGTCTAGACCGATTTAACTGTGTCTTAGTTACGCTGTTATTGAAAATAAGGGCTTGGGGACTTAACTGTCTATACTTACAGTTTCAACAAACTAAGTTTCGTGTACATTTTTATAGCAGTTCTAAGATGAAAACAAAAGAGAAATACGTTGATCCAGTTGGTTAAAGCTCGGAAATATATTGCAAATCCAGGCATTTAAATACTTGTCAAAGGCTTCTAAACTTAAAAAAAAAAAATGCGATTGAAGTCAAAACAACAAGAAACCTCGTCTAGAGGTTTATTTATTTTGTATACAAATTTTCGCCAGCGGACCTAAGATTGACACAATTAATATATTGAATTTTAAATATATATTCAAAATATTGAATGTATATGAATAGGAACTGTGTACAGCAACCTTAGCGTACAATCTTGAAAGTTCCGTCCAAAATATCCAAACAAAAAATTTGGGTGTTATTTCCCAATTAAGTGAAATAAGAGCCCAAAACTAAAAAAAAAATAGTTTTGGGGTCTTATATAATTTCTTTTTTGGGGTCTTATTTCATAATTAAATATTTTTAGGAAAGTACGCCCCAAAAAAGGAAATAACTCCCCAAATTTTATTAAAAATCGTTGCTGTTGTGTCCTACATACATTTTTGGGGCCTTATTTAATTTTTTTATTTTTTGGCCTTATATCATTGGGGTGTTATTTCGTAGCGCCTATATTATTGTTATTTTCAGGGGTGTGCCAGCCATCAAAACCAACCCAATTCAAGCCTAAAACCAACCTCGAGCTGGTTTTAGGTGTGCCAGAGCCCAGTTCGAGATGATTTTGAAACCTCAAGAAATTTGGCCCGAGATTTGGTTAATTTAAGCAATATTAAATGTCTAATGAATAACAACTGTTACTCTTTCGAAAGGTAATTTTAAGCCTAGTTGCATATTGCAAATACATTTGAATTTAATACATGTTTTAATTCATGATTTCCGATATTAATAAATCTTTAACAAATCTCTAAGACTATTTGCCGTTCTGTGTAAGCATGCAAAACCGTCCCTAACAAAGGAGCTGCCACATTGTTTGGTTTACAATAACTATTATTCGGAGTCTTTAATAGATCAATTTTAAAGACACTTTTTTGTGACAAATGAACATAAAAAAATCGTACTTTAAGGTAACAAAATTGCATGGTTGAGCAGTGTACAGTTTGTTGTAAATTTAACTAAGTTATTGCAGCAAACTTTTTTTTATGAGATGGCAACGGTGGTGAGGTGGCGGTGTTTGTTAGGTGTGTAAATGTCTACAGTAAGAAGAAGAATTTAATTTATGTCAAGTCATTGAGCAGCCAAAATGTAGGTTAAATTAAAATTGCATTTAATTATTTGTTTTACATGTATTTTATTATTGGTCCATAGGGGAAAACACCGATCAACTTTTGCACTTTTAAAATGTAAGCACAACCAGGATTGCCATTTACGAAGTACGTAGAACAGCTGTTCAAGAAAGCTGTCATAGCAGGGCTGTCAAGCAACATGAGTTACTTGGCGGGCAAAATATTAAATATTTGTTTTGTATAAGAACTACAAAAGATAAAACCTAACATATTTTTATTTAACCATTTATTAAATATAACACTAATGCCATGAGGCCAACCTTGAAAACAAAGACAAAAATAAAAAATAGCAAATACATTTTAGGCAATTTTCATTTTTGATAGGTAGCAACTCTTTTTGGCCATTTTCGTTTTACGTATTTGCTCCGAAACATTTAACCGAAAAATGAAATCTCCCTAACTTCTGGCACACCGACGTTTTTTTTTTTAGAGATTTGAAAACCAGCTCGAGCCAAAATCTCCAGAGATTTCTGGCACACCCCGTATTAGAATTTTTTGAAGTAACATTTTGCATCAAAACATTTATTGTTTAAGCCAGGGGGAAAAAGTTTCAAAAGTAGACTTTTACAAGAATTGAAAACTTTCAATGGGTACTTAATAGGTTATGAAAACTATCGTATCATTCAAATGGAAATTAAATGACCTTTGAATTGATACCATATTTTCCATAAAGTAAGTTTAAGTTATGGGTAGATTTAAATTTAAGTGTTGTGTAAATACTTTTGACTACCCCTGTATTTGTTTAGCCACTCTTGAATCTTCGATAACCCTCGTGTTTATACTTTGATACTGAAAGTATCATAGTATATTAGTTCTGTGCAATGTCCGTCATGGTGTCTGTCTGTCTGTATGAACAAAACTTTTTTCGACACCCGTAAAGCTAGAGACTTGAAACTTTGCAATTATGCTTGTCTATAGGCGTGACAGATAAAGTGTCAAGATTGGGGAGCCACGCCTACTAGGAGGGTGGGAAATCGATAAATTCGATAACTCAAAACCGATAAAACCAAATATTTCTCACATTCTTACAGCTAGAATTACCAAAATTTGCACGTAGCTAGCTAGTCATGTCCCTTAAAACACTGCATCATAATTTTGGATGCCAAGCCTAATACTTGCGCTCCTGCTCCATGAAATTGGAAACGCCTAAAGTTTTCACATTTTTTGGGCTAGAGCCACCAAATTTAGTGTCAAGATAGGTAGTGAAGTTTTCCAAAAAACTGCATCAAAAATTTGGATACCACGCTCACTCCTTCCGCCACCCACCCCCCGCCATTGTTAAAACGGTTATGCGTGTATCTTCCACAAATTTTTTACCTAGAGTCACCAAATTTGTTAGGAAGATATATGGTGACATCTACAAAAGATCAGCATCAAAAATTTGGATGCCACGCCCACATCTGCTACCCACCATTTAAAATCGGAAATTTCGATATCTCTTACAGTTTTTAAGCTAGAGCCCCCAAATCCGGTAGAAAGATAGGCAACATCTACCAAAGATCTGCATCAACATCTTGGATGCCACGCCCACCCAAGCCACCCGCCTTATAAAATTGGAATCGGCTCTATCTTTAACAGTTTTTGAGCTAGAGCCACCAAACTTGGTAGGAAGATAGATAGTGATAGTTAAAAACATTTGATTCAAAAATTTGGATGCCACACCCATCTCTGCCGCCCACCTTTTACATTTGGAAGTTCAGTTATCTTCCACAGTTTTTGAGCTAAAGTCACCAAATTTGGAAACATGATAGCTGGCGATGTTTACCACCCGGCCCACTCCTTTGCAAGCAGACTCCTTACCATCCGTTCTTTTACTGGACTCAAAGTATTCCGCAGTCGGTTGCGTCCGATTGCAACGTTTTCACTTGTTCTCTATTGAGATTGTTGATTTTCAATGTTTTCACAGATTTTCAATATTTTGTATATAAAAGGGTGACACGGAAATATCAGAGTTTTGTTGCTTTTTGGTGTAAATACTCAAACGTTTACACCATGAAACCGATACTTCGAGTGTTTTCATTGATTGTATAGGGTAGCAAATGTCCATACAAAACAATTCAAATTTGCCAACCAAACTAAAATTGATACTTTCAACTCTATTGGCCTTGCAGTTGCACGTAAATAGCAAAACAAAGAGCATAAGGCGCCAGTGCTTTGAAAAGTGTAGTCAATAACACACCTATTTAAAAAACTTTACATGCTAAAAGCTTATTTATTTAAATGCAGATAATACAGAAAGAGAACAGACTTTAACAATAAGATTTATTTTCTATTAAAATAAATTTTTTGGGTTCTTATAAGCATTCTTTTCGAGATTGTCAGTAGAATTAAAAACACTCGATTTGAAGTAGAACAAGTTTGTTTAAAATTACATACACATGGAATCGATTACCAAAACATCTCGAATTTAGAAAATGTAAAAATGGGGGTTGAAATAATGGGTAACGATAGCTGTGTTTTGAAGTCATTGCAAGTATCTTGTTTTTTTTTATCGAAAATAGTACCGTCAAAAAATGTATTTTAATCCATCTGCTCCAAAAATTTTATAAATTTCAGAAGGTGCAACGGACGAGGATGATGCTTTAACGTATATTTTTCTAAAAAAAAAAAAAAAAAGCCGCTGTAGCGAAATTTGAAGATGTCCTGGGTGTCATTGCGGATGTTATAAACGTCTTTTATATTTTTAACATTATGTATCCGCGCAAAATTTCACAAACTATGGAATTCCTCGTTAGGTTTGGCTACAAAATTTATTGTGATCAACCACGGGGTTAAAAAAAAAATATAAATAGCGCCCAAAAAATTAATACCTTACTTAGTAAAATAAATAGCCTTTAAGAGTATCTGAATGAACAATAAAATCAAAATTCAAAAATAAAATATCATATTGATAGTTTACACAAACAAAGTTTACTTTTACTTTTAAATGTTTAGTTTCTACACAAAAAAAAAACGTAATTTTAACCTTTCCAATGCTTAAGTTTTACACAAACAAGATGTGTTATTAAACATCATATGTTTAATTTTGAACAATAAATGTCCACCTTATTACACACATAATGTGCATTTTTAAATAAGGAAAGTTTAATAGTAAACTGTGTGTAATATTGCACACATTATAAACACACATTATAGGAGGAAACTGTTTGCCTCCTATAATAGTAGTTAACATTTTTAAGAGTGTAGTCAAAGACTGCATCAAAATTTTGGATGCCACGCCCACTCCTTCCTCCTTAAAACTCTCGATCTGGTATTCGTCATTTTCTAAGATTCAAGTCATCGTCAAGGTATTAACACACTTGTATGTTTCCTTTATTGTGCTGGCGGACCTCCACACAAAATACCTTTTCCGAAAATTTCGACTCCATAAAGTTTCTCTCTGGTTTACTAATTTATGGTAAAAAAAAATTCCAGCTGGTCCATAGCTTTAAACATTTTACTTATTTAAAATTTCAATTTTAGTCCCTCAACACACAACTATTCTTATATTTTCATTTAACAAATGTACCATTCCGCAGCCGGGCCTCTCTCGTATGGCCTTCTGGAAAGGAGGATTTGAGGTTGTACTTATGTGTTGAGTTGGGTTTGACAACAATTTCAAGTGCTTAGCATAGTCACGTGATCTGTGATCGTGTGGTTTGTCTGAAAAAGATTGGACGCTGGTGCGGTTTGTTGCAGATTTGTGAAATTTTTTGAAATTTTATTGAAAGGGGCCGTATATTAGTTTAATTTCGCCAAACAGTCTTATAAATAAATTAAAATTATATAGGCTTTTCAATGCGGATATATTAGTATTGTGTGTGCTTGTGTTCAATAAATGTACAAACATGTGTACATAAAAGAAATGTTATTGCGATTGTAACAACAATGTGAATGTATATTAGGGAGGTCGATTAAAAATTAATTTGTTGTGCCACCCACTAACAAGCTTCCTTTTGATGAAAACACACTGAGGACGTTTTTTTTTTTTAATTATTCTCTGATTACGAAGGTATCACGGTATATTGGTTTTGTGCAATGTCCGTCATGGTGTCTGTCTGTCTGTCCGTCTGGATGAACGCGCGTTTCTTCGACACCCTTAAAGCTAGAGACTTGCAACTCGTCAAATATAGTGGTCCATGTCTGCGTCAGGCAATGTGTCAATATATAGGCGCTACGTCCACTGAGGGGCTCGGAAAACGATAGCAAGTCGATACACCTCGATATCTCAATCGGTAAACCAGCATATATCCGACATTTTAACAGATAGAGCATTTTTAAAGTGAGAATACGTGTCTCTTCGACATTGCTTAAGCTAGGGTAAATACCTTTGCCGCCCACATTTTAAAATCGGAATGGCCTATACCTTAAACAGCTTTTGGGCTAGAGCTAGGAACATAGATGGTGACAGATCCCAAAGGGCTGCATCAAAAATTTGGATGCCACGCCCACCTCTGCCGCCCACCTATTAAAATCGGAATTGGGTATATTTATAATTTGATATCGAAGGTCTGATGGTATATTGGTTTTGTGCAATGTCCGTCATGGTGTCCGTCTGTCCGTCTGACCATCTGTCCGTCTGTCCGTGTGAACGCAACTTTTTTCGACACCCGTAAAGCTCGAGACTTGAATTGACAATTGAACTTGACAATTATGTTTGTCTATAGGCGAGACAGATAAAGTGTCAAGATTGGGCTGCCACGCCTACTAGGAGGCTGGGAAATCGATAAAATCGATAACTGAAAACCGATAAAACCAAATATTTCTCACATTCCTGCAGCTAGAGTTACCAAATTTGGCACGAAGATAGCTAGTCACGTCCCTGAAAAAACTGCATCAACATTTTTGATGCCACGCCCACAACTTCCGCCCCCATCCTCCCTGCTCCTTAAAATTGGAATCGCCTACAGTTTTCACATTTTTTGGGCTAGAGCCACCAAATCTTGTGTCAAGTTAGGTAGTAAAGTTTTTCAACAAACTGCATCAAAAATTTAGATGCCAAGCCCACACCTTCCGGCCCCCCACCCCCGCCGTTGTTAAATTGGCTATGTGTGTATCTTCTACATTTTTTGAGCTAGAGACACCAAATTTGGTAGGAAGATTTATGGTGACATCTACAAAAGATCAAAAGATGCCTCGCCCACCCAAGCCACCCGCCTTATAAAACCGGAATCGGCTATGTCTTTAACAGTTTTTTATCTAGAGCCACCAAACTTTTTAGGATGATAGATGGTGGCATTTAAAAAGATTTGATTCACAAATTTGGATGCCACACCCACCCTTGCCGCCCACCTTTGAAATTTGGAAGTTAAGTTGTCTTCCACAGTTTTTGAGCTAAATTCATCAAATTTGGCCCACTCCTTTGCAAACAGACTCCTTACCATCCGTTCTTTTACTGGTATCAAAGTATTCCGCAGTCGGTTGCGTCCGACTGCAACGGTTTTACTTGTTATACCCCAAACCCATGAAATGGATAAAAGGGGTATATGGTTTTGTGCAAAAGTATGTAACAGGCAGAAGGAAGCATCTCCGACCCCATAAAGAATATATATTCTTGATCAGCATCAACAGCCGAGTCGATATAGCCATGTCCGTCTGTCCGTCCGTCTGTCCGTATGTATGAGCGCGTCGATCTCAGAGACCATAAGAGCCAGAGACTTCAGATTTTGCACATAACCTCATCTAAGTCCTAGGCAGTACAAGTTTGTTTCCGATTTTCGATAACTATTTCCGTTTCGAATATCGAAAACCTGAGACACGTTTTACGAACTTGATACAAAATAATGAAAATCTGCAAAGATTTCATCGAAATCGGTTCAGAAACACCAGAGATATCGAAGATTAAAGTTTAGTAACAAATGCATACAGACAATGACTGTGCGCATCTCGACTTGAGCCTTCTTACTTGTTATACTTTGATACCGAAGGTCTCATAGTATATTGGTTTTGTGCAATGTCCGTCATGGTGTCCGTCTGTCCGTCTGTCCGTCTGTATGAACGCAACTTTTTTCGACACCCGTAAAGCTAGAGACTTGAAACTTTGCAATTATGTTTGTCTATAGGCGCGACAGATAAAGTGTCAAGATTGGGGTGCCACGCCTACTAGGAGGCTGGGAAATCGATAAACTCGATAACTGAAAACCGATAAAACCAAATATTTCTCACATTCTTACAGCTAGAGCTACCAAATTTTGCACGCAGATAGCTAGTCATGTCCCTGAAAAAACTGCATCAAAATTTTGGATGCCACGCCCACTCCTTCCGCCTCCTTCATCCCTGCTCCTTGAAACTGGAAACGCCTATAGTTTTCACATTTTTTGGGCTAGAGCCACCAACTTTTGTGAGAAGATAGATATTGACGTTCCCCAAAAAAATGCATCAAAATTTTGGATGCCACGCCCCCTGATTCCGCCCCCATCCCCCCTTCTCCATGAAATTGGAAACGCCTATAGTTTTCACATTTTTTGGGCTAGAGAGATCAAATTTTGTGTCAAGATAGATATTGACGTTCCCCATCAAAACTTGGATGCCACGCCCCCTGATTCCGCCCCCATCTCCCCTTCTCCAAGAAATTGGAAACGCCTGTAGTTTTCACATTTTTTGGGCTAGAGCCACGAACTTTTGTGAGAAGATAGATATTGACGTTCCCCAAAAAAATTCATCAAAATTTTTGATGCCACGCCCCCTGATTCCGCCCCCATCCCCCCCTTCTCCATGAAATTGGAAACGCCTATAGTTTTCACATTTTTTGGGCTAGAGCCACCAACTTTTGTGAGAAGATAGATATTGACGTTCCCCAAAAATATGCATCAACATTTTGGATGCCACGCCCCCTGATTCCGCCCCCATGCCCCCCTTCTCCATGAAATTGGAAACGCCTATAGTTTTCACATTTTTTGGGCTAGAGCCACCAAATTTTGTGTCAAGATAGATATTGACGTTCCCCAAAAAAATGCATCAAAATTTTGGATGCCACGTCCCCTGATTCCGCCTCCATCACCCCCTTCTCCATGAAATTGGAAACGCCTATAGTTTTCACATTTTTTGGGCTAGAGCCACCAAATTTTGTGTCAAGATAGATATTGACGTTCCCCAAAAATATGCATCAACATTTTGGATGCCACGCCCCCTTATTCCGCCCCCATCCCCCTTTCACCAAGAAATTGGAAACGCCTATAGTTTTCACATTTTTTGGGCTAGAGCCACCAAATTTTGTGTTAAGATAGATATTGACGTTTTGGATGCCACGCCCCATGATTCCGATCCCAACCCCCCCTTCTACTTGAAATTGGAAACGCCTATAGTTTTCACATTTTTCGAGCTAGAGTCACCGAATTTGGTAGGAGGATATATGGTGACATCTACAAAAGGTCTGCACCAAAAATTAGGATGCCACGCCCACCTCTGCCGCCCACTATTTAAAATCGGAAATTTCGATATCTCTTATAGTTTTTAAGCTAGAGCCCGTAAATTGGGTAGAAAGATAGAAGGCAGCATCTACCAAAGATGTGCATCAAAATGTTGAATGCCACGCCCACCTAAGCCACCCGCCTTATAAAATCGGAATCGGCTATATCTTTAACAGTTTTTGAGCTAGAGCCACCAAACTTGGTAGGCAGATATATAGTGACAGCTAAAAACATTTGATTCAAAAATTTGGATGCCGCGCCCACCTCTGCCGCCCACCTTTTACATTTTGAAGTTAAATTATCTTCCACAGCTTTTGAGGAAAAGTCACCAAATTTGGTAACATGATAGCTGGCGATGTTTACCACATGGCCCACTCCCTTCGCCCCTGCATTCCCCCTTATAAACCGTTCATTTACTGGTATCAAAGTATTTCGAAGTCGGTTGCGTCCGACTGCAACGTTTTTACTTGTTTTACCTGCTTATGTGCTAAGGTCACCAAATTTAATAGGAATATTGGTGGTGACACGTACCAAAGGTCTGTTTTAACAAGTAAAAACGTTGCTGTCAGACGCAACCGACTGCGGATACCAGTAAAAGAACGGATGGTAAGGAGTCTGCTTGCAAAGGAGTGGGACGGGTGGTAATCATCGCCAGCTATCATGTTACCAAATTTGGTGACTTTTCCTCAAAAGCTGTGGAAGATAACTTAACTCCAAAATTTAATAGGTGGGCGGCTGAGGTAGGCGTGGCATCCAAAATTTTAAATCAAATCTTTTTAATTGTCACCATTGATCTTCCTACCAAGTTTGGTGGATCTAGCTCAAAAACTATTAAGGTCATAGCCGATTCCGATTTTATAAGGTGGGTGGCTTGGGTGGGCGTGGCATCTTTTGATCTTTTGTATATGTCACCATAAATCTTCCTATCAAATTTGGTGACTCTATTTCAAAAAATGTGGAAGATACACGCATAACCGTTTTCACAACGGCGGGGGGTGGGGGGTGGAAGGTGTGGGCGTGGCATCCAAATTTTTAATGCAGTTTGTTGTAAATTTTCACTACCTAACTTGACACAAGATTTGGTGGCTCTGGCCCAAAAAATGTGAAAGCTATAGGCGTTTCCAATCCAAGGAGAAGGGGGATGGGGGCGGAATCAGGGTCGTGGCATCCAAAATTTTTATGCATATTTTGGAGAACGTCAATATCTAGCTTGACACAAAATTTGGTGGCTCTAGCCCAAAATATGTGAAAACTGTAGGCGTTTCCAATTTCAAGGAGCAGGGATGATGGGGGCGGAAGGAGTGGGCGTGGCATCCAAAATTTTGATGCAGTTTTTTCATGACTAGCTATCTGCGTGCAAAATTTGGTAACTCTATCTGTAAGAATGTTTAGTTATCGAATTTATCGATTTCCCAGCCTCCTAGTAGGCGTGGCACCCCGATCTTAACACTTTATCTGTACCGTCTATAGATAAACATAATTGCAAAGTTTCAAGTCTCTAGCTTTAAGGGTGTCGAAAAAAGTTGCGTTCATACGGACAGACGGACAGACACCATGACGGACATTGCACAAAACCAATATAATATATACCATTAAAATTTTGATTCCAAGCCCACCTCTGCCGCCCGCCCTATAAAATCGCAATCAGCTATATCTAAAACAGTTTTTGAGCTAGAGCCACCAAACTTGGTAGGAAGAAAAATTGTGACATCTACAAAAGATCTGCATCAAAAATTTTGATGCCACAGTTTGGGAGCTAAAATCACCGAATTTGGCAGCAAGATAGCAATGTTTCACACCCGACAAATTCCTGCTGCCCCCACATTCTCGCTTTGCAAGCAGACTTCATTCGGTCTTTCACTGGTATCAGAGTATTCCGCTGTCCGTTGCATCCGACTGCTACGTTTTAACTTGTTTTAATTAAAAACAACACGTGCCTTTAGACAAACTAAATAATTCTCATGTGGAAAATGAGAACCTTTAAATCTTTAAAGTAAACAAAACTAAAGTCTACTTCCAATATTATAAGAAAGTGTATAGGTTCATTGGCAATAGTTTAAGAATTTTAATAAATTGAGGCAAATGCACATATTTGGCTAGGTTAAGAATACTCGTGCAAGTTTTGTAAGATGCACCCTCAAAAACCTTGTGCACAACCTATTAATAGACAAAGACAGGCAGATGATATAAAAAGAAAAATGTCAGTATCACAAACAAACAAAATTATAATGTACTTGTACATATGTATGTATATTCAAGTACCCACAGCTGGGCTTGAAACTGTTGTCACGTTTGCTGATGACGGCGATGACTGAAAAGACGAAAACCGTGCTGAAAACCGACGACGACAAAGACGACATCGTTTCATTTACGATTGCAAATAAATAAACAATTTATAAATTTGAAAAATAAAACAATAAAATTGCCAGCTATTGTTGTTAGTTTGTATTCATGTACATTTGTATGCTTCAGCTTGTTTGGTGAGGCTTTTGCTAAATGCGTCTGATGTTGAGTTCGGGTTTTTTGTTTCTATGCTAGTATAAGTTTTGGACAGTTAAAAGCCATTGACACACAAATTTTTATCAGAGAAATAGAGAGACAATGGTAATTTTAGATTTATGCATATGATTTTTCATTAACGGCAATTATTGCATTAGAAGTGCTAAATGACAGCGGCGGGGTCGCTACCAATTCACCGACTGAGACAGAGACCTGGACCCAAGCCGTGTTAAAGATCTTGCAAGGAGCATATACATCCACACATACACACACACACACATAACGAGAGATAAATAAGAAGGCGTGGCTGAGCACCGCTCAACAGCAAATTTCTAATGAAAGTAAAGTTGCGTCGCTCATGTGATTGGTTGAAATACTTATTCACCCGCTACCCTTCCTTACTCCGTAATTTTGCCCAAATGCCGTAAGCCATTTACAGCTCTAGCTTCAGACAACACGGGCACGCAACGAACGCCAGCACAACAACACTATGAAGCAAGTTTGAAGTGAGTTCGAAACGGCAATGATGCTGCCCAGCGTCAACAAGCTTTAGCAGCAGCAGCAACGGCGACGTCGACATTGTCGCAACGTAACCCAAAGCTTACCCACACTCTGATGGAATGAAGTCGAAAAACTAGCAATCTGCGGTTAAAAGTTTCCCCTTTTCCCTCTCTCTCCCTGTCACTCTTTCTCTCTCTCTCTCTCTCTCTCTCTATATATATATATATATATATATATATATATATATATCATTCTTTTTCTCCCTCCCTCTTTTCGTTCAGCGCCGTTGTTGTAGCAGTTTTTAGCGCAGCGACGCCAGCGTTGGCAGCGTGCAAACAGGATCTGAGAGTATATTACATAGCAACTGGCTTTAAGCCAACACCATTTCAAAGCCAAACGCCAACAACAGCTGTCATTGTCGCTCAACACACAAGCTTCATACACGCTCCAACCGAACAGCCAACAACAATCAACGATAACGAACAAAAGTTTATTTTTTTTGGGCCAGTTGTCAGAGCGTCAGTTATCTGGCCGCATCTCCATCGCAGCAACAGCCGCAGCAGCGCCCCCACATCCCCGTCGTTCGGAGCCCCTACATAAAAGCGTCAACAACAAGTGTAAAAGTGAAGTGAACTCCACACGCTACGTCGCTCTCTCGTGTCGCACTCGAAATGCGATCGTGTCTCTCTGTTAAGTGATCGGCTCACGCGCTGCTTCAAGTCTCATAATAAGTTACTTTTAAAGTTAAATTTAGTCTCGGCTGTTAATACCAATTTAGTGCGTTTTCGAGTTGGTCGTGCTTTTTGTTAGCGAAAAAAATATTACAAACAAATTATTATTTTTTATATACAAAAAAGAGAGAGACAGAGACAAAGGGCTGTAAAAATTCACAAAAAAAAAAAAAATCCAAAAAACCGGGCTCAAATAAAAAAACACCATAACAAAATTAATAGTTTTAGTTTTTTTTTTTTTTCAAATTTAAAGAAAATCAAGAACTAAATCAACGTCCTGAATTAATTGGCGAAAACTTTGAATAAAGGCACATTTAAATAATTTGAAATTTTAACAGAAATGTAAACTACTCGCCCTATTCGATTTAGAACATTTTGTTTTTCATTTTGCAATTGTCAATTAACATTGCAAGTCGCAAACAAAGAAAATTGTTAAGCTGGAAATACGAAAAATAAATTTTAAAAGTTACATAATTAACTGAAAAAAAAGAAACCAAATAAAATAAAAAGTCCAAAAATAAAAGCGGAAGTGCTTTTTTTTTCTCGCAAAGCGGCTCATCCTGTTTAAGTTTTTTGCGCTTTAAAACTCTCACACATAGACTCTGAGAATTGGAGCTATCTCGCTCTCACGTATAAGGGCTGTGAAGACGGTAAGTTTCGATCTTGAATTTAAATGGCAATACAAATTTTTTGACACTTGTTGTGGTATAGGAAGGGTATGTGTATAAAAAAGTATAACAATCTGCAGAAATTATATAGCTCAATTTAAATAAGCAGCGAAATGACACATAACCAACAGTACAAGATTGTTAGTGGGTTTTCAGCAGAGGAAAAAAAACTACAAGTAAGAAAGCTCTAGTCGAGAAAGCACGACTAGAAGATACCCTGAACCCTAGACAGAACGCGTTCAGTCACTGTTTATATGTGTGACTGTTCGAGCGAATACAAAAGTACATGCAGAACTGCGCTACTGAGTGCTTGCCTTACCTTAATTGACGATATATCCGTTGTTTCTTAACCGAGTTAGATAAAACTTTTCACAGATGATCAACATTTTGCTTATAATATTTGAACCAAGTTTAAAAATTTCCAAATTTATGGTTATAATATATATTTCAAGTTTATATTTGTAACTAGAAGAGCCATCGGTAATTAAAAACTTGAATTGAGCAGAATAGTCTCGAACTTTTTAAGTTTTTGATAACAGTGATACTTATATCTGCCTGTTTTATACATTTACCTAAAACCAAACTTACACAAATCCATTTTAAACTCTTCAGATATCTCATGGGTTGAAGGGTATGAAAAAAAACAAAAGTATCGAAACCAAGCACAAATTACAATAATAAACAAATCTGTGTTTTAGTAACTGAAACCATAAATAACGCCGTGTCATCTACCAAAGTATATTATTACACAATTTCAATGAAACTCCCACCAACCCCCACCCTTTGGGATCGCGGGCCATATGTGCAGCGAGTTCAGTGCCGTGTCATGAGTGGAAAAATCATAAACTCAGAGAAAAAACACATGTAAATTAACAATGAGAAATGTTAATTTTACAATGCGGCTATTTAATATGAATCGTAGTTATTAAAAAAAAAAAAAAAAAAAAAAAAAAACATGTTGAATCAAACATAGTTAAACAGCAGAATGAAAT
The DNA here is from genome assembly GCA_018152825.1 of Scaptomyza hsui. NCBI lineage: Eukaryota > Metazoa > Arthropoda > Insecta > Diptera > Drosophilidae > Scaptomyza > Scaptomyza hsui. The sequence continues at coordinate 185,191 of JAECXO010000200.1, forward strand.
AAAATATATGTTCAATAAAGTGTTACATTAAAACTACTAAGTCATGTTCATTAAAACGTTAAGCCATAAATAATCCACATTCAGAAAAGAATACTTAAAATAAAATGTTTGATGTAATATAAACATAACAACTTCTAACATTGTTCATATTGACAATAAGTATGATCCGTATCCAAATATTCGAGCGGGCTTCATACTTCCGAACTTCTTTTATTTTAAAATATATTTATAATTTTATACAAAATATTTTTGGCAACAGCGCAATAGCTAATGCACCCCCGTAATAAACTAGGGTTCTTAGAACTGAATCGTGTTGCAGGCCATCATAGATCGTATTCAGTAACTTTCATCTAACCAATTTGCATTTCATATTTTAAGCATTTAAAATTATATTTCTAACATTTCTGTAAGACGCGTACATAAAAAAATCAAGAATGATATACTTGGTTTGAAGGTATCCAAGGTATTTTTATTCAAACATTTGTTATTGATTTTAAATTAAATATTCAAATATTTGAATTTATTATTCTAGTGCATCAGTTTTAATACGTCGACTATTTAAATTAAATATAAAAAGATGTTGATTTTACTATTTCATATTAAATTTTAATTTAACATGTAAAGTAAAGCATACTCGTATATTATGGTTACCCATTAACGAATAAATATGGATAAGCCATGTGCTTATTTATACTACGTTTTTTCCTCGGTGTAAAAATCAACAACAGCCACAACAACCAAAGCAGTAAAATTCATTGCCTAACAGAATGCAAATTCAAATTCCCAAAAAACAAAAACATAAAACAAAAACAAGTGAAAACGTTTCAGTCGGACGCAACAGACTGTGGAATACTTTGATACCAGTAAAAGAACGGATGGTAAGGAGTCTGCTTGCAAAGTGGGAATGCAGGGTCGGAAGGGGTGGACCGGGTGGTAAACAGCGCCAGCTATCATGTTACCAAATTTGGTGACTTTAGCTCAAAGCTGTGGCATCCAAAATTTTGATGCAGATCTTTTGTAGATGTCACCATTTACCTTCCTACCAAGTTTGGTGGCTGTAGCTCAAAAACTGTTTAAGATATAGCCGACTTCGATTTTATAAGGCGGGTGGCTTCAGTGGGCGTGGCATCCAAATTTTTGATGAAGTTTTTTGGAAAACTTCAAACTTTAAGTGTGTCGAAAAAAATTATATTTATACAGACGGACAGACAGGATGACAGACGTTGCACAAAACCAATATACCATGATACTTTCAGTATCAATGTATAATCATAGCACGAAATATTTAAAACGCCCTACACTTTATACTCTACCAACACAATAGCGTCGAACCGAGTTACCCATAGAACAGAGGCGAATAATAAATATCTTGGCATTTTGTCGATAACGTTATGGGCTAAGCAATCTATAAACAACCTCCGTAGGGGAGGCAATCGTCATCAGCTGCCGCTATACTTATGTTTTTCAGTTAACGAGCAAAGAGCCTGTGACAAAGGCGTTTGAGAAGCTCTGTGCGCTATCCAATCAATCCATGCGCCATAGGCCCAATGTGCCCATGTGACATTCAATAGAGCAGGCAGCTAGTGCGATTGCGATAATATCTAATGAATACGTCCGTCGTTAATAAAACTGTAGTGAACTGCATGCGCGGCTACGTAATGCCAACTGTTCCACTTTCCTTACTCAGCACCGCGGTGCACCGCCAGGATATCCTACGGTAAACGGCGCAAGCGGCTTATGTAGCTCACAGCACAAATAAAATCAAGAGAAAACGTTGCAGTCGGTCACAACCGACTGCCGAATACTCTGATACCAGTTAAAGAGCGAGTGGGAAGGAGTCTGTTTGCAATGGGGGGAAGCGGGGGCAGAAGTGTGTGGGCCGCGTGGTTAGCATCGCCAGTTATCTTATTCCCAAATTTGGTGAGTCTAGCTCAATAACTGTGAGAGATAGCTGACTTTGCGATTTAAAATGGTGGGTGGCAGAGGCGGGCGTGGCATTCAAATTTTTGATGCTGCTCTTTGGTAGATGTCACCATCTATCTGCTTTCCAAATTTTGTGACTCTAGGTCAAAAAATGTAAAAGCTACACGCATTCTCGTTATAAAAAGACGGGGCTTGGGGGCGGCAGGTGTGGGCATGGCAGTTGATGCAGTTCTTTGAAGGACGTCACAAGCTATCTTTCCACCAAATTTGGTAACTCTAGCTGTTGAAATGTGGGATATATGCATTTAGGCATAGGCGTTATCGATTTTGCAGCCCCCCAGTGGGCGTAGCGCCAATATATTGAAAATTTGTCTGACGCAGAGATGGCGCAATGGACCATGGATATTTGTAAAGTTTCAGGGGTCTAGCTTTACGGGAGTCGAAAAAAAACGCGCGTTCATACAGAGAGACAGGCGAACACCATGACGGACATTTACCTTCGGTATCAGAGTATAACTAGTAAGAAGGCTCAACTCGAGAAACCACTACTTAACGCGTACAGTCTTTAATTCTGTAAATTTGTGACTTAGCTTATGCTTCGATTTCTCTTGTGTTTTTCAACCGATTTCATTGAAATTTTTGTAGATTTTTATATTTTTAAATTCGATTTTTAAAACTCATTTAAAATTTGCAAATTGAAGATTTTATAGCTATTGATTACATGTGTTTATCGAAATCGGAAAGCGTTATAGAAGGACAAACTTGTAGTGTTTAGGGGTAAGGGTAGCTTATGTGCCAAACTCTAGCTCTTATAGTCTGAGATCGACGCGTTAATATACACAAACGGTCAGACGGACGGAAAGACATGGCTTTATCGACTCGGCTGTTGATGCTGATCAAGAATATATATACTTTATGGGGTCTGAGATGCTTTCTTCTGCATGTTACATACTTTTGCACAAAGCCATTATACCCTTCTTACCCATTTCATGGGTTCAGGGTATACAAACACATAGAAAACTTTCACTGCTCACGACGTTCCAATTACCGGTTTCAGTTTCTGTTTATACTCTGATACCGAAGGTCTGTCCGTCTGTCCGTCCGGATGAACGCTACTTTTTTTTCACACCCTTAAAAACTAGACGCTTTGCTAATTTCATTGTCTATAGACGCGACAGATAATGTGTCAATATCGAGTTGCTACGCGTACAAGGAGGCTGGGAAATCGAAAAAATCTATAACTTTAAGCCGATAAAACCATATATTTCTCACATTCGCACAGATAGAGTTACCTAATTTGGCAAGAAGATAGCTAGCTGCGTCCGTAAAAAAAACTGTATCAAAAATTTTGGTGCCACGCCCACCTTGAAATTGGAAACGCTTATTCACAGTTTGACGCTCTTTAAAAAACTGCATCAAATTCCAAAAGATTTGATCAAAAATTTGGCTGCCACGCCCACCTTTAAAATCGGAGATTCTGTTATATTTCTCACCAAATTTAAATACAAGGTGGCCACCCCTGCCACCACAGCATTCTCTCTTTGCAAGCAAACACCTTTCCCTTAGTTCTTTTATTGGCATAAGAGTATTCCGCAGTTGGCTGCGTCCGACTTAACAGCTTTCACTTGTTTTGACATTTCGTTTTTAAATATTCTGAGCCCATTATTTGTGTAAACAGGTTATAAAGATTTTGGGCAAATGTATGTAACAGTTATAAGGAAACACATTCGATTCTTTAAAGTATATACAAATTAAACATATATATAATTATATGTATATATATATATATATATATATATATATATATATTTATATATATAAACAAGCCAAGCTGATTTTTTACATATCCGTCTGTTAGTTCGTCGCTTACTCTGTTTGTATGTAACATACTGTGTCCTCAGATTTGGAAAATAATTTTTTCTGTATCATAAAAAGAAAAAGTTGCTTGCAAATATTCGTAATGTTTTTTCGTTTCCGTTATACACATGTAATCCATCCCATGAAAATTTTGAATTTGAAAATTTCTGAACTTGTCTTTATGTGGAAAGTTGGAGGATTCATGATGTAAGCAACCACTGTACGCGTAAAGTCTTGAATTCAGGATACTTCCAAGTCATGCTCCCAATAAAAAAAGTGTATATTAATTTTGTAATAAAACATGAAACACATAGAATGAAGCATTTCCGGCCCCATATGGAATATATATTCTCAATGAACATTGCGAGCGGAGTCCATATAGCGATGTACATCCGTCGTCAGCCTACTAGTTTCTCAGTTTTTGATCTATTTTTTTTTTATTCTTCGTTAGATCATTTGCCAAAATTGGCCAGATCAGACCACTATACCTTAAAGCTGCCATATAGATACAAGACCCATGATATAATCTAATTATAATAGTTTAGGCTTTTCAAGTGTGTTTTTGGATGACTGAAAATTTACTTGATTTAACATACATACTCTACCTCCAAAGGTTAAAAAAAAAAAACAAACAAGGATGTGCAATAATATTGATGAACAAGTGAAAACGTTGCAGTCGGACGCAACCGACTGCAGAATACTTTGATACCAGTAAAAGAACGGATGGTAAGGAGTCTGCTTGCAAAGGAGTGGGCCGGGTAGTCAACATCGCCAGCTATTATGCTACCAAATTTGGTGACTTAAGCTCAAAAACTGTGGAAGATAACTAAACTTCTAAATTTAGAAGGTGGGCGGCAGAGGTGGGTGTGGCATCAACATTTTTGAATGAAATAATTTTAAATGTCACTATTTATCTTCCTACCAGGTTTGGTGGCTCAAGCTCAAAAACTCTTAAAGATATAGCCGATTCCGATTTTATAAGGCGGGTGGCTTGAGTGGGCGTGATATCCAAAATTTTGATGCAGATCTTTGGTTGATGTTGCCATATCTAGTTCAATAAATGTGGAAGATACACGCACAACCATTTTAAAAACGGCAAGGGGTTGGGGGCGGCAGGTGTGGGAGTGGCATTCAAATTTTTGATCCAATTTTTGGGGAAACGTCATTACCTATATAGACACAACATTTTGTGGCTCTAGCCCAAAAAATGTGAAAACAATTGGCGTTTCCAAATTTAAGGAGCAGGGAGGATGGGGGCGGAAGGAGTGGGACCTCACTAGCTCTCTTCGTGCAAAATTTGGTAATTCTAGCTGTAAGAATGTGAGAAATATATGGTTTTATCGGTTTTTCGAAATCGATTTCCCAGCCTAGTAAGCGTAGCAACCGGCTATATATAAACATAATTGCAAAGTTTCAAGTCTCTAGCTTTACGGGTCTCGAAAAAAGTTGCGTTCATACGGACGGACGGATGGACACCATGACGGACATTGCACAAAACCAATATACTATGATACTTTCAGTATCAAATTATAAAAAACTTATAGTGCAATAAATATATGAAATACTTTTTAATTTGTTTTTATTGTACACATGTGTTTGTCAAGATTTTAGAGGATTTCCGCCGCCTTACATTGTTTACTTCCACAACAATTTACATATTGCATTTATTAATACAGGCTCGACGTAACGAATCAAAGGGGGTGATTCAAAACAATTTGAAAATTGTGAATGAAATGTATTAATAATAACATTCTCATCAGTGACATTTCTGTTTAGAATTATTAAACTCAAACTGAAGTCTTAGCCACTGGGCTATTCCCTGACGACATCTATCCCTGGCTAATCAGAGTTTTACATCAACGACTGCATTTGTAATTCTAACCATTTACTCTAAAGCTTTCATTTTTATCAATTTATCTAAGCTTCTAAGCTTAATCTAAGCTCAGTCGAACTATGACAAGGCTGAACTGCTTTGTATAATAAGTTCTTATTATTATTTTACTGAACAATTATTTTTCTTTGCGAAAATGTCAGAAATAGTTAGAAATAGAAAGGGCACTGATGAGAATGTTTGGCAACATTCGAAATAGCGCTATCTGGCCAGCCTAATACAATTCATTCACAATTTTCAAATTGTTTCGAATTACCCCCTTTGATTCATGACGTCGAGCCTGTATTAATAATTGCAACAATTATAAACGTCGCTAAAAAACAAATACAATTTACATATTTTTGTTTGCTATTACAAATCACCTCGAAACACAAATAGGGCTTATCAAACGTGGCTAAAACTGCGAAACCCAAAAAAATTATTAAATAAATGAATTAATCATTTAGCAGTTTTTGAGAGCGAAGAAAAGGTGAGAATTGTATTTTACTTAACTTAAGTTCCTACTTGATTGTCAAATCAATGCACAATGCACTTCCTTAACATCGCCAAGCACAAGCGCATGCAACACAAACAACAGATGACGAACAAAACTTTTGACATGATGGCAAATTTTTGAATTATTTATGTCAACTACAAATTAATTTAACAGCGATGGCAGCACTCAACTTAAACCAAGTAAGAAGGCTCTAATCGAGATTTTCCGACTAGGAGATACCCCGAACCCTATACTTAACGCGCACAGTCATTGTCTGTATGCATCTGTGACTAAACTTCAATCTTCGATATCTCTAGTGTTTCTCAGCCAATTTCGACGAAAATTTGCAGATTTTCATTATTTTGTATCAAGTTTCTAAAACGTGTTTCAGTTTTTTGATATTCGATACTTTTATGTCATCGATCACATGTGTATTTTGGAAACGAAAATAGTTATCGAAAATCGGAAACAAGCTTGTACTGCCTAGGACTTAGATGAGCTAATGTGCAAAACTGAATCGACGCGTTCATACATACTGACTGACAGACGGACGGACAGACGGACATGGCTATATCGACTCGGCTGTTGATGCTGATCAAGAATATATATACTTTATAGGGTCAGAGATGCTTCCTTCTGCCTGTTACATACTTTTGCACAAAGCCATTATACCCTTTTTAGTAAAAAGTTTTTACCCATTTTATTAGTTCAGGGTATTAAAAAAGACAATCATTTATTTTTTATGCACTAATTCGCTTAGACGCAGATCAACACTTTTCTTGCAGGTGTACATGAGCATCATTTATTTTCTAAATTTTGTGGCTAAGCTTCGAGCTTTATGCATGGGCGCATTTTGAGTGTATTTTGATTTTGCTTGTGAGAGTAGCTGGCGACAAATCGCATGTATTTTCTTTGTGAGAGCTCGATTACTCACTTCACGAAGGGTGCAAAAGGCAAACAGTAATATTCACAGAAAGATAATTCGGTTTGATACTGTAACATGCAAAACAAAGTGTGTCCTTTTAACTGAAAGGTGTGCATAATTAAAATATTGCTAGCTAACCTTGTTGGCAAATATGACGGTCTTACAGAAAAAATCTGTCTAAGCAAAGTGGATTTGGGCGAGCGCCCGCCCCTTTTTATAATCTGATACAGAAGGTAAAGAGTATATTGGTTTTGCGCAATGTCCGTCATGCTGTCTGTCCGTTTGTATGAAAGCGCGTTTATCAGACACCCTTAGAGCTAGAGACTTTAAACTGAGCAATTATTGTCAAGTGTAAAGTGTCAAGATTGGGGTGTTTTACCATTCGTTCTTTTACTGGTATCAGAGTATTTCGCAGTCGGTTGCGTCCCTCTGCAACGTTTTCACGTTTTCTCCATCTTACTGCTAGAGTTTCCTAAGATAGAGCAACCAAATTCGGTGTATAGATAGAGAATGACGTTCTCAAAAAACTGCATAAAAATGTTGTATGCTACACCCATTCATTCCGCCTCCAGCCCCGCTATTTTAAAACGAGAATGCCTGTATCTGTCGCATATTTTAAGCTTGGGCTACACAATTTGGTTGGAACATAGATGGTGACATCTACCAAAAATCTGTATACAAATTTGGAGGCCACGACCCCAACCTTACGCCCCACACTCCTACGCTTTTTAAAAATACGAATGTGTGTATCTTTTAGAGTTTTTGAGTAAGAGTCACCGAATTTGTTAGGAACATACATGGTGATATCTATCAAAGATTTGCATTAACAATTTGGAGGCTACGCCCACCTCTGCCGCCCACCTTTTAAAATCGAAAATAAATTTATCTTTTACTGTTTTTGAGCTATCGGCTATATCTTCGACAGTTTTAGAGCCACTAAATTTGGTAACAAGATAGCTAGCGATGTTCCCACCCCTGCCGCCCACGCATTCACCCTTTGCAAGCAGATTCCTTACAATCCGTTCTTTTACTGGTTTTAGAGTATTCCGCAGTCAGTTGCGTCCGACTGCAACGTTGTCATTTGGTACACCCTGAACACATGAAATTTATAAAAAGGAAATAAGGATTTTGTGCAAAGTATGTCAGAGGAAGAAGTATGCATTTCCGTTCCCATAAAGTTTTTGTATTCTTAGCAGAGCTGCAAACCCCTGAAAAAACAGCCAGGGTTCGGTTCGGGTTCCGAACCCAAGATTGAAATTTCGCAGAGGTTCCAAACCCGGGTTCGTCGAGGAAATGAAAAACATTGGAAGTCAATGCCCAATAACGTTAATTTCTCTAATGCCAATAAATGGCAACAGGGGATAACTCTAAAAACGTACAACAAATTTTTTCTGAGAAATTTTAGCAAGTGGCGCCTTAATGCCAACTTGTGCGCAGACAGCGAGTAAGCAACAACAACACACAAGTATAAGATAACAACGTAATACATACTTTGTATCAGTGATGTCAAAACATTGCTAATGGAAGAGCTATCACAATACTAATAAAAAAAATACCCTAATACAAGTAAGGCAAAGATTTTTATATACATTTGAACGATAAGAAAAAGTAATAATAATGACCAGCACTTATATAGGGTTGTGCGTAAACTGATTGTTACACACACTTATTTTGTAGTGCAGTCTCGTCTGCAAAAAAGCACTAAAATTCCTTGAAATTTCGTTGCCCAACAACAAATATATGAAAGATCCTGCTCTCCTATGCCTGAAAGCCATTACAGAAACAAAGCAGGTATGGGAGTTATGGGTGTTGGCATCACTGCTTTATATTCACTCATATTTAACTTTACAGTTCTATACAGCCGCCGGAATTACTCTTTTGTAATTGTCGTCAGACTGGCACACAAGCTAAGGGTCTGATCGCAAACGAGTTCACAAATACAAAATACATGCATTTTGCATACAGTCTGTGTGCGCCCAGCATGAAGCTTAAGGCTCGACCACAATTTCATGAAAAAATCTATGCATGTATGTATGTACATTCAGTTGTAACAAAATGTGAAGATCTGTTTCTAAACAATTTACTGCAAACACCCGTTAAGGATTAAAAAAAAAAACAGTATAAACCCTTGGTGGGCAGGAATCTCGTTATCGGGAGCATCACAACAACATCTACAACAAACACAACTTCTGAAGTCATAAATTAAACGAATTTGAATTTGAATTTGAACGAATTTGCGTCGCGACGAAAAATCTGTGTGGTTGTTGTTGGTTGTAATGAGCAAAAAAATTATACACTGAAAGAAATTATTGAGTGCATTTTTTTCGCCCTTATTAATTTTACTTCAAAAAAATTGCAAGTCCTACGCTTATCATGTAGTAAAAATCAAAACACACCAAAACCAACTTTACTTTGTGGTAAAAATCAAAACGCATCAAAACAAACTTTACTCTTTCGCACAGTGCACAAAAGTCGTAAGTCAAACGAAAATGAACACTTTATTACTGTACTTTCGCAGACGAAACTCGAGCGTTTTCTGTGTGTTTGTTGTTTAGTTATACCCCTAACCCATAAAATGGGTAAAAGGGGTATAATGGTTTTGTGCAAAAGTATGTAACAGGCAGAAGGAAGCATCTCCGACCCTATAAAGTATATATATTCTTGATCAGCATCAACAGCCGAGTCGATATAGCCATGTCCGTCTGTCCGTCTGTCTGTCTGTATGAACGCGTCGATCTCAGAGACTACAAGAGCTAGAGACTTCAGATTTTGAATATAAGTTCTCCTATACCATGAGCGGAACAAGTTTGTTTTAAATTATAGATAACTATTCTAGTTTCCGATATACACATGTGATCGATTACAAAAAAATCTCGAATTTGGAAAATGTAATAACGGGGATTTAAAAAATGGCTAACGATATAACTTTTCTGAAAATTTCATTGAAATCGGTTGAGAAACACCAGAGATATCGAAGATTGAAGTTTAGGTCACAGATGCATACAGAATATGAGTGTTCGCGTTAAGTATAGGGTTCGGGGTATCTCCTAGTCGGGAAATCTCGACTAGAGCCTTCTTACTTGTTTAATTTTGTTGCTGTTGTGGAGCTGAGAATCGCGATCCAGCCAAAGTAACGGTCGGAGCACAAGGAGGAGCAAGAGCCAAAGGCTGCCAACCGAGGGTATAAACATATGTATGTATGTATGAATATCTGTACGTGCTATTTTGTCTCCTCTTTACTGAGTAACACATGGAAATTCGAATTTAGACAAAGTAACATTCAAATATTAATTAATTAATTTTTTTGGACCGAACCTTTAAATAAAAATGGAACCGGTTCGGTTCTCGGTTCCGATACGTTGTTTGGGTTCGGTTCGTGGTTTGGTTCCACACAGCGTGAAACTCGCAGAGAACCGGTTCCACAGGGTTTGGTTGCGGACCGGTTTGCAGCTCTTAATGAGCATCAACACCGAGTCGATATAGCCATGTCCGTCTGTCTATCTGTCTGTCCCTATGTATGAAAGCGTTGGTCACAGAGACTATAATAGCTAGAAGCTCCAGATTTGAAAATTAAGCTTATCAAAGTTTTAAGCAGTACAACTTGTTTCCGATTAGCGATATTTTTTTTTAATTTTTGCTATACATATGTTATCGGTCACACAACCAGGGATATGACTCTAGTTATTCCACTATCAGATATATTTTAAAATGTTTACAATTTGTATGTTGCTTGTTTAAGGTCTCGCTTTTAACTTCAGGGTTCCATGATTATTTTATATTAAATTTCTTAAACTTGATTCACATTTTCCAAGTTTAAGAAGAAGATTGACTTAAGTTTGTTTACTATAGAATCAATGTCAGCTTCCTCAGCTTCCTGGTGTGCCAGGAGAGACGTGGCCGAGCCTGTTGTTTACTTTTACAAGTGCGATGTACAGCTGCATTCCCTTTGGATTCACAAGGCGAGATCCCCAGTGTGTGTGCTTGGCATTGTAGTCACCTGCTGCTATAAACTGTTCTCCTAATGTGTTGAGAAATTCCATATATTGGTCCTCAGATATGGTGAATCGAGGGGGGCAGTAGACGGCAGCTAGTGCAATTTGGTTACCAGTACCAAGAAGTATTTTTAAAGATGTGGCCTGTAACACTTTTTGGTAGTGGTGCTTCAGCCGGCTTCTAATCAAAATACCAGTCTCGCCGTGTGCCTTACCATCGGGATGATTGGTTCCGTAGAATGTGTATCCGCTTATTGTAAAATTATATTTGTTTGTAAGGTGTGTTTCGGAGAGAAGCATAACGTCGATGTGCTTGTCGAGTAGGAATTGAGCTAACTCAAGTTTATGCTGTAAAACGCCATTAGTATTCTACGGATATATACGTAGCGAAGCCATTGAATATTTTGACTGTTGTGATACACGCATTTCAACCAAAAGATTTTGATTTCGCATAAAATCTTGCATAGTTGTGCGCATAAATGACATAAACTCTGTCAAGCTCTGCTGCAGCGTACATATCATTGCTTCGAAGTTGCTTTGTTGCTGCTCTTGTGGCTTGTTGTCTTGTGTCGTATTTTGATGCACATGCTTTGCTTGTGTGTACGGTGCATTAGAGGCAAGAGGCACCAGACCTCATTATAAGGCGCTTGCATAAGTCGCGTTTTTCGATATGGATACGGGAACAAGGGAGCACCTGGCTGCAGTCGAAAAGAAGTCGTCTGGGTTGCTTTTCGATGGAGTTTAGTTAGGTTGTGCGCTTTGCGTGCGTGCTGTGTTCACGCGCTGATGGATGCGAGGCTTAAGTTCTTTGTAAATTGGGCAGCCTCTGTAGTTAGCTGTGTGATTGCCGGCGCAGTTGCCGCACCTTTTTTTTTGCTGGAGTCACCTCTGCTTGCTGGACAGCAGAACGAGTCATGAAGATCGCTGCAAACTACACATACTGGGCGCAGTGTGCAGTAGGACCTTGTGTGGCCGTATTCTTGGCAGTTTATGCATTGTACCGGGCCGTTGCGTTTATGTGGCGCTTCTACAGTGATACTGCGGTGCAGTAGAAACTGAAGCTTGTAGATGGGGTACACATCATATTTTTTACTTATCTGCGCAAGTTCAACTTTGAAGAGTGGTTGGGGCTGTCTGTTCTTGTTTAGAATATTAAAAACTTTTTTAACGCAGAATTCTTTCTCATTTAGCGCCTCATGGATTTCATTTGGCGTGACATCAGACTCTATGCCTTTCAGTACAACTTGCAGGCCCTTGCTGCTTTTTTTTTTGGCTTAATGAGAATGTAGCAATCCATGCTTGTCTGCATGGCCGGCTTTGCATTTGCTTTGGCTGCTGAGTTTTTGTTGCAGTAGCTGTTTTGGTGGCCGTTGGAGACAAAACAGACGGAGAGCGTGATCGAACTCTGTCGTGCGAAAGTTCGTTGGTCGCGTTTGGAGTGGTCGGCAGCGCGCGGTCGCATTTCGTCGATGCTAGTGACGTGGACGGGGGGCACGAACGTACGCTGTCGTGCGCTGCTCGCTCGCTCTCAATTTCTTTCGAGACACACGCAACGTACATATTGTTGTTTCGTTGTGTTGAGAGCCGGCGCTCAAGTAAAACTGACCGAAAATATTTACTGAAGAATAACTGAAGAGAAACTGGTTCATTTGAACACTTGTTCGACAAAACATCGCTGTTAATGGGCTTTGTAACAGAGCAATGGAAACAGCTTTCGTAAAATTTTCGGAAACGGAGCAGTGGAAATACGCTATAAGGTTCGGCTAAGGGTTTGGTTCCACATAGCGAAAAAGCCGGAAAAAACCAGTTCCATAGGGTTTGATTACTGACCGGCTAACAACTCTGGTAAATTTATTGGAATAATAAATTCTTATGCCACGATTTCATTAGGCTTTATTTATCACAACCGCGAAGTCGGTAATGCAGGTCGTTCCACTATCAATCCAAATGAAACAGCGTATAATTTTAGCAGAATCAGATTAAAAAGCCTTTGATAGCTGTTTGATTTTCTGTTATACTCAATTTGGCACTGTTCATAGCCAAATATCGAATAGAAATTTGGTATTTTTGTTGGCTACAGTGCTGTTAAGCTCCTCTGTTAACGAAATATGAGCTTCTTTGTAACAGCCAAAGTCTATATAAAATTTATCAACTAGGAGATGTCGATTTCAACTGAACGAAATTGAATATGATTCAGATTCGCTACATAGGAATCTAATTCAAATAGAGGCCGCATTCAATTACATCCGAGCATCCGGCTCTTGTGGAATCGGGGTATTATTCACTAGCCGCCAACCTTTTAAGTTTGGAAGTTCAGTTGTCTTCCACAGTTTTTGAGCTAAAGTCACCAAATTTGGTAACATGATAGCTGGCAATGTTTAGCACCCGGCCCACTCCTTTGCAAGCAGACTCCTTACCATCCGTTCTTTTACTGGTATCAAAGTATTGCGCAGTCGGTTGAGTCCGACATTTTCACTTGTTATATCGTGTTTTTCCTATCTTCTTTCTACGCAGATGTGCTATACTTTTCGTATACATAGTGCAAGTTATGTTGGGGCACTGCGAGGGGTGCGTGATCACCCTCATTGCCCAAAGTTTCAGCTCGATAGCTCTAAAACTGAGGGATTAGGTGACATACCAACCAAGACATACGGACAGACGGATATGGCTATATAAACTCATCTTGCGATGCTTACACCCAGAAAAAAATCAGTGAGAACTGGCTTAAAACAATCCAGAAAAGGGTCAAAAAATGATTAAGTCAAAAAATTCTTATTTTGAGTAAGAACTTTCTTGATTTTAGAAATTTTTATTTAAGCCAGAATTACTTGATTTAAGTAAGATAATGGATAAATTAAGTACGTTTTGGATTGATTTAAGGCAAATCTGCCCTTAATTTAACTTTTTTTTTACTTAATTCAATACAGATTTTTTTCTGAAATCAATCCCAATTTTACTTAATTTAATCCTTACTTTGGCTTAAACCTATCCAAATTTTTCTCAATTCAATCCCAATTTTTGCTTATAACAATCTTAATTTTGCTTGAATCAATCCTGATTTTTGCTTAAATCAATCTAGAATTTTCTCAGATTAATCCAGATCATTACTTAAAACAATCCCAACTATTGCTTAAATCAATTCAGTGTTTTTACTTAAAAACAATCGTGATTGCACTCAAATCAATCCAGATTTTTAATTAAAACAATCCTGATTTGTCTTGAATCAATCCCGCATTTTCTGAATTCAATCCCAATTCTTACTGATAATCAATCTTGATTGCACTTAAATCAATCCATATTTTCCTAGAATTAATCCAGATTTTTCTATAAAATCAAGCCAGAATTAATACTTAGAACAAGAATGTTTTTTCTTGAAAACATTTCATTTTATTATTCTTTTAAATCATAAATACAATATATGGTAAAAATTAAGGCCTGTAATACAATTTTAAATTGAAATATTAAACATACTTAAATCTAACATAAGATTTTCCATTATTTAGGCTCAATTTCCCAATATCCAGTTAATCTTGGAATAAATTAACTTTAGAATAACTTTTATGCCCAAGCTATACTGATTTGGTTTTCTCAAAGCCAAATTAACCTATCATCGGTATATCACTATCGCCGAATGGTGCTGCCAACCTTAACGGGGATTCAGCTGTTCTTTTGGTTTTTCTTTTGACTGCAGAAGACTCAAATAGGCATTTTGAAAATTTGCTTCATAAAAAAAAAAATAAGCAATGCAAGTGTCAGATTGGGTCAGCTGTTTGCCTTACGATGATTGTATTGATATTAATATATCGTAACTAAGCATCGGTATAAGTAGTAACCGGACCTCCATGCATCGGATAAGTGAGTGCTAACCGAACATTGAGAAGCTCAAATTCGACTAAACTTAGAATAAGTTGACTATCCGGACATTGAGAAAGTGGGCCTTAATGGATAAATGTGTCATGGAAGACAGTCAAATTCGTTAATGTCTGATGAAATTTTTTTTTTGTTTTAAACAGCCTATTTCATGTGCCCGAAAATGCATGTCAAAATTTAAAATAGATAATTGGCGACTAAAGGTGTAAACTTTCTTATTATATATCAAAAAACTTATGATTTTATACAAGTGCAAGTGCCTTTAAACTCAATTTTAAGATCTGTTTTAGCTATCATACCAAAATAATTTTCTCTTGTTAAATCTACAATTTTAAACAAGGAAGCTGAAAATTGGTTCAATTGAGTCTTCATGAACAGTTAAAATTTTTGCGCATTTTAAACCAGCTTTAACGGCTATAGATAAACACTTAAAGCAAATATAATGGCTTCCTTTTTACAATTCTCAATAATGTTTGGTATATTTTCTAAATGCTTTTTCTTTAATTCTGCTGACTCAATTGAACAAGGTATATCAGGTGATTTTTTAAAAGGAGCATATAATTTCGGTTCAGTTAATTGTCTTGGTTGCGCAACATTATCAATTTTATGCACATTTTCTAAGTGCCTACGAAAACTATAAAAAGTAGCAAACAACTGGTTGCATTCATTTTGCTTACACTCTAATTTAAGACCTTTGGTTGTCAAACAATGAATGAACTTAAAATGAGCAATTCATTATTCAGGGTTTTGAATTGATTGAGAGCAGATAAAACACACAT
Source organism: Scaptomyza hsui (assembly GCA_018152825.1). NCBI lineage: Eukaryota > Metazoa > Arthropoda > Insecta > Diptera > Drosophilidae > Scaptomyza > Scaptomyza hsui. The sequence continues at coordinate 200,903 of JAECXO010000200.1, forward strand.
GCATATTGATAATACTTGCTGTTCAACAATATTTGTTTAATTATTTAGGCCTGTTCTACTTTTCGATTCCGAGTAAATTAATCGGAATCGATTCGATTCCGACCGTTTTGCATTTCTACATTTCGATTCCGAGTAAAAATGGATCGTTTTGAAAACGAGTGACAATTAGCACTCGAAATGAAAACGATTGTGCTTATAAAGCAACTAAGGTTTGTTTTTAAAACCTGAAACTATTTTTAACTTAATTTATATTCTATTGGCAATAATTTTGCATTATCATTCGAAGGGCCTGCATATTATTTTTAATTTTTTTTTTTAGTTGCACAACTAAAATTTACAAGTTTAACTTTAGAAAAAACGAGTAATTACACAAATATATACATACATACAAATATATATATATATATTTATGAGTTATGGCTGCGGTAAACAGCTGATCTCAACCATAAATTTAAAATGTAAGTAAACGAAGAATTATTTGTGTACATTTCAAAAGATTGTTTGCGTTTTTAGGGGCTAAAACTGAAAAGCAGAGCAGGAAAATATATTGATGAATTTCATGAGGGAAAACCATTAGCATTTAAAATGTTTATTTATTCACCCGAAACGACTGTTAAAATCTATAAATTTTAAATAAAATGTGTTTAACATGAAAATAACGACCAACTTACTTAGAGTCCACCATAAAGTTGGTGCTTTAAAGTGTTAATATCAAAAGGTGTTGAAATATTAAAAAAGTATTTTTGAATAAAAAAAACACGGTTGTTGGCAGGGTACTCTAATGACAAAACTTGATATACTTTAAAACAAGCATCAAGACACTCAATAAATGATTGAAAAGCAAGTAAATTATCATTCAAATAGAGAAATAAGCTTTCAATTTTAATAGCGGCTATACCTTGTGCAATAATAAAGGGCTGTGACGTTAGCCCTGCAGAGTAATATTTGTTGACGATTTTCTCAATTTGAATCTTGTAGTCATTTAAAGTTGCCAATCGTACAATACTTGATTTTCTGCATCGCTTTCCACTGTCATCCTTGAATCTGACCGCCGATGGCATAACAGCATTCAATAGGAGCGCTATCAAATAGTCCTGCGAATCTGTGCATGTAAAAACGAAGAATTAAAAAAATTAGTTAAACTAACAACAAAATTTCTACCGAAATTTTACAAAAAAATTACCTTTGTCATCGCATGCTTTTGTAATGCTTAGAGTCTTCTTGCAAGAGCTGTTAGCTACATTGGTTTCATAAAATGGCAAATTTTACTTTTAAAACATTCCCATTTAGAAAACAACAACAAAATTTTTCGGGATACAATATCTTGAAATCAATATCAATCTGCAATTAGAAAATAAAATTATTAAAAGAGTACAAAAATATAATTTTTTTAAGACATACCAAATCAGAAGCTTGAGGATGTGCAATTTTTGGCCATGCAGCCAATACATCTTCAATGTGTAGTTCCTTTATATCTCTTTGCCGCAATTGAAACGTTTTTTTCCACATTTTGCAAACGTCTGCCCAGTCTAAACAGTCTCGATTAAGTGAAATTTTGTCAATTTCAACGATCGCATCTTCACTTTCATTCATACAGAAAGAGCTCTGTGACGAGCAGCTCAGCTTTATTTGTTTGCTTCGTCGATTTTGATACTTCGAATAAAGTTTTCCACTTGGTGAACGTTTTACTGAGCCGGCTATAAAGTAATAATCCTGTTGAAATAAGTTATACGTAATTAGCAATTAAAAACATTTTTTGGCTGACAATGCTCTAGCATTGCTTACCTTCATGTTATTTTCACTTGGAAAAATAAAGCAAATTTCATTTACCAAGTCTGGAAAATCAGGAACTCTTATTTTTAAGCCATTTTCAAGACTTTCGTGGACAATCAAACTTATAAGGGCATCTCTTAAAGAGGTAGTCAGCGCATTATTTTTTCGCTTTGCTCTAAGATAGTTCTTCCTGTATTCGATTCTGTCAACAAGCTAGCTAAACTTTTATTGAGCACGCATTTGCCGGTGAATTGCTGCTGCGATGAATTTTTCAGCCAGTTATTAACCTTAGATGGAGCTGAAAGTGTTTCATCATCGATATTAAACTGCAAGTTAAGAAAAAATTAATATATTGAAGATTATGAAATATAACTTATTACCTCTCGCTTTCTCCATGCAAACAATTGCTCCCGAAATTCCATTCGCAGTTCTATAGGAGGAATTACTTCTTTTATATCGTCCGCATTCATAAATTTTAAGCCTTTAAAGGTTACGCCAGCAGCTATATACAAAATTAAAAACAATTCAAAAAATTTCAACATGGTTAACGCAAGACTTTTTGTTTATCTTCTTTAATATTTCTAATTTAAACGGTATAACTTTTACAATGATTTTACACAGAAATGTTTTTTGTATCGACATCCATTAGTACATACATACATACACATATATTTCAGAAAAGGTGCAAATTAGATCAACAAAAATAATTTGTTTCTTTATTGCAGATTTAAGTTCTTGTTATTTGTTGTAAACGTAGATGGGTGTTCCGTTTTTTTTAAACTACAATTATCACAAATATTTTTGTTTATAATTTTTGTCCAATATAATTTAAACAAATTTTTTTCTATGAATTCATTATGTATTTGTTGTTTTTTCTACAGTAGTCGCTTGCTTCGCTTTGCATGACGGTATACCATATGCATACACACAATACGTACAAGAAACAAGTAAGAAGGCTCTAGTCGAGATTTCCCGACTACGAGATACCCCGAACCCCATACTTAACGCGTACAGTCATTGTCTGTATGCATCTGTGACCTAAACTTCAATCTTCGATATCTCTGGCATTTCTTAACCGATTTCAATGAAATTCGGAAAAAAAAATCAGAAAAGTTATATCGTTACCCATTATTTCCATCCCCATTTTTACATTTTCAAAATTCGAAATTTTTTAATAATCGATTGCATGTGTATATCGGAAACCAGAATAGTTGTCGATAGTTTGAAAAAAAACTTGTTCTGCTTATGGTATAGGAGAACTTATATTCAAAATCTGAAGTCTCTAGCTCTTGTAGTCTCTAAGATCGACGCGTTCATACAGAAGGACGGACAGACGGACGGACGGACAGACGGACATGGCTATATCGACTCGGCTGTTGATGCTGATCAAGAATATATATACTTTATGGGATCGGAGATGCTTCCTTCTGCCTGTTACATACTTTTGCACAAAACCATTATACCCCTTTTACCCATTTTATGGGTTAGGGGTATAAAAATGTATGTACATATGTATGTATGAGTCTCCATGCAAAGCGAAGCGAACGGCGACAATACATAAATTATAAATGTACTTTAACACCCACTTTAATTTACACGATCATAATAACAAACACTTAATGCTGAATGTAATTACTTCACAACACGTACAAAAAAATGACAATTCTGGTTCTCTTATTGATTTACAGATTTTAAATTATTAATTAATTATCTTACACTGCAAATACGGTAGAACACTTTCTTGTTTAAATGCCTTTAGAAGTTCCTCCAATTCATTTTTTGGCGGAATAGCACTTGTATCTAGGGTTACCAACTCTCCGGGTTTCACCCGAAGACTCCGGGTTTCGAGGATGATTTACGGGTCTACGGGTAAAACGTGAATTTCTCCGGGCTTGAAGTCAAACAAGACAAAACGCGCTCAAGGTCTGTCAATTTTTTTCTGTTTGTGAATTTTTCAAATTTCCCGCCACAACTTTGGGAGCGCTGCTCGCTCGGGCAATAAGTTTAGCTTAGTCATAGACTTATTCAAATAAGACATATGTATGATATATGTTGTAAATATACTTATATTTTATATAGAGATTACACGTCTACTGTGTAAAAGAATGATAGAGACCAGATTGCGACATCCGAGTGTGTTCCCGTTATAATACGTCATTCAAAGAGCTGCCACCGTATAACGTTTTTTTCATATAAATTTAGGCCATACAAATTATAAGCAAAACCAGTAACGTTGTTTGGCAACCCTGAAAGGGCACACAATAAAGTGCACAGTGGGCGGTTGCAGCCAAAGACAGAAAATAAGTGTAAGTAATTTGTAATTCAATTAGGAAATGGAATGTTTTATTTAGGTATTGGTTGCTATATTTGAAATAAGTAACAATAGCTACGACTTTTATGAGATAATTCATGAACAAAGTACTATTAAAAAATAATATCAAATTTGAAACCTTGTACCAATGTCGCACGGTTTGCACATTTTTTAAATGCCGTTGTTTTAAATTTTTAGCCAATAGAATCAGGCGAACAGTGTGATTCGGTGATCACAGCTGAGATTCGCGTATACGATATTCAAGTGTGACATATATGTGGCGTCTACAATAGTGCAATGCAAGTATAAAACCGATTCCTCTCCGTTGTTCTTCAAGTAGAATTACACCTCTACCATAGTTTTCACTCAATGTATTGCACAAAACTTGTAAGTATTATCCTTTTTTATTTCTCATACTTGTTATTATTGTGAAATTAATTTTGTGGAAGGTGGAATATTCATATGTCGAATGTGTTTATTTTTATTGGTTAGGTTCGTTGAACATACAAAAATGGTTGGAAAAAAAAGACACTGACACGGCGGAGTGCAGAAAGTGTAATGTCAGATTCACAGTTAAAACATGATGGCGAAAAAGCTGTTAACGCCCATCTGAAAAGTGTTTCTCACGTCAAAACTACGCAAACGATTCACACTAATCAACTTATGACAGCTTTTATGCCTATCAAAGGTAAACAATTTATTAATTGCTTTATTTATATACATCGGGGGTGTGCCAGAAATCTCTGGAGATTTGTATAGATATGTAACTAACTTTATATATAAATACATTTACAGTTAAGAAAAAAAAAAACATTATTCTTTTTTTCTTATTCTTTGACTAAATAAACGATATCGATCTTATCACAAAAGAAAAGAAATTTGCATCGGTATCTAAATACTTTTGTCCTCCATTGTACACATACTCTCTTGGCGTGGCTGGTGGCTGTTTTCAAGAAGCGACGCAAAAACTGTGTTTATTTTGTTGTCGTGGCCGTCTTCTTGTGCCCAAGCTGGCGCCGTAGTTCACATTTTATACACTTGTATAATTCTGTATTCAAATTTTGTAATTAAATGTGTAACGTAAACGATAAATATATATATATATATATATATATATTTGATCAGCATTGTGAGCTGAGTCATGTCTTCTGTTTCTATGCAAACTTGTCCCTCCCTCCCTAGTTTAAGTAATCATTTAGCAAAGCCTCTTGTTGACTATAAAAAAAAAGCAATTAGGCCCTGTGTAAATAATATTCGGTGCCGACGATAGCGTCCCAAAAATATGATTATATGTACATACATATACAGTGAAAGCTCTCAACAACGGATACTCATGGTTCCCAAAATTTTGTCCGCTGTTGGGAGCTGTCCGCTTTAGAGATAGGACAAAATAAGTTGAATAGAAAAAATATCCCATGTAAAGTGTCCGTTAATAGGAGTTGTCCGCTAACGAGAGCATCCGTTGTTGGGAGCTTTCACTGTACATATATTCTGTCTTTTTGCAGCGATCCATACATACAAACAAACAGCGTAATATAACTAAATGCTTTTGCGTTGTACGCAAGCGTTTAATAGATTTGTACATAAATACATACATATGTATTTACGCAAACCCATCATGAACCCCACCCATAGGTTATGCTCGCACCCTGAAAGCACCTTTTCAAATATCTTTGATTACGCATTTAAGGCTTGGGCTGACCTTATAATCAGTCTATCACCAAAAACTGTTTTCTGTGTAAATGTATATAAACAAGTATACATATATGTACATATATATATACATATACGTTATGGCATAAGAGACGCTTCCTTCTATGCGTTCAAAATTTCGGAACAAAATTCATATACACTTTTTCAAGTGTATAAAAACATGAAACCAATTTGGTGTAACTTTAAAATTATAAAATAATTAACAAATAAACACATATAGAAACGAAATTTTGTGACTTTAGCACAAAAGCAGGTAAAACAAGTAAAAACGTTGCAGTCGGACGCAACCGACTGCGGAATACTTTGATACCAGTAAAAGAACGGTTGATAAGGGGGAACTCAGGGGCGAAGGGAGTGGGCCATTTAGATGGTGGGCGGCAGAGGTGGGCGTGGCATCCTAATTTTTAATGCAGACCTTTTGTAGATGTCACCATATATCTTCCTACCAAATTTGGTGAATCTAGCTCGAAAAATGTGAAAACTATAGGCGTTTCCAATTTCAAGTAGAACGGGGGATGGGGGCGGAATCGGGGGCGTGGCATCCAAAATTTTGATGCATTTTTTTGGGGAACGTCAATATCTATCTTGACACAAAATTTGGTGGCTCTAGCCCAAAAAATGTGAAAACTAGAGGCGTTTCCAATTTCAAGGAGCAGGGATGATGGGGGCGGAAGGAGTGCAGTTTTTTTTCAAGGACATGACTAGCTATCTGCGTGCAAAATTTGGTAACTCTAGCTGTAAGAATGTGAGAAATATTTGGTTTTATAGAATTTAAGTTCTCGAATTTATCGATTTCCCAGCCTCCTATTAAGCGTGGCACCCCAATCTTGACACTTTATCTGAAGCGCCTATAAACAAACATAATTGCAAAGCTTCAAGTCTCTAGCTTTACGGGTGTCGAAAAAAGTTGCGTTCATACTGACGGACAGACGGACATTGCACAAAACCAATATACTATGAGACCTTCGGTATCAAAGTATAACAAGTAAAAACGTTGCAGTCAGACGAAACCGACTGCGGAATACTTTGATACCAGTTAAATAACGGATGTTACTGAATCTGCTTACAATGGGGGAACGCGGTGGCGAAAGGGGTGGCCCGGGTGGTTAACATCGCCAGCTATTTTGCAACAAAATTTGGTGACTATATCTCAAAAACTGTTCAAGATATAGCCAATTCTGATTTTACAGGGCGGAAGTGGGCATCCATCATTTTGATGCAGTTTTTTGAGAGACGTGACTAGCTATCCTTGTAAAAAGTTTGGTAATTCTAGCTGTAAGCATGTGAGAAATATAAGGTTTTATCGGTTTTCAGCCATCGATGTTATCGATTTCTAAGCCTTTTAGTAGGCGTTGCATCAAATTCTTGATACTTTATCTGTCGCGCCTATAGACAATCGTAATCGCAAAGTTTCAAGTCTCTAGCTTTACAGGTATCAGAAAAAAGTTGCGTTCATACGGACGAACGGACGGACAGACAGAATGACGGACATAGCACAAACCAATATACTATGATACTTTCGCTATCAGAGTATACATACAAAATCACCGCAACAAGGATTTATTTTTTTGGCTGCGTGTTTTCTAGATATTCAGCAACGTAGCAAAAAAAAATGAACTGTTTATCGATGATATCGATTTAATACAATATTTACACACTGGAGCTGGGCTCAGGAAATACCAACTTTTATATTTTGTTGTGCCCAGGGCAGCAACCCACAACATTTGTGCTACCGGTTCTTTGCTTTTCTTGCTTTTATATGAAATATTATATGCTGATAGGATAGAAACAATCTTGTTGCACTTCTGAATTATGTTTTTTTTACTTATATATATAAACTAAAATTTAAATAACTCAGTGTGAACTAGTACTTTTAAGCTATTTTAGCCAAAATGTCATATTTGTTATACTTTGATACTGAAAGTATCCACATTTTTTTAAAACATATTTTGGGCTAGAGTCACAAAATTTGATAGGAAGATAGATGGTGAAATTTACCAAAGATCTGCATTAAAAATTTGGATGCCACGCCCACCCAAGCTACCCGCCATATAAAATCGGAATTGGCCCTATCTTTATCAGCTTATGAGCTAGAGCCCCCAAACTTGGTAGAAATATAGATGGTGACAGTTAAAAAGATTTGATTTAGAAATTTTGATGCCACACCCACCTCTGCCGCCCACCTTTAAAATTTGGAAGTTTAGTTATCTTCCACAGTTTTTTAGCTAAAGTCACCAAACTTGGTTACATGATAGCTGGCGATGTTTTCCACACGGCCCACCCTTTCCGCCCCTTCATTCCCACTTTACAAGCAGACTCCTTCCTTACCATCCGTTCTTTTACTGGTATCAAAGAATTCCGCAGTCGGTTGCGTCCGACTGCAACGTTTTTACTTGTTTTTTTTTTTTTCTTTGTAACGAAATTAACATTAAATGCGAACGCATTTAAGTCAAGGCATTCGAAACACCAATGCTGAACATGGCTGTTTTCCATGTAGGGGGCATTTTAATAACTTTTCTTGGGGTCTTGTTGAGCCGCCTGGGTTTAAGTGTTTTGTTGAAGCGGCTCCACTTTAAAAAAATAAAAAAGCTTAAAGCAAGAATCATTATGATGACGACAATGACAATTACTATGATAATGATGTCGGTTAATGATAAGAGCTGCTAGCTTATACGGCCAAACTTTTATTGTTATTTATACCCGAATAATTTAATCCGACGGTGATAAGACCCAAGCCTCATGACTGTCCATTATTGGTGGCAACTGCCACGTTTAAACGTTGCTTCTTATTCTATATAAGTTAAGGTAAGCCGTTTCAAAAAATACTAAAGACATATTTAGAAAGATTACTTTGCACCGTATTGTCTGTTTTCCCATTTCATAACAGATATTATTAATCAGTGCGCAGAGTGTTTTGTGTCTGTTTATAAATAACAATAACATTAGTAACACAATCAGTATCTTTACATATGTATGTATGTGTTAACCCTAGAATGGTAAGGTTATTTAACATACACTAATGGTAACCTTCGTCGAATCGACGAAGTCTCATTTAAACTTTAAAATGTTGAATAAAAACTTTTACACTTAAGTTTGGCTTTTTATTTAAAATAAAGAATAAACCTTAACCTTATATATTTTTTTTTTAGCGAATCGCAGCTAAGTCCATTTTTTTTGGTAAGGGTATTTACAGCTTCGCAAAAGTAAAAGAAAAAACATAATGACCTTTCCGAAAATCAACAAAATAATTTGTTAGGATCGACATCTTCAATTTAAAAAAGTGAAAACTTCGCAGTCGGACGCAACCGACTGCGGAATACGTTGATACCAGTAAAAAAAACGGATAGTAAGGATGCAGATCTTTGGTAGATGTTGCCATCTATCTTCCTAACTAATTTGGTGACTCCAATAATAAATAAATTCAATAAATGTGGAAGATACACGCACAACCGTTTTAAAACGGTGGGGGTGGGGGGTTGCAGGAGTGGGCGTGGCATCCAAAATTTTGATGCATTTTTTTGGGGAACGTCAATACCTATCTTGACACAAAATTTGGTGGCCATAGCCATAAAAATGTAAAAACTATAGGCGGCTCAAATTTCAATTAGCAGGGTGGATGGGGGCGGAAGAAGTGGGCGTGGCATCCAAAATTTTGATGCAGTTTTTTCATGACAAAATTTGGTAACTCTAGCTGTAAGAATGTGAGAAATATTTGGTTTTATCGGTTTTCAGTAATCCAATTTATTGATTTCCCAGCCTCCTAGAAGCGTGGCACTCCTATAGACAAACATAATTGCAAAGTTTCAAGTCTCTAGCTTTACGGGTGTCGAAAAAAGTTGCGTTCATACAGACGGACAGACGGACAGACACCATGACGGACATTGCACAAAACCAATATACTCGGGGGTGTGCCAGAAATCTTTGGAGATTTCGGATCGAGCTGGTTTTCAAATTTCTAAAAAAAAACTGATTTCATTTTTCGGTAAAATGTTTCGGAGCAAATACGTAAAACGAAAATGGCAAAAAGTGATGCTACCTTTCAAAAATGAAAATAGCCTAAAATGTATTTGCTATTTTTGTCATTGTTTTCAAGGTTGGCCTCATGGCATTAGTGTTATATTTAATAAATGGTTGAATAAAAATATGTTAGGCTTTATCTCTTGTAGTTCTTATACAAAACAAATATTTAATATTTTGCACGCCAAGTAACTCATGTTGCTTGACAGCCCTGCTATGTCAGCTTGCTTGAACAGCTGTTCTACGTACTTCGTAAATGGCGAATCTGGTTTTGTTTACATTTTAAAAGTGCAAAAGGTGAACGGTGTTTTCCCCTATGGACAAATAATAAAATAAATGTAAAACAAATAATTAAATGCATTTTTAATTTAACCTACATTTTGGCTGCTCAATGACTTTCCATAAATTAAATTCTTCTTCTTACTGTAGACATTTACACACCTAACAAACACCGCCACCTCACCACCGTTGCCACCTCATAAAAAAAAGTTTGCTGCAATAACTTAGTTAAATTTACAACAAACTGTACACTGCTCAACCATGCAATTTTGTTACCTTAAAGTACGATTTTTTTATGTTTATTTGTCACAAAAAAGTGTCTTTAAAATTGATCTATTAAAGACTCCGAATAATAGTTATTGTTAACCAAACAATGTGGCAGCTCCTTTGTTAGGGACGGTTTTGCATGCCCACACAGAACGGCAAATAGTCTTAGAGATTTGTTAAAGATTTATTAATATCGAAAATCATGAATTAAAACATGTATTAAATTCAAATGTATTTGCAATATGCAACTAAGCTTAAAATTACCTTTCGAAAGAGTAACAGTTGTTATTCATTAGACATTTAATATTGCTTAAATTAACCAAATCTCGGGAAAAATCTCATGAGGTTAAAAAATCATTTCGAACTGGGCTCTGGAACACCTAAAACCAGCTCGAGGTTGGTTTTGGGTTGGGATCGGGTTGGTTTTGATGGCTGGCACACCCCGAGACAGATAAAGTGTCAAGATTGGGCTAACACGCCTACTAGGAGGCTGGGAAATCGATAAATTCGATAGCTGAAAACCGATAAAACCATATATTTCTCACATTCCTGCAGCTAGAGTAACTAAATTTTGCACAAAGATACCTAGTCACATCCCTCAAGTTTTCCAACAAACTGCAACAAAAATTTGGATGCCACGCCCACACCTTCCGCCCTCGGAAATTTCGATATCTTTAACAGTTTTTGAGCTAGAGACCCCAAATTCGGTAGAAAGATAGAAGGCAGCATCTACCAAAGAACTGCATCAAAATTTTGGATGCCGCGCCCACCCAAGCCGCCATTCTTATAAAATTGGAATCGGCTATATCTTTAACAGTTTTTGAGCTAGAGCCACTAAACTTTGTAGGAAGATAAATGGTGACAGTTATAAACATTTTATTCAAAAATTTCGATGTCACACCCACCTCTGCCGCCCACCTTTTACATTTGGAAGTTCAGTTATCTTCCACAGTTTTTGAGCTTAAGTCACCAAATTTGGTAACATGATAGCTGGCGATGTTTACCACCAGTCCCACTGCTTTGCAAGCAGACTCCTTACCATAAGTTCTTTTACTGGAATCAAAGTATTCCACAGTCGGTTGAGTCCGACTGCAACGTTTTCACTTGTTTCATACGGAAAATAGGTCCAAAAAGTAACACAAATGGTAAGCTTCGTCGTTTTGACGATGTAACTTTTCGTTTGCAGCAAAAAACAAGTAAAAACGTTGCAGTCGGACGCAACCGACTGCGGAATACTTTGATACCAGTAAAGAACGGTTGATAAGGGGGAATGCAGGGGCGAAGGGAGTGGGCCATGTGGTAAACATCGCCAGCTATCATGTTACCAAATTTGGTGACTTTAGCTCAAAAACTGTGGAAGATAACTGAACTTCCAAATGTAAAAGGTGGGCGGCAGAGGTGGGTGTGGCATCCAAATTTTTGAATCAAATGTTTTGAACTGTCACTATATATCTTCCTACCAAGGTTGGTGGCTCTAGCTCAAAAACTGTTAAAGATATAGCCAATTCCAATTTTATAAGGCGGGTGGCTTGGTGGGCGTGGCATCCAAAATTTTGATGCAGATCTTTGGTATATTTTACCTTCTATCTTTCTCCCGAATTTACGGGCTCTAGCTTAAAAACTGTAAGAGATATCGAAATTTCCGATTTTTAATGGTGGGCGGCAGAGGTGGGCGTGGCATCCTAATTTTTGATGCAGATCTTTTGTAGATGTCACCATATATCTTCCTACCAAATTCGGTGACTCTAGCTCGAAAAATGTGAAAACTATAGGCGTTTCCAATTTCAAGTAGAAGGGGGGATGGGGGCGGAATCAGGGGGCGTGGCATCCAAGTTTTGATGGGGAACGTCAGTACCTATCTTGACACAAAATTTGGTGGCTCTAGCCCAATAAATGTGAAAACTATAGGCGTTTCCAATTTCAAGGAGCAGGGATGATGGGGGCGGAAGGAGTGGGCGTGGCATCCAAAATTTTAATGCAGTTTTTTCAGGGACATGACTAGCTATCTCCGTGCAAAATTTGGTATTTCTAGCTGTAAGAATGTGAGAAATATTTGGTTTTATCGGTTTTCAGCTATCGAATTTATCGATTTCCCAGCCTCCTAGTAGGCGTGGCAACCCAATTTAAACACTTTATCTGTACCGTCTATAGATAAACATAATTGCAAAGTTTCAAGTCTCTAGCTTTACGGGTGTCGAAAAAAGTTGCATTCATACAGACGGACAGACGGACGGACAGACACCATGACGGACATTGCACAAAACCAATATACTATGAGACCTTCGGTATCAAAGTATAAAAATTACTTACTCTGCGCTTACGGCACCAAACTTCTGCAGAGTTTAGGAGTATAGCACACACTAACTGCATTGTAGAGTAGAACCACTGACCAAATAATGTTATAGATGGGACATTTCTAGTACTGTTTTGGTTTCCACTACACTGTGAACGAGAGTGACCCATGATTGTTAACATTATGTTATGCTCGCTCAAAATGTTAACACATAGCAGAGAGACCAAAGTCTGTTCAGTTTGTATTCACTTTCAGCGGCTTTTAGGGGAAAGGGGGAAGCGGCGGCGGAAAGCAAGCAACGGTTAAAATACATTAGTATTTGTATACGTGTGCATTTGCTTCATACTTTGGTGGACTAGTAATGTTTGAGATTTTACAAATTTGTCTTTTTCAATGCCCTGCATACGCATGTGTGTGTGCAGGAATGTATATGCAGAATGTTTATATGTATGCGAGCCATTTGTTTTGGAATTTATTGACATGCCTCAACATCTATGATTTAATTTCTAACAGGTCAAGGGCGGGCTTTTTGGATTGCAAATATTCTTTTTATATTTAAAAAATTTAAAAATATTTGGCCGACTATTTTTATTTAAGTACATCTATTTATTTTACAATTATTTTTTGTATAGATTATACCACACAACTAAAAATATGTACTTAGGTTCATTCTGCATATACATTCATGCACACACACATGCGTATGCAGGGCATCGAAAAAGACAAAAGTGCAAAATCTCAAACATTGCTAGCCCACCAAAGCATGAATGCCCAGCATATTTATTTAGACTGACTAGGAGATACCCTTTGCCCTAAACATTATTCGTTCATATATTGGCAAATCGACACGCACATTGATGCTGAACAAGAAAATATATATATAATGGGGCCGTAAATAATTTCCTTCTGCCTGTTACATACATTAGCACAATCCAATATACCCGTTCCATCAATAGAAAAGTTATAAGTCCTCATCTAATTTCACAACAAGCGGCAGCGTGATGTGTGTGTACACAAGAATGTTCATTTATGTATGTATGTATATCTATCATTCGAGTGTATACACATCGAGAATGGGCAAATGCAATAACAGCACTTGCTGGTGGCTGAGACGCAAAAACAGCACAACGTAAAAACTACCCTATGTTTGAATATTCAATTATTACATTATTGTTATATTATTATATAAAATTTATTTTAAGTATTCAAATACCAAACAAGTTTATTTTATTTCGTATTTATTATGTTATATTCAACGTGTTAGATGATTTAATAATGCCCTACCTAATATCCAAAATATTAGTAAACATATATTATACATATCATATTGCTTTTATCTAGTTATTAAACGAAATTTAAAGTAAAGTCAAACTACCCTTCCTTGCTAGGCAGCAATAAGCGGATTGAAACAAAAACCTCGGCAAAGCTTGCCCAGCAAAATATGAAGCAAGTGCACACGTATACAAATACAAATGTATTTTACCGCCACTTCCCCCTTTCCCCTAAAAGCCGCTGAAAGTGAATACAAACTGAAACAGATCTCTCTGCTATGAGTTAACATTTCGAGCGAGCATAACATAATGTTAACAATCATGGGTTACTCTCGTTCACAGTGTAGTGGAAACCAAAACAGTACTAGAAATGTCCCATCTATAACATTATTTGGTCAGTGGTAGAACACAACAGAATAAGAGGATTCTGAGAAAAATAAGAAAATAGCAACAGTGTTTGTCGAATCGACGAAGGTTACCACTCTAGGGCTAATTAGAGAGTTGCAGGAATTGCCACAAAAACGACATTCAAATATACAATGCGTAATATGAATTGAATGGTATAGAACACTTCGACAAAATTGTATCACAAAATATTCAAACGTAAGGGCACGGACTGAATGAAATAAGATTTACTGTTATATTTATATACCGCTGAAGGTATTCGAGTATCATGCTATGTATGCATTTTTGTGTTTTTTGCTTGCTATATATGTATGTATGTGCATCTGCCGTTAGGTCACATATCGATTGTTAGCGGCGCAAAAATATCACAAGAAATGTCTGCACTGAGCGAAGTGATATATGCACAAAAATAAGACATTTCAATTTGCCAGCGCATCGTTCACTAATTTGGCTATGCACTAATTCTCTTAGAAGCAGGTCTACACTTTTTTTATACCCCTAACCCATAAAATGGGTAAAAGGGGTATAATGGTTTTGTGCAAAAGTATGTAACAGGCAGAAGGAAGCATCTCCGACCCTATAAAGTATATATATTCTTGATCAGCATCAACAGCCGAGTCGATATAGCCATGTCCGTCTGTCCGTCCGTCCGTCTGTCCGTCCTTCTGTATGAACGCGTCGATCTCAGAGACTACAAGAGCTAGAGACTTCAGATTTCATCGAAATCGGCTGAGAAACACCAGAGATATCGAAGATTGAAGTTTAGGTCACAGATGCATACAGACAATGACTGTGCGCGTTAAGTATAGGGTTCGGGGTATCTCCTAGTCGGGAAATCTCGACTAGAGCCTTCTTACTTGTTTAGAAGTGTACATGCAAAAACCTATTTATTTATGACCCAGTGCCCCAGTTGCTTGCGCGTCTCGCTAGCGACGCAACGCATGTATTTTGTTTTTGTGTGCTCGCTCGCGATCAAACCCTCAGCTTTTGCGTCAGTCTGGCGCCGTACATACAAAGCATAAAACAGATCATTTCTCTAGGCCCGCGAACGTTCATACAAATGAATGTCTCAGTCTACGCCATATAGCGTTTTTTACTCATAATATTCAAATTCAATGTCATGAATTTTGAAGAATATTAGTATCGACTACTGTTCATATTCTCCCATACTTTGTTTTGTCTGCCCTTCATTCTACGCTATTCCATTCAAATATGTTTGTTTGAATTACAGTTTTGAATGGACTTATGCAGCTCTCTAGTGTTTATTCACATAAGGTAATAGGTAGTGTAATGCAGACTGTGGAGGGCCAAGTGCTACCAATTTCTAACATACTAAATTATTATATTTGGGTACAATTTACGTTTTTGATTCAAAGACAAATCAATATTATCATTAACGGAACTACAATCATGAAAACAAATTGAAAAGCTCTAGTCAAGATTGCTCGACTGGGAGATACCCATAACATTACGCGTATTTTCAATATTTGTATGAATATGTATGTGTGTATGCACTCGTATGCAAAAAGTCTGTACAACTGCGCTCCTGAATGCCTGACCTAACTTTAATCTTTAATATCTTCGGTGTTTCTGAACTGATGAAAAAAGTCGTTCAGTTTCAACTCAACGTGTATATCGTCAAAACATCGAAGGATGATTTGAATTTATTTCCATACCGCACACGTCGCACAGTGGGGCCTCTGCCCGAATAGCGTTGCGAAAATCATTTTTTTCATGAACGCGTTTGGCATAAATGATATATGTAATCGATAGAGAATACTTCAAGGATTATGGATCCAAAAGATTTTTTAAATCGGTAAATAATTGTGGGTGGTAAGCCCCTCAAAGTTGAGCAATTTTTCGTGAGTACGAATAAATGACAATTTATACGAAAATTCATCACTTTCAACCTGAATATTGGGCGATGTAAACAACCGATCTTAGATCTTTTTACTTTATCTGAAAAGTATGTTCAATCTCTGTGTTTTGATATATAAATATAACTGAAATACTAATTAAATTAGAAGCGTTTAAAAAATACTCTAAATTGTGGTATTTTGTGAACTTTCGTGGAATATAACTAAAAAGTATATCACTAATACGTGCAAAATTTCTCGGGTTCGACAAAATGAAGACCTTTTTAACATGCTGGCAGCCTCATCGGATCCACTTCTTGCATCGCTGAGACATGTGCGATCACGAAAGGATTTGGAAGATAGCAACTATAGTTCCGAAATGTTAAGTTTATTAGATATTAACCTTAATAACCTTAATGTTGATGATTATTTTGTTGGAAATCAGCCATCAATAGCAAATATTAAAAATTAACCTCAAAAAATCACCCAAAAATAAAAATTTGAATTTTTTGTATTTAAGTTATAAAATCGAATAAAAACAACTAAAAATGCGATATAGTCATTGAAATTATAAACAATTTTCAGCTTTGATTAAAAACAAACGTTTTTAATTTGAATTTTACAGGTAAAATATGCTCGAAAATATTTCTTAACTTTGACCTTGAATATTAAAGCACCTGGGATACCTGGCACTCTTGTCGAGCATTTATTTTAAAGCCGGTTAGGCCGCTCAACGCGCTTTGCCCGAAACGTTTACAGCCAACTTCAGTTAGTCTAGTTTGATTATTTTTAAACTCACCGTTAAAAGTAGCGGTGGGCACGAAATTCGTTATCGGGAGGATCACAACAACATCTACAACAAACACAACTTCTGAAGTCATAAATCAAACAAAAATGAACACTTTTATTGCTTGTGCGTCGCGACGAAAAATTCGCACAGTGCACAAAAGTCATAAACCAAACGAAAATTATCACTTTATAGCGGTAATTTTTGCAGACGAAACTCGAGCATTTGCTGTGTGTTTGTTGTTTAGTTTTATTTTGTTCTCTTTGTGGCGCATAAAATTGCGAGCAAGCCAAAGTAACGGTGGGAGCAATGGGAGGAGCAAGAGCCAATGGCTGGCCACCGTTTGTTTAAAGAGTAAAGTTTTATATCAGAAGAAAGAAAACATCATGTTTTAGAAACAGTGAAATGCATGATGATTGAAAATCGTGAAATGTTAAAAGAGAATCTTGATGACTTGCAAATTGAAAACTCTTCGCCAAACACGAGTCACGAGTTTCAAGTGTTTTTTGACACGAAACAACCGAAAAAAAATAAATAAAGCTTGATAAAAATGCCATTGAATTAGAAATTGAAAAATATTATGCTACTACTTCTCATTCAAACTTGCCAATTCTAGAATTTTGGAAACAAGCAACTGACCTCAAAATTTTGCAAGTTGTGGCTAAAAATATATTATGCATTATGCTCTGCGACAAGCGAGCGAGTTTTTTCTTCATCTGGTAAAATTCTCAATGAAATACGCACAAGGCTCTCAAGTGAAAATTTTTATAAGTTACTTCTTTTTGTACAAAAATATGTAATTTTATTAAATAAACATAAAAAATTAAGTTTTTAAAAAAAGTTATACATTTTTCAGGCGTGTTGGGTTCGGGTATGATATTTTTTTGCTATCGGGTGCGGGTAAAGATTGGCGCTGCGGCCCATGGCGAAAAATTAGGCCCATGCCCATCTCTAGTCTCATGATATATTCAGGATACAATTTTCAACTGTGCATTGGCTCTCAAAATATTTTTATAATCTGATACCAAAGGTAAAGAGAATATTGATTTTTGCAAATATATTGGTCTATGTCTGCGTCAGACAAAGTGTCAATAAATGTATAGGCACTTCGCCCACTGTGGGGTTGGGATAAGTCGATAAGCCTTGATTTCCAAACCGATAAAACATGCATATATCCCAAATTTTAAAAACTCGAGTTACCAAAATTTTTGAAAAGATAGCTTGTGACTTCCCGCAAAGAATTGTATCAACACTTTGGATACCACGCCCACACCCTGCCGCCCTCACAATCACCGTTTTGCAGACTCCTTACCATCCGTTTTTTTATCAGAGTATTCCGCAGTCGGCTGTGTTCGACTGCAACTTTTTCATTTGTTTCGATTACATTTAAAGTGGAAAACATCGAAATCTCATTCATACAGGGGTGTGCCAGCCATCAAAACCAAACCCGATTTCAACCTAAAACCAACCTCGAGCTGGTTTTAGGTGTGCCAGAGCCAAGTTCGAGATGATTTTGAAACCTCATGAGATTTTTCCCGAGATTTGGTTAATTTGGTAAATCGTACTTTAAGGTAACAAAATTGCATGGTTGAGCAGTGTACAGTTTGTTGTAAATTTAAGTAAGTTATTGCAGCAAACCTTTATTTTATGAGGTGGCAACGGTGGTGAGGTGGCGGTGTTTTTATACCCCGAACCCATGAAATGGGTAAAAGGGGTATAATGGTTTTGTGCAAAAGTATGTAAAAGGCAGAAGGAAGCATCTCCGACCCTATAAAGTATATATATTCTTGATCAGCATCAACAGTCGAGTCGATATAGCCATGTCCGTCTGTCCGTCCGTCCGTCCGTCCGTCTGTCCGTCTGTCTGTATGTATGAACGCGTCGATCTCAGAGACTATAAGACCTAGAGACTTCAGATTTTGCTCACAAAAATGGGGGTTGAAATAATGGGTAACGTAGAACAGCTGTTCAAGCAAGCTGACATAGCAGGGCTGTCAAGCAACATGAGTTACTTGGCGTGCAAAATATTAAATATTTGTTTTGTATAAGAACTACAAGAGTTAAAGCCTAACATATTTTTATTTAACCATTTATTAAATATAACACTAATGCCATGAGGCCAACCTTGAAAACAAAGACAAAAATAAAAAATAGCAAATACATTTTAGGCAATTTTCATTTTTGAAAGGTAGCAACTCTTTTTGGCCATTTTCGTTTTACGTATTTGCTCCGAAACATTTTACCGAAAAATGAAATCTCCCTAACTTCTGGCACACCGACGGTTTTTTTTTTTTAGAGATTTGAAAACCAGCTCGAGCCGAAATCTCCGGAGATTTCTGGCACACCCCCGTATTAGAATTTTTTGAAGTAACATTTTGCATCAAAACATTTATTGTTTAAGCCAGGGGGAAAAAGTTTCAAGAGTAGACTTTTACAAGAATTGAAAACTTTCAATGGGTACTTAATGGGTTATGAAAAGTATCGTATCATTCAAATGGAAATTAAATGACCTTTGAATTGATACCATATTTTCCATAAAGTAAGTTTAAGTTATGGGTAGATTTAACTTGAAGTGTTGTGTAAATACTTTTGACTACCCCTGTATTTGTTTAGCCACTCTTCAATCTTCGATAACCCTCGTCGTTATACTTTGATACTGAAAGTATCATAGAATATTAGTTTTGTGCAATGTCCGTCATGGTGACTGTCTGTCCGTAAGAACGCAACTTTCTTCGACACCCGTAAAGCTAGAGACTTGAAACTTTGCAATTATGCTTATCTATAGGCGTGACAGATAAAGTGTCAAGATTGGGGAGCCACGCCTACAAGGAGGGTGGGAAATCGATAAGTTCGATAACTGAAAACCGATAAAACCAAATATTTCTCACATTCTTACAGCTAGAACTACCAAAATTTTCACGCAGCTAGCTAGTCATGTCCCTTAAAACACTGCATCATAATTTTGGATGCCAAGCCTAATACTTGCGCTCCTGCTCCATGAAATTGGAAACGCCTATAGTTTTCACATTTTTTGGGCTAGAGCCACCAAATTTAGTGTCAAGATAGGTAGTGAAGTTTTCCAAAAAACTGCATCAAAAATTTGGATGCCACGCCCACTCCTTCCGCCACCCACCCCCGCCATTGTTAAAACGGTTATGCGTGTATCTTCCACATATTTTTTACCTAGAGTCACCAAATTTGTTTCGAAGATATATGGTGGCATCTACACAAGATCAGCATCAAAAATTTGGATGCCACGCCCACATCTGCCGCCCACCATTTAAAATCGGAAATTTCGATATCTCTTACAGTTTTTAAGCTAGAGCCCCCAAATCCGGTAGAAAGATAGGCAACATCTACCAAAGATCTGCATCAACATCTTGGATGCCACGCCCACCCAAGCCACCCGCCTTATAAAATTGGAATCGGCTCTATCTTTAACAGTTTTTGAGCTAGAGCCACCAAACTTGGTAGGAAGATAGATAGTGATAGTTAAAAACATTTGATTCAAAAATTTGGATGCCACACCCACCTCTGCCGCCCACCTTTTACATTTGGAAGTTCAGTTATCTTCCACAGTTTTTGAGCTAAAGTCACCAAATTTGGTAACATGATAGCTGGCGATGTTTACCACCCGGCCCACTCCTTTGCAAGCAGACTCCTTACCATCCGTTCTTTTACTGGACTCAAAGTATTCCGCAGTCGGTTGCGTCCGATTGCAACGTTTTCACTTGTTCTCTATTGAGATTGTTGATTTTCAATGTTTTCACAGATTTTCAATATTTTGTATATAAAAGGGTGACACGGAAATATCAGAGTTTTGTTGCTTTTTGGTGTTAATACTCAAACGTTTACACCATGAAACCGACACTTCGAGTGTTTTCATTGATTGTATAGGGTAGCAAATGTCCATACAAAACAATTCAAATTTGCCAACCAAACTAAAATTTATACTTTCAACTCTATTGGCCTTGCAGTTGCACGTAAATAGCAAAACAAAGAGCATAAGGCGCCAGTGATTTGAAAAGTGTAGTCAATAACACACCTATTTAACAAACTTTACATGCTAAAAGCTTATTTATTTAAATGCAGATAATACAGAAAGAGAACAGACTTTAACAATAAGATTTATTTTCTATTAAGATTAATTTGTTGGGTTCTTATTAGCATTCTTTTCGAGATTGTCAGTAGAATTAAAAACACTCGATTTGAAGTCCGATGTTTTTTCTTATAATGTTTGCATTATAAGTACTGAGATCGACGCGTTTATACTGACAGAAAGACGAACGGACTGACGAACATGGCAATATAGACTTGGCTGTTGATGCAGATCAAGCATACATATACTTTAACGGAATGGCTTCTTTCTACCTGTTACAGGTTTTTTAAACAAAACCATTATATCCATTTACCCATATCATGGTATAAACAAGAAGGCTCTTGTCGAGATTTCCCGACTAGGAGATACCCCGAACCCCATACTTAACGCGTACAGTCATTGTCTGTATGCATCTGTGACTAAACTTAAATTTTCGATATATCTAGTGTTTCACAACCGATTTCGATGCAATTTTTAAATAAGTTCTATCGATACCCATTATTTCAACCCCCATTTTTACATTTTCTAAATTCGAGATTTTTCGGTAATCGGTTCCATGTGTATAACGGAAACGAGAATAGTTATCGATAATCGGAAACAAACTTGTTTTGCTTATAGTATAGGAGAACTTATATTCAAAATCTGAAGTGTTTAGCTCTTATAGTCTCTGAGATCGACGCGTTCATACAGACCGACAGATGAACAGACGGACGGACAGACGGACATGGCTATATCGACTCGGCTGTTGACGCTGATCAAGAATATATATACTTTATATGGTCGGAGACTCTTCCTTCTGCCTGTTACATACTTTTGCACAAAACCATTATACCCCTTTTACCCATTTTATGGGTTAGGGGTATACAAAGACCACGTTGTTTTAATTAAACCTTTTTCGTGATCTAAAACTGTTTTATAAATTGGTTAACGCTCTGTCCACACGAAGATATAATGTCATGACATTGCTGCAACAAATTACGTCACAAATTCAATGTCAATTCAGATGTCATGACATTATATCTACGTGTGCACAGCGCTTAACTCGAAACGGATGATGGTCATCCTCAGTTCACCATGATAATCTGAACTTATGTTATGATCATACAGTAGCCGATCGATTTGCTAAGTATATTTTTTTTCTGATACCGAAAGTATATTGGTATATTGATTTTGTGCCATGTCTGTCCGTCCGTCTGTCCGTCCGGATGAACGCAACATTTTTCGACTCCGATGAAGCCAGAGACTTAAAACTTTGCAAATTAATGTCTATAGGTGCGACAGAAAAGGTGTCAAGCTCGGGTTGCAACGCTTACAAGGAGGCTGGGAAATCGATAAAATCAATAACTTAATACCGATAAAACCATACATTTCTCACATTATTATACCCGAACCAATAAAATGGGTAAAAGGGGTATAATGCTTTTGTGCAAAAGTATGTTAGCTCATCTAAGTCCTAGGCAGTACAAGCTTGTTTCCTATTTTCGATAACTATTTCCGTTTCCAATATACACATGTAATCGATAACATAAAAGTATTGAATACCGAAAATCCGAAAGACGTTTTAGAAACGGTGAAAAATAATGAAAATCTGCAAATTTTCATCGAAATCGGCTGAGAAACACTAGAGATATCGCAGATTGAAGTTTAGTCAGAGATGCATATAGACAATGACTGTATGCGTTAAGTATGGGGTTCGGGGTATCTCCTAGTCGGGAAATCTCGACTAGAGCCTTCTTACTTGTTCTATTAGAAATGCTTGTGTTTGCATTTGAATTCATTTGTGTGCCATGAATTCAATGGAACGCAACGAAATGGAGCGCTGCAAATATAATTTAAGAAATAAAATAAAACTAAAACAATAATAACAACAAAAATTTTGTTTTTTACAAAGCAAAACAAGTAAAAACGTTACAGTCGGACGCAACCGACTGCGGAATACTTTGATTCCAGTAAAATAACGGTAGATAAGGGAGAATGCAGGGGCGAAGGGAGTGGGCCATGTGGTAAACATCGCCAGCTATCATGTTACCAAATTTGGTGACTTTAGCTCAAAAACTGTGGAAGATAACTTAACTCCCAAATTTAAAAGGTGGGCGGCAGAGGTAGGCCTGGCATCCAAATTTTTGAATCAAATTTTTTTAACTGTCACCATCTATATTCATAAAAAGATTGGTGGCTCAAGCTCAAAAACTGTTAGAGATATAGCCGATTCCGATTTTATAAGGCGGGTGGCTAAGGTGGGCGTGGCATCCTAATTTTTGATGCAGACCTTTTGTAGTTGTCACCATATATCTTCCTACCAAATTTGGTGACTCTAGCTCGAAAAATGTGAAAGCTATAGGCGTTTCCAATTTCAAGTAGAAGGGGGGATGGGGGCGGAATCAGGGGGCGTGGCATCCAAAATTTTGATGCATTATTTTGGGGAACGTCAATATCTATCTTCACAAAAAAATTTGGTGGCTCTAGCCCAAAAAATGTGAAAACTATAGGCAATTCCAATTTCTTGGTGAAGGGGGGATGGGGGCGGAATCAGGGGGCGTGGCATCAAAGTTTTGATGGGGAACGTCAGTACCTATCTTGACACAAAATTTGGTGGCTCTAGCCCAAAAAATGTGAAAACTATAGGCGTTTCCAATTTCAAGTAGAAGGGGGGATGTGGGCGGAATCAGGGGGCGTGGCATCCAAAATTTTGATGCATTTGTTTGGGGAACGTCAATATCTATCTTGACACAAAATTTTATGGCGTTTCCAATTTCATGGAGCAGGGATGATGGGGGCGGAAGGAGTGGGCGTGGCATCCAAAATTTTGATGCAGTTTTTTCAGGGATATGAATAGCTATCTGCGTGCAAGCTGTAAGAACGTGAGATATATTTGGTTTTTTCGGTTTTCAGTTATCGAATTTATCGATTTCCCAGCCTCCTTGTAGGCGTGGCAACCCAATCTTGACACTTTATCTGTACCGTCTATAGATAAACATAATTGCAAAGTTTCAAGTCTCTAGCTTTACGGGTGTCGAAAAAAGTTGCGTTCATACGGACGGACGGACAGACAGACACCATGACGGACATTGCACAAAACCAATATACTATGAGACCTTCGGTATCAAAGTATAAAAATTGTAATATCTATGTAATAGGAATATATAACAGACTGCGCTGGCGAACGTTCAAATATACAGCTGCCGCAGTCGATCGCCGAACTCAACTCTCATGAGTTGGCCGAACCCGTTCGAAGTATCGAACCGTTCGGCCGTTCGAACATTTGTTGTTATCGGCGTATTGCTTCGCGCTTCGACCGCATACTTAGCCACATACAGCCATGCTGCTGCAAACACAGCCACGCTGCTACACAGCGGCTACTCGTTATAAGTAGCTAGCCGACCCCGCAGATAATTCCAGCGAGTAAAAAGAGAGGGAGAGCGATGTCAAGTCTACCTAAGTGTATAGTTTTTGTTATCAATGAATCTGATCATTAAGTCCTATCAACATTGGCGCGAGGCCGCGAGGCGATGTTCGAAAGCGAGTGTCGCAACCATTTTCATTTCATATGAGTCAATGTGTTTGTTTACAATGGCGCTAGATGTCGCGCGTCTCTCGCTTTCAATTTCGAAAATATGAAAAAACCTCGCGTTGGTGAAGCGTGAACAGCTGATGAGAAACAGCTGTTGTTAATGCCAAATAATTTTTGTTTTTAGCGGCACAATGCAGAAATTGAATTGCGAGCAAACTGAATTGCTAATTCTTTTAATAAAAGAAAATTCAATTCTATTCGCCAATTGCGGAATAAATTATTATTTTTTTTATTGAAGACGTAGCACAAATGAAATATGTTCTGTTTGGTTTTTTTGGTAAGTGTTGCCATGTTATGGTGAACAGGGCTGCCATGTTTTATTGAACAGGGCTGCAAATTTAAATACAAATAAAAATAAACACGCCAGAAGAATCGCGTCAGTGTAAATAGACATGCGATATTTTGCAGTGAGTGTCCACGCTATCGAATTCGAACGCAAGTCTCGCCTCGCGTCTCGCGCCAATGTAGATAGAACTTTAAAGTAGTGCTGAGGCATGATGGAATAAAATAAGGTGGTTCCGAAATTACATTAGATCTCTCTCGTTTTTCCATTATTGGCAGGGCTTGGCTGCTTGTCGAATGAGAAAGTTGGGTACGGACGAATTTGTTCTAGATAATTTTTGTATTGCGTTACCCAAACTTCCACAGTTATAAACAAGTGAAAACTTTGCAGTCGGACGCAACTGACTGCGGAATACTTTGATACCAGTAAAAGAATGGATGGTATGGAGTCTGCTTGCAAAGAAGTGGGCCGGGTGGTAAACATCGCCAGCTATCATGTTACCAAATTTGGTGACTTTAGCTTAAAAACTGCGGAAAATAACTTAACTTCCAAATTTAGAAAGTGGGCGGTAGAGGTGGGTGTGGCATCCAAACTTTTGATTGCAGTGCAAAATTTGGAAATTCTAGCTGTAAGAATGTGAGAAATATTTTGTTTTATCGGTTTTCAGTTTTCGAATTTATCGATTTCCCAGCCTCCTAGTAGGCATGGTACCCCAATCTTGACACTTTATCTGTCGTGCCTATAGACGAACATAATTGCAAAGTTTCACGTCTCTAGCTTTACGGGTGTCGAAAAAAGTTGCGCTCATATGGACGGACGGACGGACGGACACCAATGTCCATTGCACAAAATTAATATACTATGCTACTTTCAGTACTTTGAAAATAGAATTTTGTTTGTACAACAGAGGGGTTGACGCACGCAAAGGGGCTGCCTTGGGTTAATAAACAGACGCAGTCGGCGATTTATTTATATGTACTCATAGACAAATAAACCTAACATAGATATGTAATAAGCGCCGGTAACTTTAACAGAAAATGAAAAACGCTGAAAACCAGCTCGGTTGATGAAAACTAACACTTAACGAACAAACTGCTTGCTTATCAACTGTTCAGGTTTGTTTACGATCAGCTGGTGCTGGATAAATGGATAAGGCTGGATAGTAAACAAAAGTCGGCCATTATTTTTTTTTTTGATTGCAAATGGTGCGATGCGTAAGACATAATTAAACTTTGCCCTCCTTCATTTCTCTTGTTGTTGTTACAGAACTCGAGTTTGGCAATTTTAGACTTTTGCTTCAATCTGGATGCTGCTACCCTAGATGGGAGGGTAGCTTACACTTGATATTAACTTTGCATTTTTGATTAGATAAATACAAGAACCTTAGATATGATTTACACATATTGCGCTTACTAGTATTTTGGATATATCGAAGGCCATTTTTCATGACTTAATTCAAAACTAGTATTACTGCTAATTAAAAAGTATTTTGTAAACCAATACTATACATTAGTAATCATAATGTATAAAGTAATTATATTGACTAGCAGTGAATATTTCGATAAAGGGTATATAAGGTGTGCGCAGTTTGTGTGTCTCAGTCACAGCACCAGCACATATGTATACGCTTGTCTTGTTGCGTTTCGTCTATTGTTTCAATCCGCTTGCTGCTGCGTAACACAAGAGGGTAGTGTAGACTAAAGTTAACTTTTCGTTAATAAATAACTAAACGCAAGCTATATAGCTATAATTACAAACACACATATAATAAATTGTCTATATCTTGAGAATAAAAAGTTGGAGAATATATATATGTGCTTTCATGGACTATAACTGAAAATTGGGACACAGGGTATTTTTTCTTTGTCCAATTTGTGCGTTTAGTTGTGTTTTGCCTATTTTCGATGCATTTATGTATGTGTTCGCTCGCGATCATACCCTCAGCTTGTGCTTCAGTCTGTCGCCAGTTTAAAAAGTAGCGAAATGAACCCGGCATGGTTCGTAAGCCACAATCGCAGCTCTAGTTTCCGACTAGTAAACACCCTGAACATATACTTAATGCGTAAAGTCATATTTTGTGTATTATGTGACTTCACTTCAGTCATCGATATCTATGCTGTTTCTTAACCGATTTTGATAAATGATAAGTTGTCACAGATTTTCAATATTTTGTGTTAAGTGATAGTCGCCAAGATCGATGTGTTCATTCAGATGGACAGACAGATCAAGAATATATATCTTATATGGGGTCATAGCTGCTTACTTTCGCCTGTTACATACTTCTACGGAACCAATCATCCCGATGGTAAGGCACACGGCGGGACTGGTATTTTGATTAGAAGCCGGCTAAAGCACCACTACCACAAAGTGTTAGCCAGAAACTACCTACAGGCCACATCTTTAAAAATACATCTTGATAGTGGCAACCAAATTGCACTAGCTGCCGTCTACTGCCCCCCTCGATTCACCATATCTGAAGACCAATTTATGGAATTTTTCAACTCATTGGGAGAACACTTTATAGCAGCAGGAGACTATAACGCCAAGCACACACACTGGGGATCTCGCTTTGTGAATCCAAAAGGAAAGCAGCTGTACAACGCACTTGTAAAAGTAAACAACAGGCTCGGCAACGTCTCTCCTGGCACACCAACTTACTGGCCCACAGACCCCAAGAAACTACCCGACTTGATTGATATTGCAGTTACCAAAAAGATTCCCCGCAGTCTGATAAGCGCCGAAAGCCTCTCGGATCTTTCATCGGACCACTCGCCTGTTCTTATACAATTGCTACGCCACCCAGAGTTTGTAAATCGCCCCGGTAAGTTGACCACACAAAAAACTAACTGGCTCAAATACAAAAAATATATAAGTTCACACATTGAACTGGATCCGTATCTGAATATGGAAGCTGACATCGATTCTATGGCAAACAAACTTGAGTCAGTCTTCGTCGAAGCAGCTCGCATCTCAACACCAACACCTGTAAATGCAGTACACGCCACAATGCAGGCGGCTGGGCCCGGAGCGATGAAGACAGAGCCAAGACTTTTGCGGAACATCTGCAAAATGTTTTCCAACCTAATCCTGCTACAAACGCGTTCGCACTCCCGACCGTTATAAACGACTCTCCCCTTCAACATGAGCCAATAGTATTCCGCCCGAATGAAGTCGCAAGAATTATCAACCAGCATCTAAACCCAAAAAAATCCCCGGGCTGGGACTTAATATCCCCAAAGATGATCATTGAGCTTCCCTATTGTGCAGTCTGCATCATTGCACAGTTATTCAACGCAATCACACAACTCGGCCACTTTCCAGAGAGATGGAAAAAGTCTATCATCATAATGATTCCAAAGCTTGGTAAAGATAGAACAGTTCCCTCGTAGTATAGACCTATAAGCCTTTTATCGTGTCTATCAAAACTCTTCGAAAAATGTTTGCTGACTCGGATTAATCAATTCCTGAATCTTAATAACATAATCCCATCACATCAATTCGGTTTTCGTGAAAAACACGGAACTATTGAGCAGGTCAACCGCATAACATCAGAAATACGAAGCTCGTTCGAAAAACGAGAATACTGCACTGCAATATTTTTGGATGTGTTTCAGGCGTTCGACAGAGTCTGGTTGGAAGGTCTGATGTACAAGATCAAAACAACGCTCCCAGTCAACACACATAAACTGTTAAAGTCGTATCTCTACGACAGGAAGTTTGCAGTAAGATGAAACTCTGCAATATCCGACGAACACCGTATTGAAGCTGGCGTTCCTCAGGGCAGCGTACTTGGGCCGACACTTTACATACTCTACACAGCAGACATCCCAACATGCAGAGGCCTAACAACATCAACCTTTGCTGACGATACAGCTATTCTTAGCCGCTCCAGATGCCCACTGCAAGCAACAACACAACTTGCTCGTCACATCGTTAACGTAGAAAACTGGCTATCCGACTGGCGAATTAAGGTAAACGAACAAAAATGTAAACATGTAACTTTCACCCTAAACAGGCAAGACTGTCCACCACTCACGCTTAACAACACTCCACTCCCGAAAGCAAACGAAGTAACGTACCTGGGAGTACACTTGGACAGAAGACTTACATGGCGCAGGCACATTGAAGCTAAGAGAACACAGTTTAAACTCAAAGCCAATAGCCTCCATTGGCTTATCAACGCTCGCTCTCCGCTAAGTCTGGACTACAAGGTTCTGCTCTACAACTCCGTTTTGAAACCAATATGGACCTATGGCTGCCAGCTATGGGGTAACGCGTGCAGCAGTAACATTGACATCGTGCAAAGAGCCCAGTCGAAGATCCTAAGAACTATCACCGGCGCACCGTGGTACGTTCGCAACGAAAACATACAAAGGGACTTAAACGTACCACCGGTCAGGGAAGTCATAGCGGAACACAAGGAAAGGTACTTGAGCAAGCTCTCATCGCACCCAAACAATCTCGCGAGAGGCCTCACAAACAGTGCAGCCGATCCCGCCTCCATCGTAATGATCTTCCTACCCAGCGATGAGTTGAGGAACGCGTTTCCACCCTACCAGTTCAAAAAGTAACTGTTAGTAATTAATGCTTGTAACATTTGTAAACTTTTTGTCAGTTCCTTGTTTTTATACAATAAGGGAAATAATCAAAAATAAATAGAAAAGTTTAAAAAAAAAAAAACATACTTTTGTACACAACCACTATAAGCTTTTTTCGCATAAAGAAACAGACCCAGCTCGCAAGAATAAGCAAAACAGCAAAATTCAAAGCAGACGCTGTGTGCTCAAATGCATACATACTATGAGATGTGTTTGTGTGTATGCATGTCAGCGCTCATACAGCTCAAAGCGAAATTCAGTTACAGCTATCAATAATCAAAACAAAACAATGGTAAAAAAAAAACAAATCAGAAGTGGCGGGACGTCGCGGATAGTCAGCATAGCAGCCAGAGTCAAAACAAAATCAGCTGCGCGTCACTGAGGTTTAAAGCAGTGTTTCGTCAAGTCAGACGAGCTGGTCTTAAGCGTTTTTGGTAACAGCACCTTCACAGCAACGTGGCTTATAACATATATATGTTAGGTTTATTTGTCTATGATTTATACTTACAGTGCTATGTGCATCTTACTTGCACTTGTTGCTAACACACAATAATGGAATGTGGTTTTCGGACAGGAGCACCTTATGTTATTCCATCATATGTTGATGTTTGTCAAAATGTGTGTCATTTTTCGGCTGTGTTCAAGTCTACATTTTAATTCCCTAAGCCCATGAAATGGATAAAGAGGGTAGAATGGTTTTGTGCAAATATATGAACCAGACGACCCCAAAAAGTATATGTATATTTATATTCTTGATCAGCATCAACAGCCGAGTCGATATAGCCATGTCCGTCTGTCTGTTTTAAACATATTTTTTAACAATTTTTATTTTTAATTTGTCCATGTTTATGTTAAAACAGGAAGAGTTATCGATAATTTTAATCAAACTTTACTGCACGTTGTATTAAGAAACTCAAATCCCTAGCTCTTACAATACCGTCATCGACACGTTTATACACACAGACAGACAGATGACCAGCCGGACATGGCTACATCGACTCGGCTGTTGTTGGTAATCAAGTGTAATTATACCCTAAAGGTGGGAGATTCTTCCCTCGGTCTGTTTCATAGTTTTTCACAATATCATTTTACCGTTTTATACTCATTTCATGGGTTTAGGGTATAGAAATTGCAAAATCCCGGATAGAGATCAAATTACGCAACAAAATCAGGTGTCAGGTGGCAAGCAATACAATTCACAATGACAAAACAACTTGCAAGAGCAAATTAGATCAAATTAAATAATGCTGAGCCCATTGAGCCCAGCCCATTATCCCTTCCGAGCTGGTACGCACTTATCACTGAGAAGGGTAAATCCAAATATATTCTTAATGCCAACTGCGCAAAAAAAAAAAAAATCATTTCCGTCACCTAATTAAAGTTAAATGAAGTGTTAACCTTGGCGCTGCTTATCGACGAGTGAGCGAAAAAAAAAAAAAAATATATACGAATTCAACAAAACTTAGCAGATCAGATCTGAACAGAAAACAAAAACAGCACAAAAAATATTGCTTAAGCTGTGCTAAGCAAAAAATACTGAGGCTAAAATAATAATTATAAAACATGCAGCTTGTCGTTCTTGTCGCAGTTTTTCCGTCAGCTTTAGCTCTCGCGCAAATTTCTCATAAATAATATGCTATATAAGTAGTTATTCTTACGATTGTTGTTGAAATTACGCCTGCTGATTGTAGCAAAAAAGCAAATACAAACAAGCAATGAGGTTCTAGTCGAGAAACCTTGACTTGGAGATACCCTATCCTAATTAAGGAGTCATTGTTTGTGTCACTAAGCTTCAAGTTTCGGTATCTCTGGTATATCCCTACCAATTGTAACGAAAAACTTAACAGATTTTCAAAATTTTGTATTAAGTTTCTGGAGGGCTTAGCTCTTATAGTCTTTAGGATAGACACATTCATACGTATAGAAGGACGGAAATAGGTTTATCGACTCGACTGTAAATGAAGATCGAGAATATATATACTTTATAGGGTTGGAGACGCTTCCTTTTGCTTGTTGCATACATTTGCACAAAACCATTATACGTATTTTTTCATATGTTATGGGTTTAGGGTATAAAAGTCGAATAAGAAACAAGTGAAAAAGTAGCAGTCGGACGCAACCGACTGCGAAATACTTTGATAACGGATGGTAAGGAGTGTGCTTGGAAAGGGGGTATGCGGGTGAGGCAGGGGCGGTCCGGGTGGTCAACATCGGCAGCTATCATGCTACCATATTTTGTAACTTTAAAGATAGCTGAGCTTCCAAGTTTAAAAGGTGAGCGACAGATCCAAGTTTGTTATGCAAATCTTTGGGATACTGACTCTAGCTTAAAAACTCTAAAGATGCACGCATTCGTACTTTTGAAAGGGGCTGGTGGCGGCAGGGTTGGAACTTTTTCAGGAAATTGTTCTTTTAACTTAATACTTTTTGTAATTTTTACGAAATCGTGATATTTGCATTCATACAGATATTAAATTGGGTGAATTGTTTTACCAATATATTTATTTCAAGGTATTGTCAGCTACCAATTGTTTTAAGTATTTGTAAACCTTTAAGGCGCGAGAACGCGCTGAAAAGGCGCGCATCGCATCAGCTGATATAAGAGTTGCCGCTATGTAAGGTTAAATGGCGCAGCCAGATATTTGGGCTGCTACATAAATGACCACGCAGCGCCATCTAGTGTCTAGTATAAGAAACGGAGATTAATATGCGCATCTATAGATTGGCAAAATATCAAACAATCATCAAACCAATATATGGCGCTTTGAGTTATTTAATTAAAACGTATTGTGGGTTAGAAAGCGCCATCTAGTGTCTGCGGCCAACAAATTTTTAAATCAGATCTTTGGGTGATGTTATTAGCTACATTGAAACCAATTTTGGGGACTCTATCAAAGAAACTATGGAATTAATGGATATTTTGTATTTTCAAAGGCGGGCGTGGCGTGGCATCCAAATTTTTGAATCAAATCTTTTGATCCGTCACCATTTTCCTACCAAGTTTGGTGGCTCTAGCTCAAAATCTGTTAAAGATATAGCCGATTCCGATTTTATAAGGCGGGTGGCATAGGTGGTGATGCAGATATTTGGTAGATGTTACCAATTATCTTCCTACAAAATTTGGTGTCTCTAGCTCAAAAAATGTGGAAGATACCACTCATTAACGTTTTAAAAACGGCTGGGGCTAAAGGGCGACAGGTGTGGGCGTGGCATCCAAATTTTGAATAAAGTTTTCTGAGGAACGTCATTACCTATCTTGACACAACATTTTGTGGCTCTAGCCCAAAAACTGTGAAAAACTATAGGCGTTTCCAGTTACAAAGAGCAGGGCGGCTGAAGGCCGAGGAGTGGGCATGGCATCCAAAATATTGATGCAGTTTTTTGAGTGACGTGACTTGCTGTTATCGTTCAAAATTTTTTAAATCTAGCTGGAGGAATGTGAAAAATATATGTTTTTATCGGTTTTCAGCTCTCGATTTTGTCGATTTCCCAGCCTCCTAGTAGCCGTGGCACCTTGATCTCTACACTTTTTCTGACGACACTATAGACAAACATTATTGCAAAGTCAAGTTCAAGTCTCTAGCTTTACGGGTGTCGAAAAAAGTTTTGTTCATACAGACGGACAGACACCATGACGTACATTTCACAAAACCAATATACTATGATACTTTGAGTATCAAAGTATACAAACCAAAATTAGTGATTCGCGTCAAGTTCGTAGTGCACAAGTCACAAACATAAATACATTGGAACTAAAATTAAAATTGAAGCTCAATGCAATGTTTTGTGTTTGCTTAAAACTTTTGTGACGTTTTGCATAATTATTATTGTTGATGCAATTGTTGTGGCTACTACTATTGTTTTTGTTGATTTAAATGCAGTTTATACGAATGTGTTCTAATCGGCAACGAAGGCCTCGGTCTCGGCCGCTGTGGCGCTCGCAGTCGCTGTTTGGCAACAGCACAAAAACAAACACACTTATACAAACACATGCAGCGGTAGTTAGAGAGACAGTCAGGCAGTCAGTTTGGTAGACGGACGCGTTCGTCCGGACGGCTAAAATACTCAAAACTGAAACAAAAACAATATTCATTCGTTTAGTTTACGCTGTGGAAAGCAGTTGGCCAAGACGCATCTCAGCATCGGTGACTGACCACAAAAAGAAATACAAAAAAATAACAACAACAAAAAAATACAAGAAAAAAAAAATAAAATCAGCCACACGGTGCGTATGTGTGATGCGAGCATCCATGTGCGAACATAGACATGCACGCTTATAAAAAAATTTATGTATGTATGTACATTAAGCCAAGTGGAGGCTTTATAGCATGTGCAATCGTTTTTATTCTTCTCCCTTCTCCCACATTTCTTTTAACGTCAATTGCCTGTTTTGGGCGCATTTGCTGCTGTTTGTTTGCTTGTTTATTTTGTCATTTTCTTTGTTACATGCGCATGAACGACTTGCAGAGCGAATGCGCAATGCACTTGCCCTAGAAGAAACACTTTTATGTTGACAATCAGCGCCGTCTTCTTGCCTGTTGTTGGCTGCTCGCCAACATATCTTGTATTTATTTTAATGCCTTGTAGATAAAAATCATTGGAAACGCCAAGTAGCGACTTGTCTCTAGAAGAAATGCATTGTATACGTACGTACTTGCATGATATTATTTGACTTGAAAATTGATCTAGACACAATCTTTACAGTTTCGTAAGCAAGCAAGTGTAGTAAATTGTAAATGCAAGCTGAAAGTTCAAATTGAAAAGCACATTTTGTCTGTAGTTTTCGCTGCTCAAATCTAGGTATAAATACTCTAAAATAGCAATAATAAGGCAAATTCATAATTTAAATCACAAATAACTTGTTTGAACTTAAAATGTAAAAATAATAACAATAGCACCAACAACTACAGCAATTATTATAACTACAATTATTCAATAACAATCGTTAAATTTAGCAAACCAACGAAATAAATGTACAAACAAATAAATGAAGTTTTTATTTTTGTTGTTGCTACTGCTCTTTTCATTGTTTGTTTATTTACAATAACTAGCTGTTGGCATCAGTTTGTAGTTAATTATTAGGCTTTCGTTCAATTGGCTGCCAATGCTGCAACTCAAGCTATAAATAGATTTGGTCAATGGCCATTGCTAGCTTAGTTTTTATCGTACATTTGGGACGCTTGTTAACTTAGCGTACCTAGGGCACTACCATTGCTAGTCAATAAAAAAGAGCTCAAAAATAAAATTTTAATAATAGTTTATCAACCCAGATAGCCATTGAAAATTGTGCTGATTGCTGAGATACGTGTAAGTGCTGAGAATAAACATACGGGTGGCTCTTTGGATGCGAGCCATTTGCATTGTGCTAACAAATTAAAAAAAAGTCAAAAACAATAAAACATCATAGTACATATAAAAAACAATTCCGCCGAAAATTACAGAAAATTAACACGCAACTGTGCACACAATAATCGTATTATTAACAATAATATTTTGTTATTATTCTTATTACATTCATAGTACACATACGTAATCTATTCATGATCAGCATCAACAGCCGAGTCGATTTAGCCATGTCCGGCTGTCCGTCCGTCTGCCCGTCTGTATGTATGAAAGCGTCGATCTCAGAGACTAAAAGTGCTAGAGACTCCAGATTTTTGGAAAAAGCTCACCTAAGCCCTAGGTAGTAGAAGTTTTTTTCATATTATGGATAAATTTCTCCCTGTCTGATATACACATGAAATCAATAACAATAAAATCTTATATTTGAAAAATGTGAAACTTTACAGAGATATTTTAAATTTGAGTTTAGTCACAGATATACGCAAACAAGGACTGTATGCTCTAAGTAAAGTATTTCGGGTGTCTCCTAGTCGGGAAATCTCGACTGGATTTGACTACTGTGATATCCGTACTCATTCTTCAAATAATTCGCGTCACTTTTGAGATATGTATAAACTGCAACACTCTCACATTGCCCAATGAGTATGTATGTATTTGGAATGCACTACCCTGCAGCGCGCTTCAGACCTAAAACGGACGCTAATCAGATCTGAATGAATCGTAATTTAACGACGTTATTTTTGAGGTAGGAATTTAACACGGGCATGCTCCAAAAGCCCGAAAATAAGTGAAAACGTTGCAATCAGACGCAACCGATTGCGGAATACTCTGGGGGAATGCGGGGACGGCAGGAGTGGGCTGGGTGGGGAACACCGCCAACTGTCTTGTTACCAAATTTGTTGACTTTGAATTTCCAATTTTAAAAGAAGGTAGTCTTTACACTTTTTGTAATTCTTACGGAATTACGACATTTACATACATACAGATTGTAAATTACCACACAACGCCATCTAGTGTCTAGTAAAAACGGCAAAGATAGTTTTTGCTGATCGATTGATCGGCAAAAGATCTTCCCAGATGGCGCTTTGGGCTTTAATTTCACTGTAGCTGAGCTAATCTTCATAACTGTAGATATTTGCATACATACAGATAGTACATTTTAGTAAATTCTTTCATCAAGATATTTATTTAAGCTATTAATTATAACAAGTTTTCATTTGAGTGAAAACCGCAAGAATGCGCTGATGAGGCGCGCAACAAAACAGCAGCTATGTAAGGTTAGATGCCGTTGCTAGATATTTGGGCTGCTACAACATAAATGAACACGCAGCGCCATCTAGTGTCTAGTATAATAAACGGAGATGAGTTATTGCTAATCGATTGATTGGCAAAAGATCCAACTAGATTGCACTTTGAGTTATTTCAATAAAATTAATTGTAGGCTAGTGAATCTTTATTTATTTACTGTGAAAGTCGTTTTCAATTTTAAAAATCAGGGGAGACTTGCATAATGTCGGAGTGGGTGGGAGTGGCCTACAAATTTTCGATACAGATTTTTGGGAGATGTCACTAGCTACATTAAAACAAAATTTGGTGACTCTAGCAAAAAACAAGTAAGAAGGATCTAGTCAAGATTTCCCGACTAAGAGATACCCTGAATCCTATACTTAACGCGTACAGTCATTGTCTGTATGCATCTGTGACCTAAACTTCAATCTTCGATATCTCTGGTGTTTCCCAACCGATTTGGACGAAAAGAAAAGTTATATCGTTACCCATTATTTCAATTCCCAATTTTTACATTTTCCAAATTCGAGATTTTTTCCATCGATTCCATGTGTATATCGGAAACCAGAATAGTTATCGATAATTTGAAACAAACTTGTTCTGCTTATGGTATAGGAGACCTTATATTCAAAATCGGAAGTCTCTAGCTCTTGTAGTTTCTGAGATCGAAGCGTTCATACAGACGGACAGACGAACAGACGGACGGACAGACGGACATGGCTATATCGCTATATTTTGAATCAGTTTTTTGAGGGACGTGACGAGCTTCGTGCAAATTTTGGTAACTCTAGCTGAAGGAATGTCAGAAGCATATAGTTTTATCGGTTTTCAGTTATCGATTAAATCGATTTCTTAGCCCCCTAGTAGGCGTGGCGCCGAAACCAAAAACAAACATAATTGCAAAGTTTTAAGTCTTTAGCTCTACCATTAACAAAATATTTATATAGGACTCACTTTCATTTTGTGGTTGCGCCTTAAATATTAGTGGTTTTTTGTCTTCTTTTATATCGAAGGTAGGAAGTATATTGTTTTTGTGTGATGTCCGTCACAGTGTCTGTCCATTCATCTGTATAAACGCGTCGATCTCAATAAGTTTATATGCTAAAGACTCCAGATTTTAAATATAAACTCTCCTATCTATAGGCAGTACAAGTTTTTTCAAATAATCGGTTACATTTCCAGTTTTCGATTTACACATGTTATCGATTGCAATTAAATCTTAAATTTGGAAAATGTGAAACGTCTTTTAAAAACTTTGTATGTAACCATAAAAATCTGTGATAATTGCATCATGAATGTAGAATCGGGCTATTTGATTAGCATGAATCCACGTCATTTAATTAGGTTTATTGTTTTTTTTGTAGTTTAGAAACAAATATTTTTATATAAGGATATAATAAGTAAGTAGTTCATAAATTCAGTTTTCTGTGCGAGCGTCTTTTCGCAACTTCGTTTGAGTCTTTTCCGCACGCAGCCCATTCGTCTCGGACTCTCGATAAAAACTAATCGTCCAAACTGCATCGATAGCTATCGTCTCTTTTACAATCGGTAGCTGTCGTGTCTAAGATTATGGTTGGCTTAATCGGTTGATCGGAGTTGCCAGACCCATTCCCACATGAATTAAAATAAGAAGGACATGAGATATCTAACATTAAAGATAAGATAAAGGGAAATGTACCATTACCAAGTCATCGACAAATACTATTAGCAGACCTTAGTACAGTCGCGCGAAAAGGGTTGTCTCTAAATATGAATATTAAATATATACATTTTTTTTTAACGAATTGCAATAATACTATGGATATCTTTACATACATAATTGATGCGTTGCTTTTGTTTTTAAACAAACCTACAAATAAATGCCTTTCTTTCATTCTGGAAGACAATGGTGTTAATCGGAAAGAGAATAACACGCTCTCATTTCATGCCACAAACGCTCTTCTTGACTGCTGCTACCTTCGCTGCATATTCAAGTCTGAATAAACCAGATCGTAATTAAAAATCTACGATGGCTTACGAGCCTTACGGGGCTCAGTCCATAATAATAGCGTTTCAGTCGGTAGCAACCGACTGCGGAATACTCTGATCCCAGTATAAAACCGAGTTTTAAGGAGTCTGAGTGCAAAGGTGGAGTACGGGGGTGGTAGACGCTTGTTTGCTGCGTTCAAAGAAAGTTTAACCTACATCTTGCTTAAAAATTGTCAATCGCATGTATGATCTTACAGGGGGGAAGCGGCTAGTTTCGAAAGGAGTGGGAGTGGCCAATAAATGTTTGATTAAGGGACATTATTAACTATCTTGCCACCAAACTTGGTGATTTTAGCTCAACAACTGTGAAAGATACAGGCATTCCTGTTTTAAAAAGACGGTGGTCTGGGAGCTTGAAGTGTGGTTGTGGCATCCTAAATTTTGATGCAGATATGTTCAGAACGTCGACAGCTATCTGTCCATCTAACTATGTTGGTGTCTATAGGTTTTCAAATATAGAAAATATGTTTGTTTTATCGGATTTGCAACCCAAGGCTTATCGACTTGTTATCGATTTGCCAGCCTCACAGTGGGCGCACCGCACCAATCTTGACACATTGTCTGACGGGCACATGGACCAAGACATTTGCAAAGTTTTCAGGCTAAAGCTTTAAGGGTGTCGGTATCAGAGTATAAAATTTACAAGATCTTAGCAAGTTATTGCTAACAAAAATAATTTTTGATTTGCTAGAAAGTTGAAATTACATTAATATCTATAATATGTTCATACTACTTACTTTACTCAGCACATACGAATTTGCTGATATTTTTGTGCCTGTGACAACCAATAAACGATCTACGAAGCGGCTACTGTAGTAGATTGTGTGATCGGGCTTATTCCATTTTTATACCCCGAACCCATGAAATGGGTAAAAGGGGTATAATGGTTTTGTGCAAAAGTTTGTAACAGGCAGAAGGAAGCATCTCCGACCCTATAAAGTATATATATTCTTGATCA
This sequence comes from Scaptomyza hsui, assembly GCA_018152825.1. Taxonomy (NCBI): domain Eukaryota; kingdom Metazoa; phylum Arthropoda; class Insecta; order Diptera; family Drosophilidae; genus Scaptomyza; species Scaptomyza hsui. The sequence continues at coordinate 240,042 of JAECXO010000200.1, forward strand.
GCATCACCAGCCGAGTCGATATAGCCATGTCCGTCTGTCCGTCCGTCTATTCGTCTGTCCGTCTGTATGAACGCGTCTATCTCAGAGACTATAAGACCTAGAGACTTCAGATTTTGCACATAAGCTCATCTAAGTCCTAGGCAGTTCAAGTTTGTTTCTGATTTTCGATAACTATTTCCGATTCCGATATACACATGTAATCGATTACAAAAATTTATCGAATTTGGAAAATGTAAAAATAAGGGTTGAAATAATGGGTAACGATATAACTTTTCTGGGATCGGGGTATCTCCTAGTCGGCAAAACTCGACTAGAGCCTTCTTACTTGTTTTTTCTTATGGTTTTGTGCAAAAGTATGTAACAGGCAGAAGGAAGCATCTCCGACCCCATAAAGTATATATATTCTTGATCAGCCGAGTCGATATAACCATGTCCGTCTGTCCGTCCGTCCGTCTGTGTGAACGCGTCGATCTGAGAGACTACGAGAGCTAAACACTTCAGATTTTGAATATTAGTTCTCCTATACCATAAGCAGAACAAGTTTGTTTAAAATTATCGATACACATGGAATCGATTACAAAAAAATCTCGAATTTGGAAAATGTATAATGGGTAAGGATAGAACTTTTCTGAAAATTTCACCGAAATCGGTTAAGAAATGCCAGAGATATCGAAGATTGAAGTTTAGGTCACCGATGCATACAGACAATGACTGTACGCGTTAAGTATAGGGTTCGGGGTATCTCCTAGTCGGGAAATCTCGACTAGAGCCTTCTAACTTGTTCGTTTTTTCAAATTATTAAGAAGCTGTATATTTTTTGAGAGGCTGTAGATTTTAATTAGGCTGAGTGATGCCCTCGCTTCTGAGTTGATTTGTAATTGTCAAAAATAATTAAAAAATTTGCTTGCACAACAAAAGTTGTATATCTGCTTTGTTCTGTGTGTATTGCCTACTGCCCGTTATTTTTTGTGGGCACCATAGATTGAGAGCGATGATTTCATCCGTACTGTAGCTCATATTTTGCATTGGAAGCAATGATGCCATCAGTAAAGGTAAAATTACAGCATAATCAAACTTAAATTGGTTGACTTGATCGTTGCAAAGATAAGCTGCAGGCAAATCAATTGCTTCTTATATTTAAGTAAACTTTAAATACTTCATTCTGATAAGACAAATCAATTTGCCATATACACTACCCAGTTTTTATGCCTAACAAAAGCTTTAGGCTGCTCGTTGACATCCACATCAAAATACCAAGACTGTAAAGTAATTCATGTCTTATTTTATTTGCAATACAATGATCAAGTTCTTTCTGAATTATATTCTTTTAAGCTTAAAGCCCCGAGATTTTAAAAACTTTTAAAAACTCTTACGATCAAATTTTTAAAAGTCATGGGTATGAAAGAAATCTCTGGAGATTTTGGCTTGAGCAAATTTTCAATTCTCTGAAACCAAACCTTAGGTGTACCAGAAGTTAGGGAGATTTCATTTTTCGCCAATTTTTTTTGGAGAAAATAAGGTAAACGAGAATGGCCACAAAGAGCTGCTATTATTAAAAAATAAAAATTGCCTAAAATGTATTTGCTAATTTTGCCATTGTTTTCATGGGCGGTCGCAAGTTGTTATTGTAATATTTAATAGGTTGGATAATATAAAAATATTATTGGACTTATCTTTGGTAATTTTTATACAAACCATTCTGTTGCGTGGCAGCTCTGTGACTTTATCAGCTATTGTATGTAGCTAACTTAAAAAACTACGCAAAAGTTGCCACCTCATAAAAAAAAAGGTTTGGTGCAATAACTTTGTTAAATGTAAAATAAACTGTCCACTGTTTACCCATGTGATTATGCTACCTTTAACTACGATTTTTTTTACCTTATTAAAGACTCCGAATAATAGTTATTGTTAACCGAACAAGGTGATACATCTCTTGTTAGGGACGGTTTTGCACGCTATCGCCGAATGCCAAATTATTTTAGAGATTTGCTGTAGATAAATTAAAATAAAAAATCATGAATTGAAAAATTTATTAATTTTAAATGTACATAATTAATTAATATGCAACTAAGCTGGAAATAGTCTTTCATAAATGAAACACTTGTTATGCATTAGACGTTTAATATTGCCAAAACTAACCAAATCTTTCGCCCAACTACTTGATATTTCAAAACCATATTGAAAAGGGCTCTGGCACACCTATAACCAGATTGAGGTTGGTTTTAGGTTGAAATTTTGTTGGTTTTGATTCCAGGCACACCCCTGAGTATGTTGGTTTTGTGAAAGAAAGGAAGCTATTTTCGACCATCCGAAAACTATATACACTTAAAAAGCAAACTTTTGTATGGCAGCTATATGACATAGTTGTCATACCATCCAGCCGCAAAAACCCCCCCCAAAAAAAAAAAAAAAATTCCCAAAAAAGTTCCACAAAAAAAAAAAAAAAAAAAAATTTTTAA